>JAYKAV010002196.1:167764-250494 GCA_035582835.1 Phoebastria nigripes | reverse complement strand
CACAATTCAAGGTTTCACTGAACTCTCTTCGCTCCTCTTTCATTGACCTCTGGCTCATAAATGGTTGAAGCTTTGACTTTTAGAAAATATTAGATGTTCAGAATGATAGCACCATGTTTATCCCGCTAGCTTTTCTTAGGCTTAATCTATTACTAGGGAAGCTTCCTGGTAAAGCTGTGTCAACAAACCTTAGTAAAATCACATTTCATACTGAGTCTCTATACAAGTTCCCTGAGTAAAATAGGTTATATGGGTAAATATATTTTTGCCGCTGCACTAAAGCAATTCAAATATTTAAAAAAAAAAAAAAATCTTCTTACAAGTTTTAACGAATGTAAAATGACAAGAAATACTAGATCAGTCTGAGGATCATAGAGGTCACACAGTAATTTTGTGCAACTTTCTTTTTTTCCTCAAATAAGCTTTCCCTATTCAGAAGTCATGCCATGTTGGCTGTTTTTCTGCAGATTTTGTTTATTCATGTGCTCAGTGATATTATTCTTTAGGATAGCTTCTACCATCTTACTATGGATGGAAGTCAGTCAAGGCATGAATGTCAAATTCACTTGTCCATAGCTCCAGAGAGTCTCTCTGGATTCCTTTTATGTCAGTAGGAGCTACACTGGTCACCTGCCGGTCCTCTGATACAGTAGCCATTTGTAATGGCAGATTGTGCAGTTTGGCCAGCAGTTCTGAAGATTCACATTTGAACCCCTTCTTGGATGAAGGGTGTCCTGGTAACTGATTAACACCTCATGTGTCTGTTTGGTTTAATTCTTCCTCTATAATTCCTTAAAATTCATTTTGCTTCTCCAACCAGTTTGCTACAAAGAAATGCTGGAAGTAGGAGTCTCTCCAGTATCTTCAGTGGTGAAGGCCAACACGAAGACATTTTCAGAGCTATGGCTTTATCCTCTCTGAGTGCCCATTTTATGCCTTTGCCATGAAGAGTCTGCCACTGCCTCCCTAGCTGGCTTCCTGCTTCTAATGTGTTGTTTAAATATCTTTTTATTATCAGTTGGAGTTTGGTGCAAGGCACTCTTCTCGTTCTTTTTTTAGTCTGTATTTCCTGTTTACATTCAATTTACCGTGTTCTATGGGTGTTTCAGTTCTTCCCATGTAGACAAGCTTTCCACTTTTTAAATGCTAACCTTTTCCCTGTGATATCCCCCTTAACTTTCTTATAGAGCCATATAGGTATTTTTTTGATGTTTTTGTTCTCTGCTCCAAAATCTGTGTAGGTGTAGCAGCTATTATCCAGAATTCACTTGAGAGCCTGCATCTTTTTTGTCTCTCTCCCTGTTGTCATCACGGTACAGTCATACAGTGACAGTGTAATCACTTTTCCATCTTGAGGGCTGGGGGTGTGTGGTGATGTCCTCACATATCACTAGAGATGTGTGAATTAATATTCCACACTGCTTCTAAGTTGCATATTGTTTTTTAAACACAACTAACTTTATAGGAGAATAATACCATCTTTGAGAATTTCTTTGATTTGTGTGCACAAGGATTAACTGATTAATGTGCTGACTTCCTTTTCCTTTTTTATTTCACGTTCAGACTATTAAAGATATTTGGTTTTAGTAGTTTGAACTGGAGCTACAAATGATGTGAAGAAATAAATACAATATTGTAATGTGCTAGAAATTTTAGAATATGTGTGTCATGCAGTCTGTGTGTCTTTGTTTAATGTGGAAAAGTGTTTTGGCAGAATTCTAAGTAGTTTTGAAAATGAAATCTTTGCTCAATTCATATAGTGTAACTCAAGACTTCTAAGTTTTAAATAGCTGGGAATTTGCGGTGATTGTCTTGCTTGCTCAGACTTTTTAGTGTGCCAATGCATGTTCCTAGTACAAAAATCATATTAAAAATTAAGCTTAAGATTTGAAAGGCCTTTTTGAACTTATAGTAGATGTATTCAAAGCTGATTAATTCAATTTTAAGTAGTACTCCTGTTGGTCTTATAAAGATCCCCTAAATACTATGTCAAATTTGGAATTAAATTTAGAAAGTCTTCTGCATTTTAATCTATGAACATCTGGTGAGTCCTAGTAAGAATTTGGTCTTTTTTGTTTTCTGCTGTCTTTACTTCAGTATTTTTCTAAGGTTCTGATCTGTTTTCTCTGATGGCCAGGCAATAATGCTTTTTGAGGTCCATAGAAATGCTAGGCTTTATTTGTTCCATGGATTTGCCCTTTTGTTTGATCGCTTTTATAAAATGTGTCCATCATACCTAGCCGGTTACTTTTTCTTCTCCTTCTCCTGCAAAGACTTATGTTTTCTTTTCCTGTTTCTCTGTGTTTGAGTCTGTTTCATGACTGCCTGATTCTTCTAAAAACTGAATTCAGCTAAGAAATCCAGCAAGAAATAAGGCTAATTTAGTTATGGCACATAATGCTTCCTAACTGCATTTTACAGAATTATTCACATCTTCATGTGACAAACAAAAAAGGCTTGCTAGCCTTCCTCCCCCACACCCTCCGTTATAGCAGTATAAGGCATCTATTGTCTCCATTCATATTGAGATGTCACAGATGTGTATGCTCTTCTGGGTTCTTTTCTCTCTTGCAGCTCTAATGACCRCTACTCCTTTGATTCTTTTCTCAGGCAAATTGGCATAGGCTATACAAAAAGAAATTTAGGTCACAAATAATCTTTAAATTATTCTACTTGAGAGAGACGAAGATTTAGCTGACTGTGTATTTATATATACCGGAAAATTATGGCAAAATATGGCAAAATTAGTTTCATCCAACAAATACTATTTTGTCATCTCAGAGATTGTTGACTTAAAAATACCACCAAAGGAGTGTGCAGTTTTAGTGTGAAATATAAGTGTCCAGCTGAAGGAGTTTTAAAGCTATATTTATGCTTTTTTTTCTAGAGATTAAAAGCAGGTGTGTTCACCTGTACTGTTAAAATGACTAGGAGTATTAGGAATGGCTAATTTTAAATAAATACTTTTATTTTTATGTATTTTCATTTCAAAATTAATATGGAATTTTTTGTTCTATTTTGAAATTAGCTACCCTCAATACCAGATTCCCTGTCTGTCAGGACAGTGAATTTAGGGTTTAGCTCTAAGCATGGATGTAGCTTTCTTTGAAGTACCTGGAACCCCACGTGTGTTATGACTCTTGGCTCCGTACACTGAGGTGTTATAGTAGGCAATTTGTATTTACTCATGGACCGTATTAGTTGCACAGATATGCAGATGGTTGAGTTGAGCAGGCAGTAGCAGTGGTCTATTCATCAAGAATTTTTCTGTAAGCAAACAAATTCCCTTTTTACATGCTCCTCAGATATGCTATTCGTGTGTAGAAAAAGCAAGCATTTACAGAAACAGGAAACTATTTTGTGCTTTGCATTACATCTCTGAACTGTCTTGTACCAACATCCTTTTATGGTTGGCTACTTTATTTTCCAGTTAAAACTAGCGTTGTGTTTAAAGTATACTAGCAGGTCACACTCTTCATTACTTCTGTAGGCTGAGTTTTGTCTGTTGTCTAGTCCTATTTTTTAAGTTAAGAGCACTCAAAAGGTAAAAAATCCACAGATACAGCGTCATTTCTAGTTGTTTTACAGGATGCTGTGATTAAATCTAAATGTTAGCTAATTTATTTAAGCTGCTTCTCATTATTATTTGTCTTTGTTGTTGTTTTGTAGTAACAGAATACTATTCCCTCAAATATTTGTGCCCTTAAAGGTGTTGTGTATTTCAACTAGAGGCTTGGTAGTGTGGGATGGTATGTTTTGTAGAACTGGCTTTGAGTATTTAGGAAGAGGGACAGAAATTACTGTGAGCATGTTTTAGGTGGCTTGTATCCCAGCTCATCTGCTGTGGACCCAGAGCACCACTGGCAAGGCTTATTTCTCTCTATTAATTTGTTTGTGTGAAACTCTGCTACTAATACCAAAATCTGTCTTTGAAGCATCATAAAGACTGGAACGAAAATATTTCATTAAGTATTATATTGTGTTGTTTTCTTGGTATTTGTGCTATGGAAGTCTTGAGAGATTGGAGTTTTTCCAAGGTTAATACAAGAAACTAATTTGTTAATTGTGTAACAAATTGTGTTCTTATAAATGCAGAACAGAAGATTGTTGTCTAGACGCTAACATAAAAGATTCTTGAAACTGCAGCATTGGATTGCATACTTCGTAGACCTAATTTTGCGTCGTTTGTAAAAGTGAAAGGTGTGCTTTTTAGTAGTCAGAATCAAAGAGGCTCTTTCTATTGATGGACAGGACATTCCAGTAAATTTTGAAGTTGATGTGATGTATTTAATGCTCAAGCGTTTTCATTTCAGAGGTCTTTATGTTGAGTGTAAGAACTTGCCTCACTTGGTCAGTTTGGCTAAAAATGGTCTTTTTTTGTAGCATCCCCCCAACAAAAGGTTAGCTTTGTTAGAAGTTTGCAGTATCTGCCAGGAGACTATGAGTACAGAAACAATTATATTTTACTGTTCCCCAGTATTTCCACAAAGGCTAAATATGACAGAGCTGTGTAGAAATACTCACAAGCATCAGAACTGTTCTTTTCGAGGATTTGCAATTTCCAGCTGTTGGTAAACTTTTGTACTTCTTAATAATTTGTGATTATTCAAGTGCTAGGAAATAGCAGATGAAGTGAACAGGCTGATAGGCTAAATGTATGGTGGGATGATTAATGACAGTGCTGTTTAAGGCACATGAGCATCAACTAGATCACATCTGATCTCCCAAGATGAATGGTTGCCCAAAGTAGAACGGGGGAAACAAAACTATGATTAGATCATTGCAAAAATTCTAGATTGCACACAGCTTTTAATTGAGAGACTTTCTTTTTGATTGAGAGGTTTGCTTTTTAAATATGCAAATATAAAAAGAATAGTTAGAATGTTTTTTTTCAGCTGTGCAGTTCTCATTACAAAATATTTTTGCTCTGCAGCTTGACACTTGAAAGTGTTTACTTCTTCAAATAAGCAGTTTTCTTAAAAGCCAATCTCCATACCTACTGAATTGATGAATACTTTCAATTCACATACAAGATTCAAAGGCTAAATTGGAAATAGTGGGGGTGAACATCTATTGCTAATAATAGCTGTAGAAAATGCAACAAATTCATCTGTTTTGAATGCTTTTCTGAGTATTACTCGTAGATGTTCAAAAGCTGGCATTAAGCTTGGCATCTACTTGATAGAGATCACGTGTCAGAAACTGATAGTGTCTACAGTAAATGTTTCATTCTGTCAAAACCAGTCAGTTTTTCCCTTTGTCTGAAGGCATTTTGGTATTGTTAGAGATTTTGATCCAAATGTAAAATGACTTCTGTCTCTAAATTTAAGCTTGCGATGGACAGGCTTTACAAGGAAATTGCTGGTATTTTGCCCAATTTTTAACTGCTGCTTTGGAAAACTGTGATTTTGAACTGTTCTCATTCTAAACATGTTTTATATAAAACTGTGATCTCTGTAAAATGAGTAAGATTCTGGCATGACAGGGTCTGATGCAATTATAACAATGCCATAGGACTAAATGAGTTAATGCTAATTGTAATACTATAGCTGTGTTTAAGTTGTCTCTCTCTAGAAATCCAGCAAGTATCTTTGCTTCCATGAGACACTAGTAGGGTAGAATGGCAGAACAAAAAAATTGCATGTATATAATATATAAAAATGTATGTGAACCCATTCAGAGTCTCAGGAAGGAGAATGGACTTGCTGATGGCACATTCAGAGCTTCAGGAAAGGGAATGGACTTGTTGATGACTTGGAGAGAGATCATGTGTGTTTAGTGAAACAAACTCAGTTTAGCTGATTACATTTCCTGTTTCTACCAAGAACTTTGTAAGTACTCTCTGCTTTTGAAGTGTCAGATAGTGTATAGCTACCTCAAAGAAAATGATAGTTGTTGCTACTGAAAACTTGCAGATTGAATTCTTACTATATTGAAACTATGGGAAGTTGCTTCCTCCCTTGTAAGGGAAAACTAATTCCTTAGTCATTGTTAAATTAAGGTAAGAGCTCTTGTATCTTTATCAGATCATGTAGGAAAATGTCTCTGTCACTCTTTTATCTTACAGGAGCTACTGTATTCTGCAAGAAAAAAACACCCCATATTTATGTGTGATTTTGTTCCCATAAAATACAGTTCTCCCAATTTTATAAGTTGTGCCATGAATCCCATCTAATATCTACTAGTAGTTATCGCTTTGTGTTTGCATTTGATATGATTGTTACTTAGTTTCTGGCAATCATCCCTTTGCATTGGACGACTTCTTTATAATGGCAATGATTAAAGTTTGTACTGAAAAGGTAATCACATTATCGTAATGTGTAGTCGTCAAAATTGTGTAAGAATTGAATTCATATATTGATAAGGCATGAAACAAGCTTTCATCAGCTAATATATCTGCTTAAAAACAAAACATAAAAAGTTAGAAGTGATTAAAAATAATTAAATAATGTTTTCAGATTTATATAGTCAAACTGATAGTTTCATGTTCTAAGGCTCTTAGTTGATGCCCTTTTCTAATTTAGAGACATTTTGTACTTTGGACTAACCGTCAAATAATTTGTTAAAATGGAATTACATAATCCTAAATTATGTGAATTAATTCAAATGTAATTCCTAATTAAGCTGACATTATAATATGTAGAGATTCATTGTACACCTTGCATTCTTCTTACTAACCTGTGGATTATGTCATGTGTCAAATGGCATGGAGTCACTTATGAATTAGGTGTATATAGAGCTGGAAAGTGATTCTTCAATACTGTTATCTTGGTATTCTCTTGTGAGCTCTGGCAAGGGTATTTTGTCTTGTAAATGGAACACTTTTTATATAAAATTTCCTATTTTTTTAGAATTTTATTGCTGTTAGTAATACTAGAGAGGTTTGTGCACTGGTCAGTACAATCTCTTTCCATAGTACCCACTGTTTTTGGCAAAGATGATGGGAAGAAGTGTTTTCCACTTTTAGAACTTAATTAAATATTAATATAAAACATAAGTAGACCATATGTATTTCAGTCAGCTACTGATTTGCCTGAGTTTCTTCTGCTGTTAAAAGTGTCTGGATGTACAGAAAAGAATGGTGGTGTTCTGTGGTTTCTTACCAGTTAAGTAGTTATCAATTCCCATTATAGTAGCCCAGACATCACATACTGTTTCCTTCTTTGTGGTATTTGAGCTAGGGATTTTTTCTTTCTATATATATTTATTAAATTTTTAATTATTTTTTTAAATAACTGTTTACTAACTCTTCCAGATACAAGTCTGTAAGGACTTACCTATGTTAAAAACATTCTAAATATATTCTAAAAACACTCAACTGATGCCATCAGCTATATTGAAAGCCAAAATTACCTCTTCCAGTAGAGTGGCTTGGAAATCAGTCAAGATTAAAGACCACCTTCAGTATTTTTTTTGGCCTGCGGTGTTTGAGCATACCAATTCTTGTTGCCAGTGTCATGCAAGTAGGTGGTGTGGCTGCATCATGCCCAATTGCCTTTTACATACAAGAGCTATATCCTGACAAACACATCTAGCCAAATAAGTTCAATACCTTTTCACAGCTGGGTTATAAGGGAAGCATTTGTTCTGAGTCTAGAATGTGGCTCACATGTCTTTGGACCTGTGATGAGACACAGTAACCACTTTACCACAGTGCTTTGTACAGAAGCTGACAGGTGAGAAATTTTTAGARGTGTTCTGCAGCGTATGGTGAAGGCATAAGGATAAGGATTAGTCTTTTTTATAACAGTGAGTTCACTGGAGCCCCCCTTTTCTCTTTCATACATTTTGTTTGTTATAACAGGGTCCTGTATCTATTGCTGTGACTAGCAAACAGGGACGTATAGGAAACAAATTAACAAGTAATGACATTCCAAAAATAGAGCACACGCATTATTTATCAGAGGAACAAGAGGTGCACTCTGAGTGTGTTCTACCTCTGACCATCCTTTAACTGAAAGTGTCCTGTCATTTTAATATATGCAAAGTGAACAAGGCTCAAGTTAATTGTCATGTCTGAAAAATAGCCCAGGAGTGCATAGTGCTTACTAAACACTGCAGGGGAATTGGTAAATGAAACCTGACAAGGCCTGAAAAATTATAGTGTCCCTAAAAGAGAACGTATAATATAAAAAGGATGTGTGCTGAGTTAAGATTATTTAACATGTTGCAACAAGGTGTGCCTCACTGGCTACCAGATCATAGATGGCACTCTTTTTTTCTTTTTTTTTTTCTTTTTTTTTCTTCTGACAGCCATGATTCAGTGAAGTCTCTGTCTGAGTCAGTTATTTATTATCTAGTAAATGACCTTTTTGGCTGTCAGGGTGGGGAAAAAAAAAAAGAGTGGAGAATGATCAAATGCGTATGTTTTGGAATAGTATTTTATTAGTTATTGTACTGATGGAAGTGGTAGATTATGATAATGATCTATCAATACAATTAACAATATAATTTGCTGTTTGCTTCATAATGTAAGTATAGCTGCTTTAATCTTAAAAAAATAAGTTAAGACCTTTTAGTACAAAATAGTTCTAGTACACCAAAACCTCTTTATTAACTCAGTGTACTTGAGTCTCATTATCTGTTTCAGTAGTTTGTTACATTGTACTTTCAGATTCACAAAGCTGTAGTTAAGGTTCAGTGGCATTTTTTATGTGCTGTATTTTTCCCTTTCCCCAGAGGTTTAAAAAATGTTGGGTTTTTATGTACTGTAGTTTGAAGTGTAGTATATTGTATTTAATTTCTTTTTTAAACAGGCACACTAATTATCTCTAAAACATTTAAGGAGGATTACAGATACAATCCTTTTTATGTCTTCTTTCAAAAAGAAAGAAGATGTGTTTACCATATCTGGCACATTTGACTATGAATATGTATGTATATTTTTAACCTTAAAAACAGTGTAGCTTTAGCTCTCTGTCATATTGTTGTTGTCTGTGCCACAGGCAACAATATGGCTTGTCGCTTAGCTATCCCATCCAAACGCTAATGTAATCTTCTTTCTTTTATGTGTTTTAAAAATTGGATTGAAAACTGGACCATATGTACACTTAAAACTGGTAGCCAGGCTATGTTGGATGCCTAGTTTCTATATGGTGTAAACTGAGTATCTCTGTAGCTCACCCTGAAAGTGGGGAAATCAGTCAAAGGTCACTATGTTGAGCTCATTGAGATCAAAACATGCTGAACGATGTTTTTGTGTGAGCACTCTTGTTTTTTGGTTGAGCTCTTTTTAGGAAATAGTATGCTCACTAGTGGTACCGGTATGGTGAGAGCTGATGGAGAAGCTGACTGCACAGCCCCAAATGCCAAGCTTTTTAGAAGAATACTGTCTCTGAGACTGGCGATTGCTTAGTGCATGACTGTGCTTTGATACAGGCACTCTAATAACCTAAACTAATTCATGTGAAGCAGAACAGAAAACAATGTTGAAATAAAATACTTTTTGTATTTAAAAAGTTAAGAAGTTGGCTGTTATCTGTGTATTCAGAAGAGGAAGCATGTAGGTTTAGAGCAGGGATAACGGAGTTGAATGATCAACTTTCAATATGTAAGAGTTTGGGCTTTCATTAGCAGGAAAAGACCAAGTATTATTGAAAAAGAGGGACATATTTTATTTTTTCATTTAAATGTCATAGATGATAACAATGTAATGGCTTATTAGATTATAGAATTTTAATATCCTGTTTTAGTTATATTGGTAGTAACTTGAGGTCTAACTTACTTTTGATATATGGCAAAATTTTGCTGTAGCATATTTGGTGTTAACTTTTTGTTTGGTTTCCTGGGTAGGGTTTTCATCCCTACTTCAGGTTGTTTTAATTTCATCCTGGTCTGTAGAACAGAATTTAGAGTATTTGTCTAGGTTGCCCTACCAGTTGACAGTTCTCATGGGATGGTCCTCTGCAGTGTTTGGCCACACCAAATTAGTGCAAATGCTACTCTAGATGCTTTTCTAACCCTTCAAGAGCCCTCAGATTATTCAGAAGGTTATTTTTTAGTTACTTTACTGCAGTATTTCTTTGAGAAGTTGTATTCCATCTTCTGTTTAAACAGCTCAAATATTGACATCCATGGAATGAATATTTACTTGAGAGGAATATAAAAGGAATATTCTAAAACTAATTTAAATAGTGTTAAGATTTTTATGTGGTCTTCAACTTAATACATTTTCAGGGTTCTTCTCTTTCCCTTGCATTTTCAGTCATACAGAATCTTTTTGATACTTTGTGGGTATTGAATCTCCCACCTTTAAGTGATTTTGTGCTGTTCATTTCTCCTGCATAGGTCAACTTCAGTGAGACTCTTGTTTGTGATTCTGTTGAACTGCTTCTGTTCTTACACAGGTGTATTCACCAGTTTATCAAGCTGTTGTACAAATTTGAGGAAAAAAACCTGCACATCAAACTGAACAGTGAATGTAATTTATGCTATCTTTTTGTTTCATAGATCTGTCCAGTGGAGACATCAGAAAATAGCCCTTGTTGGGTATAAGACCATCCCAGGGAAGCTAGATAGCAAGCTATCACTGAGTGTAGTATAGGTCAGGTTTAGCATTTTTACAGAAATGAACAGCTGAAGGATTTAATTTTCCATGATGTCCAAATGTTTCTGATGCTGCATCTTGAGATTTCTTAGATTTTTCTTTTTTTTTTTTTTTGTGCTTTTGTTCTGGTTTCCATGATTAGCAGAGGTTGATTTAGCATAAAATGGTGTTATAGAAGTCTTTAATTAGGAGACAATTTACTCTTGATGCTTACTCTTACGTGACTACATTGTCAATCAACCTTCTAACTGGTAATTCCAGTTCATATAAATAAAGCTACAATCAGTATTGTCAAAGGGATGGTTAAAACAGCAGATGAATGCATATGCAACCAGTTGATACGAAAAGCTTCAGTTTAATTTCTTAAGAAATGAACTACTTGAATAAAACTCCTTTACCTGCTTGCTGGTGATTATCTTTTAAGTAGTCTGGGTAGAAGTATCAATTTTGAAATTCTTGATTTTGGATAGGACTATGGTGTGTGCTTACATGTGAATGTCTCATAAATACTTCCCAAGAGGAATTTATTTTTCTAATTAGCTTGAACAGCCTCTGCTTTACGTAGCACTTTAAGCAGTTTTCAGTAAATCAATTCAATCACACAGCTGTTGTTTAAAACTTTTCCTAAGTTACTGTAATTCTATAGAGACCCAGAATCTCACTAATTAGTACACTTAATCATACCTTGTATAAAATGCATGATAATATGGATTAATCATTCCTAGAATTTCATAGAAAACCAGAGCAACAGAAACCTGAGTGTTCATAGCTCTGAAAACAGTTTGCTATTCTCATGTAATAGTTACGTACCAAGCAGCGTGTACAGGCTGACATAGAGTGGCTACGCACTTAATTTTTACTTGCCAGTCATAACTTTACAAAATAATTAATTTGGGGCTGCAGCTTTTTATATTAAGATTTAAAAGTTACTAAGATCAAACATCTACAGCAGTTTCATTATTTCTTCAAAAGTAAAAAAAATTACATTTAAAATAAGTATGTTTAGTTCTTATGTGAAAGGAAACCTAGCTTACTGGGTGGTATTTGTGATGTTAAGATTCAGACTTTTGAGCTGTTTAGCATATAGCAGGGTTGACAGCTAGTTAGAGTTCTTATAAATGAGTTTTAAACTCATTGACCATTAAAATATCTCAATATTGAGTGTTTACTTTTTGGTAAGATTATTAATATTAGGTGAAAAAGTTGAAAAGCAAACACTTGGTTTTTTAAAGTACAGCCTTTTGTTTTTCAGGATGTGACTTAAAATGACTTCTGATTCTGAAGGTCCTCTGAATAATATGCTGTGCTTGAATGTTTGCTAAGGACAAGTAAGTGACTGATTTCATATTTGGTCTACATGTACTTGAATAGTTATTCCCTTACCATTTTTAAAGCTACAATTTACAAATTCTACATGTAAGTATATAAGAAGCATGTTCTTAAAAAGAAGAAAAGGGGCGGAGGGAAGAAAGAAAGAAAGAAAAAAAAAAAAGAAAAAGAAAAAACCTTACTTCACTACTGCCAGAAAGTGAGTTTTCTAAGTTTGTTTTCTTGTGGATTCCTATCTATGTAAATGGAACATCAGTTGTTTCTGTGGTCAGTCTTACAATAAAAGAATCTTTGCATAGTTTCAAGAATATTTTGAATCAGAAGTTTCACTGGAAACCTATTATACTTTTTATATATGTGTATTTGAGGGAAATATAAGTTTGAAATAACAAACTTTCACTAAGAATATGGAGTTGCTGAATGGAATGTCCTCTAGTTTTATTTATATTAAAAAAAAAAAATTAAATATTTGGGGCTTCTCTTAGCATAAATGAGTTTATTACAATTTGCATCTTAAAAAACTGTGTGAATTATGTCTTGGTTTTTAGAAAGGAGGATTATATTTAATATTTTAACATTATGTACAATTAAAAAAATTCCAGACCATCTTCATGATTCATTGAAAAGGACTGGTTTGATTTAATTCTTTATAATTGGCTTATTCTGGGTAATGCTAAAAGCCAATTTATGCTTTTTCCCTAGTGAATTTTTCAAACAAGAAATCAGCTCTGGCAGAAGAGCTTCCAAGCATGCAAGATACCATGAGTACATATATTTAGTATAGGTAAAAGCTGGTGGTTTCATGGGACCAAAGAAGTGTTAAAAATGTTTTTATGCAAATAATATGATTTTTTAAATAGTTTGGATATTTTTTAAATTAGTATTGTATGGTTGTGCTTTGTGGGTTTGGGGTTTTTTTGTGTGTGTGTGGTCAACTATTTCAGCTAAACAAATACAAAAACTAAATCTGAAGCATCTCATTGTTTATATTTTTGGGCCCCTGTTAGGACTAAACCTTCCCAGTTGCCATGTCCTGTTTGGTGAATAGGTCTTTCATCTACAACTACTGAGAACATGGGCATGAGGGAATAATGCTTGAGTTGGAGAAGGAAACCAGTGCATTGAAAGACAAACTAGCAGAAAGTGACCTAATGAATGTTGTTAAAGCTAGTAGCTTTCCAATTTGTGTGAGGGTGAAGTGAGTTACACCAGGGAAGAAACTATCGTATGAAGCTGAAAACTTTGTGCTTACTTGTGCTTAGTTCTTCTCAATGTCCTTTTCACTTGAATGCTCTCTAGGAAATGGCTTTAGCAACTTTCCCAATTTCAAACATACTGTATTGTTGACATGCGCATCCTTTTCTTGGTAGTCCAGGACAGAATTTTAGAAGATTTTTTTTTTTTTTTTTTTAGCCTGTCAAAATATTGAAACCGTGGTAGGTTGAAAAACGCTAGTCCTAAATGCTGATGATTTTTTTAAAATTCTATGTTTTTGTTTGGAAGGCTGTACATATATTGTTGCAATGGRTGGATTAATAATTACTATAACTTGTTTTACCTGTCCCGTGCAAAAAACAGTACCTTTTTAACAATCCATTTATGGTTTTCACTGAGAAATGAACAGACCTGACATGTGAAAAGTATATAGTACACTGCAAAGGATGTAGACATGTGCATCTTATTAATAAGGACAAAAGTTTTTTCAATGCACTTATTGATGAGCAAAAAGGTCTTTGTTATTTTWTGTTTTCTTGTTTCCCCTTTTTGATAAAAAATAGAGAAAAATTTTGGAAAATTTAGGATTATATCTGAAAAGATAAATCAAATGGTAATGCAGAAACCAGTACTTAGTATTTGCAGATAATCATGAAAGTTTGGAACTTTTTCTCCAAATATTGCTGCCTTTGGTTCCACTCCACTGGTGGGGTTAGGAACATCAGTATATAGTGATTCATTAYGGCTACCACCGATGGAATTAAACAATGTCTTGCTTTGAAGACTTTGAACCATCTCTTATGTCATCTTGGTTTTTCTCAAATTTGCTTTAAGTATAAACTTCAGAGGGCTCTGGACATGCTTGCTTCCATTCAACTTTAACATTTTCTATTTCATACAAATGTATACCTTTCTAAATTATTTGGCAAGAGCTAAGGGCTTTGTTTTTCCCAATAACTTTTGGAAAATCATATTGGACAGAACAAAGTGTGGCTTTGTGTCATTGTTTCAATAGCTAAATGGAGTGTAGCATAAAATGCTTTTATTTTATAAAATGTTCGATGAAAATGACAAAGTATTCTAATACAGTGGAGTAGCATGGGCAGTTTAATTTAGAAATTAAAATTAGTTGCTGATGCTGATGACATCAGACTAGCAAACATTTAAATATTATTTTATATATATAGGAATTATTGTTCATGGAGTACCTGACTTTAAAATTTGGCAGTCCCAAGACATTCTCTTTATAAATTATATAAACGAGGAACAGATAAATTTTAGAAAAATGTAGTTGTTTGTCATTGGATAGAATTTATATTCAGCATTTCTTCATCCTTATATGTAATCAGTCTGCTGTAGCTTCCTGCATTTTAAGCAAATACTTGCATAGAAATTTCATTAAAAAGTGCATAATATGTATTCATAGCTCAAGTTCATAATACAGTCCCACTGTTAGTTATCCTTCTATGCAGTAGGTTTGCCATTCGCTTTTTGAGCTTGTACGTGCAACTTTGAAGAAAAATAGCATAACAATTGTCAGATTTTTTGTGAAAGTGATTGCCGTCATACCTGTATTTCCATTATTCTGAGTAAGAATAATATTCTATGATGGAAGATTATAATTCCTATGTTTTGGGTAATTTATACTTACCTAAAATTTAACATAATTTCTTATATTTGCCTGGTTTTATGTAGTAACTGAGCTATTCATTGAGTCAAATTAAGCTAGTTTGTAGATTTATTTTAATTACACAAATAATATAAAGAATTTCACTGTGTAATTCTTTCCTTTAAAAAATGCTTCGCTTAGATAATATTGTGCAGTATAACTAGCAGAGGAGTCTTTCTAGCCAGCATTATAGGTTCATGAGCCAGAAATAATGCTATTGCCTGTTAGCTCAGAAGGTATGTTTAGAAAGATGGCTGTATTAAATTTTTTTGCTCTTAGTATAAAAATGCATCAAAGTTTTTTAACTTTTGAAAGCTGTGTTTCGGAGCTGTCTTTTGAAATAATGATTAAGTTCAGGAAAACTCCTCAAAACCCCAAAAATAGATTTCTTTTTGGAAGAACTTTTTAGCCCATTAGAAATTATAGGTTCATATTCAATGAATAAATATAACACCTGGTACTTTTTCACTGGTGATTTCTTTCATTATTAATTTACTGAATAATGGCTTCTTTTGCTAATATTTCCTGTAGCAGGGAAATTAGTTTGACTGTTAACAATTTGTACTGTAAATCCATCTGTACTGGGAAGCAGCTTCTGTAATTTCCTTAGCTAAGCAGTTACAGAGTTGTTCTAGGCATTACATGCCTTCCCAGCTTGTAATGATACTCTTAAGGAAAGGAAAATACATGTGCAGGAACTCTGCAGCTTCAGGCCTGAATAAACTACCACAAGCTGCTTGGGTGTAATAGTAGGGAAACAGCCTGCACAAATTACCTAATTTTTCCTTTCTTCTCCAAGCTTCTATATTTAGGCATTGAAAGGTTTTCTTAAATAGATGAAGGGTTGTATTCTCTGATATGTATCATGTTTCTGAGACAAAATGTAGTAATTTTGTTTTCCTATTTAATCATATTGTGAGTTATCTGTCAGTACAGGTAGATGTTAAGCCAGAAATGACATTTCCATTCTAAATCATTTAATGCAACCCTGTTACCTGCAAGATTATGTTCTGGTGAAATGTCTGCCCTACTCAAATTTTTGACTATTTAATGTGTTTTAAATCTTTCCTCCTGTTAAATAGAATTTACTCTTGGCTTCTGACATACTTTCTCTGCCCACACCCTTCCTGAGCTACCCTTAAGTCTTGTATTTTAAGCTCTTCCTTTCTCTTTCCGCAGTAGCTCTTAACCCTGCAGCTCTATACTCTGCTTGTGAATGCAGTTACAGGGAGGGAAGCACCAATCCTGGAGTGTGTGCATGTCACCTACAGAATGACTCTCAGGATTCAGCCTTAGCTGTGAGGTCTGTAGGCATGAGACCTTATGAGTCATATGTTCTGTTGAGTGTCAGCTTCAGATAATCAACTGCTTTTTGCATGATCATAGCCTGTTTATATAATCTGTTTTTGAAACKGCTTACTTGTTCGGATGAGTAGTTTTTCATTCAGCTGCTTAATTGAAAATATCCCTGCAGTTGTTCAGTGCTATACTGTCATCTAGTGGTGTAACAGTGTATTTCTCTTGACCTCCACGTGAGGTGGGCCACTACCAATGTATTTGAGAGGTTTTTGCGCTGGAGGAGTATATGATTGAATAAAAGTCTTCAGGCTTGGTCTTCCATCTCTCTGTATATTGGGTTTTGTCTTATTCATCCCGGTTTTGTATCAAATATTTAGATGTAAAACCAACTTCTTATCTGTGCAGTCCATGACCATAGTTACAGAGTTAGGCATCTTTTGTAATTGTTTATTTCAAATGCAAGAGTATGTTTTACTGTTGTTTTTAATTTTATTGTGATATACAAAGTATATTATCCTTCCTCTCCTAATACCTATCAACTGGGATGAGGATTCATTATGAACACAATTTTATGTTAAGCATTGTAACATTTGCTTAGCTGCAAAGAGAACTTGTGCTTTAAAGAGATGCCATTTTACTTCTGAGCTTTGTACACGTGCCAGTGTAATCCAGTGTCTGCTCCTCAGTGCAGCCAGCAGTCCTCTGTCCTGTCTAGCCTTCAAAGGTTTGTACTGCTGTAAGAAGAATGTCCTTTTAAATTCTCCACCCATAGCTATCATCCTGCAATATCAGTATCAGCTATTGCAAGCAACCCCCATGCTGCTTCATGCAAATATGTTCTTGTGTCTCTTTCTGTTTAGACTTTAGAAAGAACTAAAGCAGTTTTGGGGTTTTTTTTTGCCACAAAAAGCCAGTAAGCAAAAAAACCCAATCAGTCAAGGTTGGTACATCAGAAGTAATATACATACTTCTCTTTTCTTCTTTAGATGTCTTGTCCTGGAAACACTTAGTTGACTAGGTGCCTTTCTAAGGGGTTGGTTTTCTTTGCTGCAAGGGTACACTGCTGACTTGTGTTTAGCTAACTTCTTGTTCACCAGGGTGCCCCGATCCTGTTCTGCAGAGCTACTTCAAGTCAGTTGGCTACCAGCCTCTGATACCTTAACATAAACTTCATTTAGATGAAAGCGTGTCTGTCAGTTCCTTTTCCTTGTGATATGTGATCACAGACTCCTACGGATGTGGTCATCCTAAGCCATTTTTTTTTTAATAACTGTAGTAGTGGTGGGTTTTGCTTGTGGAGATCCTTAAAGAACTTTTTTTCCCCTGAAAGATTTATTAGTGCCTGGGTTATATGTTATGGAAAAGTTTCTCTCCAACTAACAAGTATAACTGTCTTACCTAATTGTTTAAGACCAGTTATTGTTGTTGCTGTATGGGGTAAAGAACTGCAGTCTGAACTAGATTGCAGTAAATTAAATTTACATTTAATTTGGAAATTTCTGTAAAAGGATAAAATAATGCTAAATTTCTACCTGCCCAGATACGTGTTGCTGTCATTGTGGTACAAAAAAGCAAATACAAATTATTAGATTATTCATAGTTCTAATTATGTTCTAAAATACTCTGGCTACATAAATAGCATAGATCCATTAAAAAGTTTTTTTTTCCTCCCTCAGCATGTCATTGATTGTAGCATAGCAGGATCTGGTATAGGTGTCTTCTCTCCTCTGTGACTGTGTTCCTTTTTCCTCTTGGGGAGTGAGGGGAGATGAATGTCATCGATATATAATATGCCAGGCTTGTTTAACATAACTAGACTTTAACAAAAGCAACCTATTGTTTAATTGGGTTACGGCCCAATCTTTGCTGCAGAAGCAATAGAGTTGAAAAAGTTCTGAAGTCTTTGCTTGCCTTGTCCTCAAAGTTTTAGAAAACTGTGTTCATTTTAGAAGGTTTAGCAAGAGATATGAAGTTAAGACTATAGTAACCTGTTGAGTTAGAGATCACAGAATCATAGAATAGTTTGGATTGGAAGGGACCTTTTAAAGGTCATCTAGTCCAACCCCCCTGCCACGGGCAGGGACATCTTCAACTAAATCAGGTTGCTCAGAGCCCCGTCCAACCTGACCTTGAATGTTTCCAGGGATGGGGCATCTACCACCTCTCTGGGCAACCTGTGCCAGTGTTTCAGCACCCTCAGCGTCAAAAATTTCTTCCTTATATCTAGTCTAAATCTACCCTGTTTTAGTTTAGAACCATTCCCCCTTGTCCTGTTGCAACAGGCCCTGCTAAAAAGTTTGTCCCCATCTTTTTTATAAGCCCCCTTTAAGTACTGATCGGCTGCAATAAGGTCTCCCCAGAGCCTTCTCTTCTCCAGGCTGAACAACCCCAACTCTCTCAGCCTTTCTTCATAGGAGAGGTGTTCCATCCCCCTGATCATTTTTGTGGCCCTCCTCTGGACCCGCTCCAACAGGTCCGTGTCTTTCTTGTGCTGAGGGCTCCAGAGCGGACGCAGTACTGCAGGTGGGGTCTCACCAGAGCAGAGTAGAGGGGCAGAATCCCCTCCCTCGACCTGCTGGCCATGCTTCTTTGGATGCAGCCCAGGATACAGTTGGCCTTCTGGGCTGCGAGTGCACATTGTCGGCTCATGTCCAGCTTTTCATCCACCAGTCCCCCCAAGTCCTTCTTGGCAGGGCTGCTGTCAGTCCCTTCATCCCCCAGCCTGTATTGCTACCGGGGGTTGCCCYGACCCAGGKGCAGGACCTTGCCCTTGGCCTTGTTGAACCTCATGAGGTTCACACAGGCCCACTTCTCAAGCTTGTCCAGGTCCCTCTGGATGGCATCCTGTCCCTCAGGCGTGTCAACCACACCACTCAGCTTGGTGTCATCTGCAAACTTGCTGAGAGTGCACTTGATCCCACCATCTATGTCATTGGTGAAGACGGKAATAGTAATCTGTTGACTTTACACTGAGCCAAGTGTGAAACTCTCATTTAAGCCCACTGATTTACTCCTAAGGATGACAATTATTTGTGGCTGCAGTGGTTAGATTACATGAAGAGAAAAAAGGCGCATACAGAAAAGGAAATTTTATTCAACATTTCTGTATTTTCAGTGACCTGGTCACCCATCCTTCATTGCCTTATAGTATCACTTACCTTTTTCTTTAATGGTTAACTAAATGGCTAACTTTATCCTTAGTATTTGACTATGTTTTGGCATAACGTATTAATTTACCACTTTCTTTTCAAGTTATCTAAACATACATTAAAACACTGAGAATCTTTTTATTTTCAGACAAATTGGAGCTATACAGTGGTCCCAATA
The DNA here is from genome assembly GCA_035582835.1 of Phoebastria nigripes. Taxonomy (NCBI): domain Eukaryota; kingdom Metazoa; phylum Chordata; class Aves; order Procellariiformes; family Diomedeidae; genus Phoebastria; species Phoebastria nigripes. The sequence continues at coordinate 231,109 of JAYKAV010002196.1, read as the reverse complement.
CTATGGTGCAAAACTTTAAACATCTCTGTTTGAATCAAATTAAAGACATTTTTTACGTTTATTTTTGCTTTCATTGATATAAAGCTTTGTAAACCTATGTTTTGGCAAGATACAAAATAGATTTTAAAAAAATGGTAACCAAATATTATTTTTTTAATACTAAAAAGGTATATGGATTTCCAGTAGAAATACTGACTCATAAAGCTAATAAAAATAAATAACTTATCTGGATAAGTTCTCTGCGTTTTAAATTATTATTTTGAGAGGTTCATTCACAATTCTTATTTTATTGCTTTTAGTTGCTGATGCATGGTCAAGATGAGTGGATTAGGAGAAAACTCCTTGGATAGCTTGACCAATGAGTCAAGGAAGCGCAAGCCATTGCCCTGTGATACACCAGGTGCAAGGTAGGTTTATATAGCCTTCTCTCTTTGTTGTATTATGAGTTTTTAAAAATATTTTTTCAAGTTTCATTGCAATTTAGAGTAAGTTCTAACTAATCATTTTGTTCGGTTGAAAAATTCTCTAGGCCAGCTTCTGTTGTGAAGATACAAAACTTTACTATTATGTGTAGAGATGCCAAAGCTGATGAACTATGCTCTATAATTAGACTTTTGCAGAAATCTTAACAGAGTGAACATATAAGGAATCACTGTTTGAAGCTGTGATTGCAAGGCAAAAGAAGAAAAACTTCTTGCTTCACAGAAATTTCAAAGGCAGCAGCATATATCTGGTAATTGATTTGGCAGGCCTCATTTCAGGTGGTTATGGTCAGCACAGAATACTGCAGTAGGTTGAGCACTTTTTTTTGACTTCCGTTTCTCCAGACTAGTTGTCATGGAGTAGAGTGGTTTAGAAGCCGCTTAAAGAATCACTGTCAAAGGTATTAGCAGAAAGTGATTTTAATAGAAATCTATAAAAGTGTGACTTAACAGAGTTCGATGGCAAGGTTCACTCTATCACTTACTACATGGATGAAGAATACAAGGGAAAATCGAGTTAGAATTGAGCTAGAATGATTTATACAGAGACCGAGGACAGAAAAGGGTAAGGGAGACCCTCCCGTTGAGTCACGAGATTCAGAGTAGACCCCCTTGCTTTCTAAACTCCTAATGGAGTCTAGATGCAGCTGGATCCACTCCTAGTCCCAGACTCGGTGAATGGTTTATGTCTAAGGGATTATATGTGTTTAGCAGCAGTCTAAGGTTCATTCACAGTTTTAAGGTGGATCACAAGATTTTAGCAGCACTTAATCAGTAACTAATATAACATTTACAAGGTGAGCGAATAGAATTTACTACCATCACAACAGTGACTTAATTACAGGTTATGCTTGCTATTGGTTACCAAAATCAATTCACACACACAGAGAGACAGAAATATATATAAATGTACAAAAGGTATACCTGTTAAAAATTCCCCTTGAGTCCAGTGAAATATTCACGTCAAATGTCTTGGCATTTCTCAACGGGCCAGGGGTTGAGCCTCGAGGAGTGTTTCAGCCCAGGACCCGTTCCCAGTTGGCGACAGTCCTCCGAATATCGCAAACTCGAGAGTTTGCGAGCTCTGAGAGGTGTCCCACTCAGAGGGAGATACTTGGCGCAGCCTGCTGCAGTCTAGGGGAGCTCAGAGGGTCTCACTTAGGACAACCATTTATAGGTTTGCAAGATGATTGGCTTTAGTCATCCGTAAAAATTCTCAAGGTTTCAGTAACAATAATATGGTTCCACTTGAGCTACGACTCAGATAAAGGTATCAGGGGATGACGAATCCAGCTCTCGTATCCCACCTGGGCCAGGCAGTAGGAGTACGTTCCCAACCTCAGCTATGCAGAGTTTCTGAGACGGTCAAGGGACGCTTAACTGCCTGACTCATTACACCAAGGCCAAGGTTTAACGGGAGTTTCTGAGATCAACAAGTGGGTGGGGAGGGGAATGCACCACCACACGAGTTCTTTGCAAGCTCATCTCGAATTTTGGCATTCCATGCTGTCTTCCTGCACCTCACTGAACTCTGTCAGAGATCGTTATCTGAGGGAATCGGTTTTCTGTCCCCTCCAACCTCATTGCTTTCCACCACATGTTAAGGGTTCTGTGTTATCCTTTTCATGTTCTTGTTCCCACAGAGCATTAACCTTTATTAAATTTGTCTTCAGTTTCACCAAAATACCAGGCATCATGTGTACTCATATTTCTCCCTTTTATATACATCCCCACTGTCCCATGGTGATTACCTCCATCATGCAACAGATTGTGTATGAGATCCTCAGATTCTCCCACCGTATTTCAGTATCTCTTTGTGAGTGTCCTCCATTCCAATTTCTCTTTCCTTTTCTCCAGTGTCTGTCTGTCCATTCAGGAATTCTGTTTTTCAGTTTGTCACCCTTCATTAACTTTCTTTATCTTTCAAGCCCCTGCTTTGTCATGTATTTGTTTTCTCCGATATTGGTCCATGCATATTTTCCTAACTCTTTCACTTGGTTTCTTCTCAAACAATATTCATTCTTTTGATTCCCTCAGTGTGCCCATTCTTGCTCCTTCCCTGTCTCCTGAGTCCTCCTTTTCCTACTCTTGGCATACTCTGTGTATGACACTGTTCTCTCTGTTGATTTAGGGTGTAGACAGTGTCTTTACTCAGCACATTAATCTATGTTGGAAAAGGAATTTCAGAGAGAGACTTTATCCAGCAACATTAGGTTGTCTGGAATTCTGATTTTCTTGGATGTTGAGATGGCATTTTTGTCCTGATGCCTAGAAATTTCTCTGAGGTATTACCTTTGGTAGTCATCTTGTTACAAGCAAACCAACGAGATTCCATAGAATGTTAAAATTCTATTCAATTTGTCTAATAAATTATAAACAAATCTAAAGTAACTTTTAAGGTTAAAATATACTTTCTGTATGAGTGTTACAGTTTTATAACAGGCAATTGCTATTTTCATTAAATTTAACGATAGAGTTATCACAGGAGGATTTTTTTGATGAGTAACTTTCTCATATCCTCTTAAGATAAATTTGTACTTAAAATTCTTAAAAATACCCACAAAAACCAAACCAAACAACAATGTAACAAAACACACACCCACACCCACACACCCACCCCCCTTCAGATTCATGTTTGCTGGAAGAATAACTGCTCCCTAGGTTTAATAGGTAGGTGTTACGTGAAGCACATTAAAGTTCAGAKAGTGAGCACAGCTTTTGTATATGACGGTATGTAAGTATATGAAATGATGTTTTTCGTTCCTAGTCTGACCTGCAGTGGTGAGAAGCGTCGGCGTGAGCAGGAAAGCAAATACATTGAAGAACTGGCTGAACTGATATCTGCTAATCTGAGTGACATTGACAATTTCAATGTCAAACCAGACAAATGTGCTATTTTAAAAGAAACCGTGAGACAGATTCGACAGATAAAAGAGCAAGGTACAGTTCCCTGCTAAGCCAAAATAAATAATTTCATTTTCATGTGATTCCTTTTCCAAAGCAGTAGTTACTTGGGAAATTGAGTAGTGTTTTTCACAATAGCATGTAACTGAGAAAGTCTTCAGACTTTGACTTGAACCAAACCTTTAATATGCCTTAAATAATTTTTTGTTTAAAAGTAAGCAAGTATTTACCATCACTTTTTTTATTGGGAATCAGGGCTTTAAAACTTTGTATGGCCTTTCTTATCATTTTCCTGAAAATACTAGGAAAGCTTGAGGTAGTCCACAGAGAAACTAAAAACAGATGATATTGTACCATCAGCTGGTACAGTATACCAAATACCCACTGGTATGAAGAATACATACTGTTGTCTTTCACTTCAAGGGACTTCATGCTTAAAGGGACTTTAATGCTTTGAAATGAATTTCTTAAAAAAATACCTAATTTCGTGTGGGGCACATTTCCAATCAGATATATTAATTTTTATTGCTATTTTTTCCTGTTGTGTTTCTATGGACTTTGCTTTCTTTTCTTGGCTTTTTAAGACATGCTTCCTAAATGTTTAAGTATTGGACTCCAATATATTTGAAATGCATTTAGCTTGAGATCAAATAATTAAATAGTGCAGTTGACTGTACTCAGGATATAGTTAAGTCAACAAAGGAGAAAATAGCAGTGCATCAAGTTTTGGTAATTTTTGTCAGCTAGTGTAAACCTAGGTGGTATAGTAATATTTTTTTTTTTAATGGACAAGTATATGCAAAACCTGTTTTTTGAAATGTATAGTGATATACAAAAAATATAATTTTTTTTTTTTTAAACCCCTCCCTCCTTCCCCCCCTCCACCCCCAAATGACTATAGCCTGCCAAGTGTACATATTTCCTTTAGACAGTAAAGTATTAAAAAAATCAAGTGAGCTATGGTGTATATTTTACCTGTCTTGGTAAATTGCCACATCTTTTGAAAACTTGTTAAAACATTTCTAAAAAAAATCATCTTAACTTCTTCTGTTTTTAAGGTTTTTCTAGTGTAATCTAGTGTATTCTAATGTAATAATTCTGTTTCATTATAGAGTTGAGTGTGTGATAATCTTCCTTTAGGATGTTGTACTCCTCTTGTGGTCTGCTTAGCCAGCCAGCAAGTACCACGGAACGAAGTTCACCATTTGTTTTCTGTAATTCTGCTACCTGGTGTGGATTCCCATTCCACCTTCCCCTGCAATCAATTTATTCAGAATATTTTTATTCTTAAAATATGATTTTATTAGATACACACGTATACATACATATGCACACATATATTAACATGAGCCAAAGCCTTTTTGTAGAACAATGGTGATGGCATCTGAAAACTGTGACCAACGATGATGAGATTATCAAAATAAAACCAGAAGGAAGAGATATGTATAATGAGTGTGTTTAATGGCCATTGAAAGATTCAGCAGGGAGTCATCAGACAGATGATCCCAAAAGCAGCAGAAGAAATATTGTTCACAAAACAAGTTGATCCAACTTTAACTGTCATGTCAATTTATGTAAGCAAAGGGTTTGGCATTATGTAGCCGTGATGCTTTTTCTGGTCTTAAGCAACTAACAATATATGAGACTTACTCTCTTATTCRTGGGGGTTTTTTGCCTTTATTCACATGCTTCCTAGAATCTGGCTTGTAATATTAAAATGTGATCTTCATATGAAATGTTGCTTTACTGAAGTGTATCTTTTGGGTTTCAGGAAAAGCAGTTTCTAATGATGATGATGTTCAGAAAGCTGATGTATCTTCTACGGGTCAAGGAGTTATTGATAAGGATTCATTAGGACCTCTTTTATTACAGGCAAGTACAAATTAGGCCCTAGTAAATCCCTATGGAAGCAAATACTTAAGGCAGGTGAAAATATTACAATAAAACCTGCAATCCTATAGTAATAAATAGTATGCAAGAACTAAAGAGAACTATGTTTGAAAGGGACAGGAATAAAATCTATCATGTTTTCTTAATTTTGCTGAAATTCTCTGTAGAAGGAAAGAGAAGAATAGCATTTGGCTTTTTCTCATATTCTTGTGCCTTACTTTCTCCAGCATTCATTAGCAAATTACTACTAAAGCAGTGCTTAGTAATACGAGGAATATTTTGGTTTTTCTAGGGGATAGCCATTAAAGTAAATGGATGAGGTTTTGCAAAGACTAGAGGTTTGTGATGTGTATTGCAGTTTGTGTTTCTAAATTGTGAAGCATTTTAAACAAATGTTGCCATCAAGTAAAATAACCGAAGAATAATTGTAAAAAAAAGGTACATAGCAGATACCTTTTCTTTATGCCTAGAAAACCAATCCCATATTTACAAGTCCTTTAAAAAGCACTTTTGAAACTTAACTGTTTTACATAGATATTGAATTTTTCTTTCCGTTAAGAAAATACAGTATTTTAAGATATGAATAGACCCTCTTCTCTTTATCTTGTCACTCGCTGGTGGAAATGTCTTCATGTTCATGTCTTACTAGTTGTTTCTACTGAATTTCTTCTTGTTTCAATTTGCCAGCTATTGAAATAACGTTACAAGTTCATTATCTTGTGTTCAGATAAAGCAAGAATGAAACAAGAAGGCTGGTTATCACTGTGAAAGAGAATGGAATAACAGATGAACAGATGAATTTTTAATATTGAAATCATTCCTTACCAGACACAATTTTCCTCAGAGAAAAATTTAAAACTTCAGCTCTACCCTTGAAAAGAAATGCATGTATTGTAACTTGACATTTATTACCCACATAGTTTTTAAACTAAATTATGTTCAGAATTAGGCAGTGTGTCTTATATGATATGTTGTCATGTTAATATTTAGGCATTGGATGGTTTCCTGTTTGTTGTAAATCGAGATGGGAACATAGTATTTGTGTCAGAAAATGTCACACAGTATCTGCAATATAAACAAGAAGATTTGGTTAATACAAGTGTCTATGGTATCTTGCATGAAGAGGACCGGAAGGACTTTCTTAAAAACTTACCTAAATCTTCAGGTAATAAAAGCTGACTTACTACACTGTTAGTAGGCTATTTGAAAACAATCAGAGAAGAAAAAAACAGCTTGTAATGGATAACCTTTCAAAAAAAATTACTTATACAGGGAATATTTGACTATAGAACTATGTTAATCTTGAAAAATATTACTCTGTTCTTACTAAAGCACACCACCAGAAATAAATGTGCTGGAAATTCACACTGTACTTTAGCCTTTGCAATTTGTTTACCTGTAACTTGAACCAAGGATTCTAGAGGAACACGTTGCCAAAGCCACAAGACTAGCTGAGGGAACTGCTTGTTTTTTAAATATGTGAATGACTTTTCAGCTCTCCTTCAAGTGACTGAAAGTGTCATGTAAAGGAAAGAGGTTTTTTACTTGGTTCTCAATACTACTATTCCCAAGGTATAAAACTGATGGTATATTGAGAAAGAATCTTAAAATATTCTTTAATCTCTCTAATCTAGGAACAAGGTATCCAAATTAAGAAACATCAGAATTAAGAATTAAGAAACATCATAAATTAAGAAAAATCAGTTATGAATTGATTTCATCTGAAAATCTTTATAAATTTTTACTGTGTTCTTTTAAGTTAATGGAGTTGCTTGGACCAATGAAACACCTAGACAGAAGAGTCATACATTCAATTGCCGGATGATGGTGAAAACCTCTCATGATCTTTTGGAAGATGTAGGCAGCCACCAGGATACACGTCAAAGATATGAAACAATGCAGTGCTTTGCTTTATCTCAGCCAAGAGCTATGATGGAAGAGGGGGAAGGTACGAAATTTTGCAGAATTACTGTGCACAGAAAAAATCTCCAAGTAAAGCTTTTTGATATTTGATATATGTTATGAAATCTGTAGCTGGTGGAGGACACTTCAGCTATTTTATTAGATGCTTTAATAGAATAAAACTGGAGAGAAATTAAAGAAGAAACATTCTTTTTTAAATACAGATTTGCAGTCCTGTATGATCTGTGTGGCACGTCGTATCACAACTGCAGAAAGGGTATTTCCAACAAATCCAGAGAGCTTTATTACAAGACATGATCTTTCAGGTGAGAAATGTAGCCAAGGTGAAGGTATGAAGGTATCTTTTTTGTCCGTGTGCTCTTGTTTTAAATAAATCAAGTATGTAAATAAATCGTGTATCTGTAGTGACTAGCAGAATTCATACTGAGAATTCCCAACTGGTTTTTGCAATATACCTCTGTTGGCAGTGGGGTATAGTAACAACTGTGGGACGCATTTTCTGTCTCTATGCTAGCATGCTATTGTTTGGCAGCTTGGTATAAAGCATTACTTGTGTTTTAACTTGGCAGCATTTCAAATGGTTGTCATTGTGCTTTCCTTTACACATAAGAAATATTTTAAATCATAACTGAAGCTAATGAAAGTTCTTTAGAATGCTTGTATTTTTCTACAGTACATGAGCTAATGTTTAAAGTGGTTTATGCTGTTTAAATTGAAATACTTATATAATCTAGATGGGGCTTTTTCAGATGCTAGTTAGTGTTTATGATGTTCATTTGTGGATGTAGTTGGTCAGTATTTTTGAAAATTTTACTGTGTATGCATGCTTTGGGTGCCTGTAACCAGAGACTAAAGTTACTGTTTTCTAAAGCTCAGGCATTAACCTGTGGGTGCTTAACTTCCTCTTACGCAGTTATCTAAATCCCTTTGAATATTGATGTTTTAACAAGCAGCATCATATTCTCGCATGGCAGATAATTCATAAATGTAGCTTCTGCATACTCAAAATTTGGTGTTAGGCTGATGAACAATTAAAATTGTGATATTGGAGCCTTCTGAAATATACCATATTTATACAAAAGGATTGGCATAATCATAAAGAGTTTAACTTGTGTATTTTCTTTCCTGTTACAGGCAAACTTGTCAACATTGATACAAACTCATTACGGTCTTCCATGAGACCTGGCTTTGAAGATATAATTCGTCGGTGTATTCAGAGGTTCTTATGCCATAATGATGGACAGTCATGGTCAAACAAACGCCACTATCATGAAGGTAAAAATCTGTTTGCAATTTTGGTCATACTGCTGCTCCTAGTGGCTGCATTTTTTTCTGAAAAACAAAAATGCTAAATTCTGCCTGTGTTCATTTTTTTCATATTTTTTGTTAGTGTTAATTGCTGTGACTCATATTTACAAGCTGAAGGAGGATGACCTCTTGAGAAATAGGAATTCTGCTGGAAGTTATTTGGTTTTTCTAATGTGTCTCTTTTGACAATTTCCATGGAAAATATCAGATACGTGATCTGGGAGCCTGAAGTAATCTGTTTTTCCACAGATGGATATAGCAATGACAATGACAGCTATATTTCTGTAATAACATGTAATCCTTAATTATCATTAGTGTGTTACCTTTGTTTAACATTAGTTTGACTTTCTTTTTATTTTAATTCATCCTTTCTTTTGTTAAAGGATAGCTCGCTAAAAGTGGTAACAGTTGTGTTGATGCCTTTTTCTTATTCAAGACACAAGGGTTCAAAATATTTTCAGTGTTCCAGCGTTATGTATTTTGTAATGCTAATTTGATAACCTATTTGATAGATAAAGTGAAGTACAGCCACTGTCTTTAGTAAGAAAGATGACATTTTCTAAATTTTCTAAACTCTACTCTTTTTGAAGGATTCACAAAGTAATTCAAGTAGAGGGGATATTAAATAAAGAGAAACTCATACTGGCAGAAAATGGAGTTTCCATTCCATTGGAAGTTCTTCAACTTAACTGATTAAATAAATCCTAAATTAACAAGAAATTTGGAGCTCAGATTAAAAACAATAGTTTGCACAATTTTTTGATTGAAATAAAACTTATAAACTTAAAAATACTTCATCTGAAGGCTTCCAAGTTTCATTTCTATTCCATATTAATTACCTGTACATTTCAGTGCAATTAATATTTAAATGTTGATTAGTCCTTCTCCCCAAGGAGAAGCCATGGAAACCTATTAACCTAGCCTTGGAAGTCTGTTAACAAATGTAGAACTTTGCCAGCTGTGCATGGTGGGCACAAAATACTGCAGCATCAAAATAATCTTGCTTGCTTATATCTTCCCTCTACTAATTTAGGAGAAAATGTGGAATACTTCCTTTTTCTGAATATCTATCTTGGGTGTGTTGTCTTTTTGTTTTGTTTTGTTTTGTTTTACCTTTTTTTTTTTTTTTTTTTTTTTTTTTTTTTTTTTTTTTTTTTTTTTTTTTTTTTTTTTTTTTTTTTTTTTTTTTTTTTTTTTTTAAATCTTCAGCAAATGAAGGGTATTGTGTTAAAAATCTGTAGAGTCCATATTAATGGGTTTTTAAATATGAACTATATTTGTGTATTTCCTTTACAGCTTATACACAGGGTCATGCTGAAACACCATTGTATCGGTTTTCTTTAGCGGATGGTACTATAGTGACAGCGCAAACAAAGAGTAAACTATTTCGAAATTCTGTAACTAATGACCGCCATGGATTTGTCTCTACCCACTTTCTTCAAAGGTGAAATCAGTGGTATCTGTTTGTCATTTAAGTGTCATAGCTTTTAAAAATATATCTGACCTTGAAGATATCTAAAACAAATAGTATACCAAAATATTTTATCTGATTAAAACTCAAACAGGGGGGGAATAACATGGGAAGCAGAGTTGCATAGCATACAAATAAATGTGTCAACCTAACACTGACAATCCCCACTTAACTGTGTGGCAGCAAGACAGTCACAGTCAAAAGAGAGGTTTTTCCTCAGTACTGCATGGAGCCTGTATTATGTATTCATTATTCTTTTGGGTTAACATTTACAATGATAAAACACTGAAAATAGAAATGCTCAGTTACGTGCTTTATCTTACCCTTTTTAATTGCAGACCAATTAAAAAGACAACAAAACGCCCTCAGATGCCTCATTGATGACTCAAAGTTAAATGTACCTTAAATAGCATTTCCTGTGACCTGTTCTTGTTGATTGCAAGAATAATTGAAATGCCACTCTGGAGGGAATCTATCTGCTTCTGACATTAAAGTGCCTCCAGATGCTGAAAAATGAGTACCTGAGATTGTTCAGGGCATCATTAGTGTGCATAGTAGAACGGTGTCATGCATTGACTTAGGAAGGGAGTAAAAGAAGGAAGATGTTTAAACTGATAAATTTGACTAATGACTGTTGATGAAAGCCTTTTGAAGGGGTGATACTGTATGTACTCATAACTCAAATCACCTAAAGGACCAAGCACTTCTGTAATGAATAAATGAGTGGCATGGCTTAGTTCTGCTTTTGTGGAAGCTTGAATTCTCACTGCTCTTTTTGAAAAAATATTTGGAAAATTACTTAATAATGTTATTCTGTCTTTGTAGCACTTGATTCCAAATAAGGTTTTAATTTGTTTTCTTGGGATTTCTGGGGATGTTGTTGAACTTACAGAGAACAAAATGGATATCGGCCAAATCCTAATTCAGTTGGGCAAAACATCAGAACACCTGTGGCTGGAAACACAAATTCTGTTGGTGGTCTTATGAACATGTCACCTGGTCAAGGCATGCCAATGCAGAACAGGAACTATGGTATGGGAGATTCCAATGCAGTGGGTCAGCTCAGCAGCACTCGATATGGAGGCCCTGGTAACATGGGCCCAGTGAACTCTGGACCCGGAATGCAGTCCTCTGCTTATCAGAACAACAGTTATGGGTTAAATATAAGTAGCCCACCACATGGTAGTCCTGGTTTAACATCCAATCAACAAAATCTAATGATATCTCCTAGGAATCGAGGGAGTCCAAAAATGAGTTCACACCAGTTTTCTCCAGTTACAGGTATTTTATTTTTGCTATAAGCTCTTTTTTTTTTTTTTTTTTTTTTTTTTTAAAAAGCTTTCTTTTTTTTTTTTTTTTTGAATTCCATCTTTCATTCTTTTTAACAGTTCTATATGACATTGTATGTGTTACTTAAATGTAGTATACCTAATCTCATGGTAAAAATTTATTGTAAAATAATTAACTCAATGTGGCAGTCATACATAATCCARAGGAAAAGTAGATACAGGCAGTACTGTAGTCTAATGTTTGATCTCTGTCATGTGATACAGGTATGCACTCTCCAATGGGATCTGCCAGCAACACCGGCAACAGCACTTTCTCTAGCAGTTCTCTTAGTGCTCTTCAAGCCATTAGTGAGGGTGTCGGAACTTCGCTTTTATCAACACTTTCTTCACCAGGTCCAAAATTGGATAATTCCCCAAACATGAGCATAGCTCAGCAAAGTAAAACAAGTACCCAGGACTCCAAAAGCCCTTCTGGTTTGTATTGTGAACAAAACCAAGTGGAAAGTTCCATCTGCCAGTCTAACAGTAGGGATCTCCTTAGTGAAAAAGATAGTAAAGAGGGAAATCTGGAGGCATCTGAAAGTCAGAGAGGACCATCTGAAAGCAAAGGGCATAAAAAACTGCTTCAGCTACTCACGTGCTCCTCAGATGAAAGAGGACATTCTACAGCATCAAACTCACCTTTAGACTCAAATTGTAAAGAATCTTCTACCAACGTGACCAGTCCTTCAGGAGTTTCCTCGTCAACATCTGGAGGGGTATCTTCCTCCTCAAACATGCATGGGTCGCTCCTGCAAGAGAAGCATAGGATTTTACATAAATTGTTGCAGAATGGTAATTCCCCTGCAGAGGTAGCCAAGATCACAGCCGAAGCTACTGGTAAAGACACGTATCATGATGCTAGTAATACAGCCCCCTGTGGAGAAGGCACTGTCAAACAGGAACAACTGAGCCCAAAGAAGAAGGAAAACAATGCTTTACTAAGATATCTGTTAGATAAAGATGATGTTAAGGATCCGCTTTCCAAAGAGTTGAAGCCTAAAGTAGAAAGTGTGGGTAATAAAATGGGACAATGCAGTAGTTCTACAATTCCTACTTCTAGTCAAGAAAAAGAGATGAAAATAAAATCAGAACCAGCAGAGGAGGTACGGTATAATGTAAAATGATAGTAGTGAACAAACCAATATTTTCTTATTACAGTGAATGGCTAAATATAGAACACTCTTTTTAGTATGCGTGTGTAAACTTTTCTAAGAAAGTTTTGTGCAAATGATGTGAAACTATACACTCAGGTTTTATTGTAACTGAAAAAGCACAAAGAAAGAGAACTACAGGATATGATTATAACCAAATGTGCTGTACTGAAGTCCTGGACTAATGTTATCTTTAAGTTATGGTACGATTAAACTAGCATATATTTACAAATTATTCCATAAAATCAGATCTTTAACATCTGCTATTTCACATAGCACATGTTTATTTTTATGGCTTATTAGGAAATGGAGCTGTAACTGCCTCTGTAATTAATTGGCAATACAATAGCAAAAGGTAAAACTTGATTTCATTTTGAAAATATAAACAACACACAAAAATGTGTAATACTTAAAATAGCTATGGATTGGTTTTAGTTCATTCATTGGTTTTAGCAGTCTTTTTTTTTCCTTAAATGAGGAAAAATGTTCCAAATACATGTATATTCAGCATTCAAATAAATATATGTATATTTATTTGTTTCAATGTTTCTAGAGTTGAAATTCCAAGAAATGTCATGATATAGCAAACTATATCACCATGGAACAACTCTCCTGAAAGCAGCAGTACACTTGTTAGGGACAGCTGTTCTTGAAATTAGAAAGCGTAGATAATATTTCTTTTGTATTTAGTTCCCAAGTCACATTTGGAACTGCTTCAAAGTAAATAGTACTGGTCAGTGTGGCAGAGTTTACTGAAAACATGTTGATATCTTAGAACTTGGATTTCCCAAGTCAGTAATAACTATGTAAATAAAAAATTGCTGCACAATTTTTATATTAGCTAATGGCTGACTATAAATGAAACACCTTATAACATTTTTTTGAGTACCACTTATGGAAAAGTCACTAACAACTGTGTAATAGTACCCAATGCGTAGTTTCAGTACTTGCTCCTGAGATCTAATTAACATATTCAGAGAAGCTTGTTTTGTGAAGATATGAATCCACTATATATGCAATTCTTTTTCTGTTAAAACTGCGTCTGATTTAAAGACAAATTTTTAAAGAAGGTTAAGGCTCCAATTGACCAGAAAAATCTGTGGGTACTTTTCATGTGTTGTTGTGCTTACCAGTGATCAAATTAGGCTTTTTGTGTATGACAAATACATTATTTATCACTGAATGGTACACATTCTTGACATTGTTTGCTCTCATTAGTGTTTTTATCTTTGTAATTTGCGATGACTGAAATGTTTATATTCAAAAGTGCTTTTCGTTTTATTTATGCGTACCTCCAGTTTCTCCTAATTCTCAAAATTAGCCAAGCAATATACTCTAAAAAAATGTAGCTAAATGATATTTGAAGTTCTTTGGAAATTGAGAGAGAGCCCAAGGTACTGTTGGTGAACTAAAACATTTGTCTCCCAGTTATATCTTTTAAGATTAGCGAGGACCTAAATAAAAGCTGAAGGATAGCCATATAACCTCGGTATTTTACTGCGTCTTTTTCAGATGAGTGGAGACTTGGATAATTTGGATGCAATTCTAGGTGATCTGACTAGTTCAGAGTTTTACAATAATGCTATGTCTGCAAATGGAAATAACCTTGGAACAAAGCAAGCATTATTTCAAGGAAATGCCCTATTGGGTAAGGAATTTCATCTAATATCACTTTGGTTTTAAAATTAGGATTTTCTTCTTACCTAATGTAAACATAATGCATCCTCAAATCCTTAGAGAATACTTTCTTGATCTCCTGTATCTTGAAGGACAAATGTAATGCAAAATGGCTAATTATGCTTTCATAGGCTATTATGTACAGTATTAGCTGTCTTGACAGCACTCGTGTACTGTATACACAATGAATAACGTTAACTTCAGTTCCTTATTTTATGGTATCTTCTGGGTTTGTCTAACATAGATTTCTCAGAGACAAGACATCAGGAAAAATGTTTTATGAGTTGTAAATTAAAATTGAGAATTCTTGTTCCTTACAGATGACTAGGGAAATAATATGGGATTGGTGGCAAGCTTTTGATTTCCCACTTATTCTATGCGAAAACATCTTGTGTCCTGCAAATTCTAATCAGTACTTCTTCTCGACATTGAAAGGAATGCCCTTCCTTCGTAGGAAGCTGAGTAGGAGGGAAAGATAACCTTGCTAATAGACCAGCGTCATTGCAGTTGTCACTTCCTTTTATAACATTGGTCATCTCTTGATTATATAGGGCTATAGATTGCTGAGGTAACCTAAGGAGGTGAAACATGGATAATGAAAAATGTAAAAACAGGTACAAGAACACGTAAGGCCACTGACACTATTGTCTGTGGAGCACCATGATTTCTGAGTTAATTAGTCCATGTAGTACACTGTGCTCAGGAACACACTGCATCTGGATTCAACCTGTTCCAAACAGAACCATTTGACTTGTTGCTATCTCCATGTCAGAGTTACCCAAAGGCTGGGCAGTCCACTCATATGTATCAAGGACTCTGTAATACTAGTATGTTTCGAAATGTTAAAAACATGGTTGTCGTGGTTTAACCCCAGCCAGCAACTAAGCACCACACAGCCGCTGGTGGGATGGGGGAGAGAATCACAGAAGTGAGAAAACTCATGGGTTGAGATAAAGACAGTTTAATAGGTAAAGCAAAAGCTGCGTGCGCAAGCAAAGCAAAACAAGGAATTCATTCACTCCTTCCCATGGGCAGGCAGGTGTTCAGCCATCTCCAGGAAAGTAGGGCTCCATCACGCGTAATGGTGACTTGGGAAGACAAACGCCATCACTCTGAACGTCCCCCCCTTCCTTCTTTTTCCCCAGCTTTATATGCTGAGCATGACGCCATATGGTATGGAGTATCCCTTTGGTCAGTTGGGGTCAGCTGTGCCGGCTGTGTCCCCTCCCAGCTTCTTGTGCACCCCCAGCCTCCTCGCTGGTGGGGTGGGGTGAGAAGCAGAAAAGGCCTTGGCTCTGTGTAAGCACTGCTCAGCAATAACAAAATCATCCCTGTATTATCAACACTGTTTCCAGCACAAATCCAAAACACAGCCCCATACTAGCTACTGTGAAGAAAATTAACTCTATCCCAGCCAAAACCAGCACAATGTTTCATTACAGAACTTAAATTAAAATGAACCTTTTTATGTCTAGGGCCAAAGGGAACTGTATTTGGCTTTTCCTGTAAAAGGTCCTAACTATGTACTCAAAATGTGATTTGTGTAGTGAGAACATAAGCAAAATAACTATTCCTGGCTTGTTTAAGGTCAAATATATGTGCCCATAAATAGATCAGACTTATTTAAGTCATTAATGGTACTTTCTATTTAAAATGTACAGTTGCATGCATCTTTTAATTCTTTAACAGGTATGAGGAGTCCCCAGGCTGTGCAGACTACCCGCCCACCTTTCAGCAGAGCCATGTCTTTAGACAGCCCTGTGGGGTCAAGTGCTCCAGTGAGGAATGTCAATGCGTTCTCCATGTTACAAAAGCAGAACTTGATGGGTGGAAGTCCAAGAAGGATTGAAAACCAAGAAAATTTTGGAGCAAATCTGGGTTTGTTTATTGTGTACAAATAGATCTCATTGTAAAGGAAAAAGCTTTTATGTAAAAAATGTGGCAAGATCATAATATGAATTTTGGTCAGAAGAAACCTTAATGTTAAAGAATATCAATTTTACCATCAGCATATAAATATTTTTAATTACTATCCCTAGCTAAAATTATAAGAACTGTTTACCATCTGTGTGTTATTACCAGTACTTTACTTTTGTTTAGTAGTTAAATTATTTCTTACTATTTCAAGTTTTGAATTTAACATATGTTTTTGATAAATAGAAGCAAGAACAGGTCACAATGGCAGTCAGTCATTAATATTTTTAAATATATTTAGATTAATATAGTTGTTTGCTGATTTAGAACTTGGCATGGTAAGCTTTAGATGCTTTTGTGGGAGTTCAGTGAATTGCTCTGTCATTGGCAGGTGTCCTTGTTGGTAAAACAAAACAAAACCCCATAAAAATAATTCTAAAACCAAAATATGTAATGTATTCTAGATGAAAAATTATTGTATTTTCTGCTCTTCATTATAGCAAGTGCTCCCAGCAGAAATGTAGCAATGAATCAGCATCAGTCAGGAGACTGGGGTTTGCCAAACTCAAAGGTGAACAGATTGGAACCTACAAGTTCTGCTTCAATGTTGAGACCAGGACCCGAGTTTAGTGCATCCCTTCCCAGACCCACGGTGGGTGGCTCTATGTCTGGGCTGCCCATTCGCTCTAATAGCATACCTGGTACAAGACCAATGCTACAACAGCAAATGATTCACATGAGTAAGTTCTTTACTGTTTATTGTCTTACTTAGCACAATCTCACTAGTTTCTTAGTAAGCATTCATCATCAGAATCTTTTCGGTTTTGGTAGAATACTAGCTTTTCATCCAAAGGCTTTTTGAGGTAAAGACTGTTATTGTTCACTGACTGGGACATTTGATGACTTTTTGATGTTTTTTTGTTTTCTTCTGGTGATATCTCTGTGTTTCATACACAGATAATTCATGCTGAGTCTCCAGATTTTTGGGGGATAATTTCTGTGTATTTCTTTAGTGCAGTACTTCTCTGCTAAATTCCAGGAACTAAATGCCATCTATGATTATATTTGAAGATATTAGTATTCTGATTAATTTAATTAATTGTACTTGATATAGTAGGTTTTTTGTTGKTGGTGGTGGTGGTTTTTTTTGCTGTTAACTTCTTGGTAATCAGTGTTTTTTAAAGCTTTTTCTTAAGTATTTCAAAATTCTTCTTACATGGAGTATCCAAATTTCATATAAAACCACATTGCAAATACAGGTTCTCTTTTAAGTATTCATGTTTGCATGGGAGAAAATAAGCTGCATGTCGAAAATATGAAGAGAGTCTTAAAGCCTGTGGTTTTTTTCTGTTCTATATCTCTAACAAAGGTTTAGCCTAGAGCTGAAATTGTCCTGTCTAATGTGCCAATGCTGGCATGCCCAAAAAGGGCCGAAATAGACAGTGACATTCCTTTTTTCCTTTTTTATCACGGAAGGCTACCAGGGCCATTACCAGTTCTCTTAGACAGACTTACTGTTTCAATGTGACATGTGGATATAAGGCTAAATCAGGAAGAAATTAGTGCAGTCCTGAGTCAGAATTCCTCAGCTTAGCTTCCTAGAAATCATTATTGCTAGGTGATTCCTACAAATATTGGGAAATAATGGGATGACACAAACTCTCCTATGTAGTACTGAATGTCTGTGAATAGGTAGAAGGAAGGCCGTACTCCCAAAGAGCAAAATGTTGTTATGTACCTTCTGTTTCTTTTGATTTTCACCCTGTTTTGGAATGTAAAATGCCAAATGTTGTTGTCACTATGACAATGTATATTTGCTAGTACCCAGATTTCATTGGCCAGAAAACTCTTTTTTTTGGATGTAAAGTTGCTGTATCTGTCAAGTTCCTATTTTTAGGGGCTTAAGGATTAGAAATAGCAATTCTGCTCTAACAGGGTAGCAGCTTTAGAGCACTGTCATATTTAAATCTGTGGTCTATTATATTTCTGAAATCATCTTGAGTGTGAGTTTATGTAGGTAAACACTTTAAAACATGCTAATGGAAAGCTCATGAGGCTGCTTGACAATTTGTGTGATCATCCACAATGCTTTATGCGAACACTGGGAGAGCAAGATGACACCTTTTGTTTTTAAAAAATGCACAAATGTTTTACCTCACAGGGCCAAATGAGATAAACATTGGCATGGGGGGGAATCCGTATGGACAGCCAGGACCATCTAACCAACCAGGATCGTGGCCTGACAACATGCTGTCCATGGAGCAAGCATCGCGGGGTTCACAAAACAGGTAGAGCTGGGGAAGGTTTTAAGATAAGTTTAAATACAACTGTTTGCTGTTTGTCAGAAGAATTTAAGACCTGGAAAAAAATTAATGTAGCATATACAGTGGGGATAACAGATTGGAGTCAGAATCTATTTCCATTTCTGCTGCTCATAGGACACTGGATATCTTTTAACCCAGCTCCACAAAAGGCATTGTAACAAAATCCATCAATCCTTGAGTTGGGAGGCATGGAAAAAAGAGGTGGGAAAATCTGAAACCATGTCTCTGTGGCACATGCAGTAGCCAGGAGAAAACAGAATTTACGTGTGTTCAAGGATACATGGCAGTTGCCTGGACATTTTAGGACCTAAATTTGGGACTTAAGTTCTTAAGTCTTACTTCAGTCTTCTGGGTGATTATAGTACTTAATCATCTCTAGGTCAATATATTATATAAAAACTATGTATATGCCTTTATAGTCCATAATGGTTGTAATGTTTTTATATTTATAGACAATTAGTTAGAAACTCTTTGGATGACCTCTTATGTCCGGCACCAAATATGGAAGGCCAGAATGATGAAAGGGCACTTTTGGATCAGCTGCACACATTGCTGAGTAATACGGATGTCACAGGTCTGGAAGAAATTGACAGAGCGTTAGGAATTCCTGATCTTGTAAACCAAGTAAGTAAATAGAGATTTTGGCCATTTATTTTCCAAAAACCTTTATTTTTTTACTTGAAAAGAAAGTGAAGAGGCCCTCCTCACTCACTCTGTCTCCCCATTTCCTTGTCTTCGTTTTCCTAAATCTGCCTTTGGAAGCATCTACGTTGAGTAGTGATTTTCATTGGAGAAGCTCAGTATTGATTAAATTTCTTGTGCGTTACAAAAACATAAAATGGCATCTTCTTATCTAAGTTTGTTTTAATATGCCTTGGTACATACGTTTGGGGTTTTTTTGTGGAAATCATTATAATTCTATAAGCAGAGAATTGTGTTGGGTTTCTTTAGTAAACTATTGTCAACTGAGCTTGGGATGTGAAATACTTGACTGGTAGTGACGTGTTAGTGAGTAGGACACTTCCATCTCCTCCAGTTCCAGCTTGAATTTGCATGGCTACCGAACAGGAAAAAGAAATTCTATGAATAATTTGGAACTTGCTGTAAACCACAAAATCACACTGTCATTTGTACAAATAGCAGTTTAAAAATGCGGAATGGCTTGAATAATGATACTGGTCTGCCTATGTAAGCAGTGTGCAGCAGAACTGATTTTAAAAAAACTTACTATTAATAACTTTCGCTATTTCATTTGTCTGGAGACAAAACTAATAGTAGTCTGTCCATGCTATGTTCTACCCAAGAAACTATTGGTTGTTGTATGCTGTGTTAGCTTTATTGTTTCTTTAGGAATTCCTACTTAAAGAATATACTGCTAGTGAAAACACTTTTGTATCTGTTGAAGGGACAAGCGTTGGAACCCAAACAAGATTCATTTCAAGGTCAGGAATCTTCAGTTATGATTGACCAGAAGCCTTCGTTATATGGTCAGCCCTATCAAGGGCAAGGGGCAGCAATGCCAGGAGGTTTTAGTAACATTCAGGGACAACAGCCATCCTTTAATTCAGTGATGAATCAGATGAGCCAACAGAGCAATTTTCCACTTCAAAGTATGCATCCTAGAGCAAATGTGATGAGACCTCGAACCAGTACACCAAAGCAGCTCCGCATGCAGCTCCAGCAGAGGCTTCAGGGGCAGCAGGTAATCTTTTGCTCCTGCCTTTACACTTTCTTCTTGTTTCGGAATGGAATAAGGTGCACACTGAATTGTGTTGCTTCACGAATATGAAAATTGACATTACAGCAGGTGATTGAAAGGATGGATCTTTCATTTTGACAGTGCTTTTCACACCGAGTGCCTAAAGGCTGTAGGAGTGAAAGAACCTTTATTAGGACAAGTGTTTCTCCTTCACCAGCCTCCTTAGCTACAGATTGGATTGGTTCCTGCAGCACACAACATTATTGCTACTTAGAACAGTACTCTTGCACGATGTAGCTCTGGATGATCTCTTCATCCATGTTAAGATTTAGTATTTTTTCTGAATCTCACTGGTATCATTAAATGGACAGCTGCATTTCTCCTGTAAATCAAATGTTACTTCTTTTTCACTGTTTTCTAACTAATCGTTTTGGCTTATTGAAATACGGGTTTGCTTTCCATTTATTGATTTGATGTCATTTTAGTAATTTTCTCAGAATGAAAGGTGAGAGAGTAGATACAGCTGCATAGATCTTAACACTGGGTTGAAAGCACTGCTTAAAAAATTGCTGCATGATTTCAGCATTGAATTCCCCATGTGAAAATGCAGTCCTGATATCGAATACAATGTACAAATAAAACTCGAAAAACTGAGATAGTGCTGTGTGACATGGAATGGCAATGTTTAATCCTTAGGAAATAACTGTGTTCTCTCTTGGTTGTTCTGTGACATTAATTTAATCTGTATGGCTTTGGGGTTTTGTGATGGAGAGGGAAGGAGACAGAATTTTATTATTTTAAGCAAAGCTAGTGGTTATACCCTTCTGCCCAAAACATGATTTGGAACAAATAGATAGTTTGCTATATATTTGTTCTTAAAAAGTGCTAATTTCAAGGGAAGAAGAAAATACAGCCGGTTAGTGCTGCACTGTTTGGAGGATTTTTCTTTTTATGTGTGTTTGAGCTGCTTAACCAAATAGTTTGGTACTTCAGGTACATCAAACAAGGCAAAAAATAATCATTGCACTTTATAGATTCAGGAGGTCTGTAAAGAATGTTTTTTGGAGGAGTTGCCATTACTTTGTTCAGATTTTCAAGCTAATAGTGCTAAAATGTCTTTTTCCAAGTTTATGAATCAGACCCGTCAAGCGCTTGAAATGAAAATGGAAAATCCAGTCAGTGGTAATACCTCAGTGATGAGACCAGTTATGCAGCCGCAGGTGGGATCACAGGTAAGTAATTATTACACGAGCCATCTGAAACAGTAATTTTTAAATAGACACATCTTTTACACGTCTGTTTAGGATTTGGACCTTCTTTCATGGTTCCACAGCATTCCTTTCTGTTTTGTTTTTTCCCCTGTACAATTAAAAAAAGGTGAGTTTTTTTACCTCTCTCATTCATGAGGTTTCAGAGGGATTTGTTCATTAGGTCATGCTATCAATACAGTGTGCCAATAGTCTTTTCCATGTAGGATATGATAGCTATCTACTTTATCATTTGTTTAGCACTAGTGACAACTTAATGAAAACCTTTGTCCACTATTTTGATGATTTTTGTACTGGCTGTGGGTTTTCTTAACTTTCTGTTCTGGTAATGGATGTGCTGGGTCTTAGAAAGAGTGTAGGTGGTTTGATTGACTCTGACGTGATTTCATTTGTAAAAGTGTTTTCTAATACGATTTTTCTTTTCTTTGGGGGATAGCAGCAAGGTTTTCTTAATGCTCAAATGGTGGCTCAGCGTAACAGGGAGCTAATAAGTCATCATTTTAGACAACAGAGGATGGCAATGATGATGCAGCAGCAACAGCAACCTCAGGCCTTCAGTCCACCACCAAATGTGACTGCCTCAGGAAGCATGGATAGTGCTTTGACAGGCCCTCCAATGGCTCAAGTTCCTCCGCAGCAATTCCCCTATCCACCTAATTATGGTACTAGTATTAACATGGTTTTCTCTGTCTGTGTGGTGTTCTTTTCCCTTTCTTCATTTATTATTAATCCAAACTACCTAAATACCAATCATTCTGAAAAATGGAAAATACTTCTACAAAAAAGAATTACTTTTTCCCTTCCCATCATTGCAAGAAGATAAACTAAAAGTACTAGGTGATGATAACTGAAGTATATTGTCTGTTCTTCATCTTTTAAGGAATAAGCCAACAACCTGATCCTGCATTTAGCAGAGTATCAAGCCCTCCCAACCCAATGATGTCATCAAGAATTGGACCCTCCCAGAATCCTATGATGCAGCATCCTCAGACAGCAACAATGTACCAGTCCCCTGAGATGAAGGGCTGGCCGTCGGGAAGCATGGCCAGGAGCAGGTGAACTTCACAGTTATAACCTGTAACTCAAAAATCATCTTTCATTTTGTCAAAAGTAGAAGCTATGTTAAATAGCTTGTAGTAGGAAAAGGATTTAGAAGAGGGAAAAATAATTATATCTCTAGTGTCTGTATTGTCCTTGATCCTGCTCTGGTTTAGGAAATAGACTGATTAAATGTGTCTTATGCTTAGCTCCATTTATTCATATTGGACCTCTGCAATCTTTGTAACTGGAAGCAACATTCAGTCTTTTAATACTGAAAAAATAACTTGAGGGGAATACAGAAGTTCAGAATAGTATTACAATGGACGGTACAGCCCTAACAGAAGCCTCCAAAAAGGTTACAATAGGAAGCGCACACACGTACTTCTGTGCGTATCTAAAAATTCAAAATTCCTTTGGGGAGGGAAATTTCTGTTTCTACGTTAAACGGATATTAGGTAGAAACAAGTAAATGTAAAAATAGTTTTATCTTTCACGTGCTGACAGCTGGTGCAGGGAAGGCAATATATCAATGTGTAAACTTCTTGGAGGTTAATTTTATTTGTTGTTTTGTGCTTCAGTTCTTTCCCACAGCAGCAGTTCAGCCATCAAGGTAATCCAGCAGCGTACAGTATGATGCACATGAATGGCAGCAGTGGCCATATTGGACAGATGAACATTAATACCATGCCTATGTCAGGGATGCCTATGGGTCCAGACCAGGTAAGTTGTACATAAAGATTGATGAAAAGATCTGTTGACTCTTTGCCCATTGAGTACAATTTGCTTCAAGCTATTCCTCTGGCACGATCCTGTTCTCAGTTATCCTTTTTGTATTCACATCTGTGGACCTACCATTTGTATGTCCCAAGAGTTACCTTATTTTTTATGATATTTAAATCAAATCCATGATGAACCCAAGCTGTATGCTGTGATTAGCTGTTGACTTTGAAGTATCATAGGTAGCATCAAGGCTTAAACTGCACAAAGGATGCTTAAATACCTCTGAGCCTGGAGAAAACCCAGAGCGCAAAACCCGGAGATTGTGAAAAGCATCTTCAGCAGATGTAGAAGATTATATATAATAGCTCTCATGAGTCAGACCAAGAATCCTGGTAGCACAGTATCCTCCTTCTGGCAGAAGCTGATAATGATACTTACCCTTATAATACCTTACAATAGCTTGTTGTATGCATAGCAAGAAACTATGGAAAATTTAGGCCCCTTACTTAAGTGAAAAATGAGCTATAACAGGCACTGCAAAGAAGGCTGAAATATGAAATATACTTTTGCTGTAATCTTTCCACAAAATACCAAGGGATGAGCAACGTAATATTGAGATAAGATAAATATATTCAAGCAGAAAGTACCTCATGAAATTTTGTCTAAGGTACCTAAGGAAGCAGCCAAAATAATCTGAGGACTTCTAGGGGATAAGTAAGGTATTGGAGGACTTTGGTATAACAAGTACTTTTTATAAAGAGGGGAAAATTAAAGTGAAATGTCAGATTTTCCAAACCCACATGTCATACAGTGAGGATACCCAAATAAAATGTTTAGGAAATTCTGGGACAGCATGTCTTTTCTACAAATTTATCTTCAAAGTGGAGCACTAAAATGCTATTCTTCTGCTTAGAAATTGACTGTCAGTACTTTCCTCTTCAAAATGCAGTATGTTGACCAGTTTTTTCAGCAAAGGTGATTTTTATTTTGTCTGATGATTATTTCTTCTTTTCTTTAACAGAAATACTGCTGACACCTAGAACCATATCTTCAAACAAGAATGCGCTGTATTAATGATGCACTAGTATTATAAAGGAAAGCTACGCATTCTTCATGGCAACTAGTACTGGCCTTACGGAAATAAGTGATTTCTCCTGTTAATCACCATGATGTCCTAAGTTACTTCATTCAGAGAAAAAACAAAACCCAACAAAAATACATTTTAGTAGAAGCAGTCTCTGTATTACTGTATATTGTGGTGTACAAAAAAGGTCATAAATATTTTTGGCGCTCTGCCTC
Organism: Phoebastria nigripes; assembly: GCA_035582835.1. NCBI lineage: Eukaryota > Metazoa > Chordata > Aves > Procellariiformes > Diomedeidae > Phoebastria > Phoebastria nigripes. The sequence continues at coordinate 206,707 of JAYKAV010002196.1, read as the reverse complement.
TAGAAATGTGAATTTGGCAATGGCATTTTAGTAGATATGATGGGTAGACTCCTGGTATACCTTATCTATTTACTGTAGCTATCCAAAGCCCTTTAACTACAGGCAGACAAAAGTGCCTGGAGAAGTCACGGTGGTAAGAATTTTCTGATTTCTCTAGTAACAATATCTGACAGAGAATGTAGTTCCTAGCCTTGACTCCTTTATATTAATTCCTGAATATAAATGCTGCTTTTAATCTCTTACCCCCAAGAGTCAGGATATCCCAAGCAAAGTAGCAGTGCAAAATGAATTGGCACGTACTAGTCCAAAATCCTGTCCGTTGAAGCCAAGGGGTAGAAAGAGAGGATAATAAATTTAAATTATTTAAACACAATTGTGACTGATATTTACATATTGATGTGCAGCTGAGTGCACTTTATAAAAGACTATATAATGGATTAATGCAATATCTTTGATAAGGACTTAATATGAAGGTAGGGTGTACTCATGTTCCTTCTCAAACACAATCTCTTAAGAATTATTTGAAAAGACTGCATAATATAATGTTTTCTGTGTATGGAAATTAGAGCAATAATCTTTCCTCTTTTTGAAAATAACTTCAGAAAACTCAAGGCAAGGCACTGCAGTCTGAATCAGAATTTTGCAGTCTTTTTGTGAATAGATTTTGTAAATATGATCTTTAAGATAATGTATTATATATATGACTTTTGTAGGTCACTAACTCATTTTTGCAGAGTTTGTGAAGCTAAATATTTAACAAAATTGATTTCTGTAAACTCAGTGTAGTTGAGGTCCAAATAGAATTTTTTTTTTTTTTTTTTTTTTTTTTTTTTTTTTTTTTTTTTTTTTTTTTTTTTTTTTTTTTTTTTTTTTTTTTTTTTTTTTTTTTTTTTTTTNTTTTTTTTTTTTTTTTTTTTTTTTTTTTTTTTTTTTTTTTTTTTTGTAATTAAATTTAATGACTTTGAAGCTGGGTGACTTTGGCCCACATCTTTCTCTTCTTTGGTCTTCAACACTTCATTTATTTTTACATCTTTAACATATAGCTTTTTATAAAAGACCAGTTGTTAAATGCTTTCTCCACCTGTGAGCACTTTGTTACGTTTCTTTTCACATAAGGCAATTTGACAAAAAGGCTCTGCGTTGTAAGATGTTACTGACTTGTCATGATGGTCATGTCTTTCTGTAATATGTTGCCTTTTCAGTTTGATGAATCAGGATTGTGTCTTTTTTGGTCAATTTTAATGAACTCTAAATGTTCTTCAGAAAAGTTTGTCTGTTGCAAAATATTTGTTGTTACATGACATCTAGAAATCTTTAAGGATATTAAGCCACACTTTAACCAAATGTCTGCACCTCATTGGATTGTTCTAATAGTAATGAATGTATTTTCTAAGCAGGTTTCTCTCATATCAGTATTTAAGTCTGGTTACAAATTTATTCATATTATTTGCTGATAGGTTCTCCCCCCCGCAGTTTTGGTTCCTTGAAATGAAGATCCCTTTGCAGTTTTTCCAGTTTCAGGCAGTTACAACGAGTCAAACCTCTAAACTTCCATAAGGGACGACCCAGAAATGTTTAAGCTGTGTGGTGCTTTTGTTCTGTTGTTCACTGTGTAATGGAAAACTGACTTCTCCCAAGTGAGTAAAAAAAAATATAATCTGTGTTCTTGATTGCTTCGTCTTGGTACTGTAAGCAAGAGGTGGTTTTGTTGTTCAGAATATTCAGTGATCTTCCATTTTAATAGAAATAACTTTACCTAGAAATATTCTCAAAAAGTTCATCCTTAGCATACAGCCAGTTGTGTTCCAAAGGGAATGTAGATTCAATCAATCAACTTTATGCAACCCTGTCTCTGCAATTAGTACTGAGTATATAGCTTAGGTGATAGTATTTATTTGAAACCTTCAGTCCAATTCATGTGTGTTTTTTAATGCAAAACTTTTAAAATGTTTCTTAGAACATACCTATTTGTTGAGTAAGTGCTGCCTACTGAAGTTGAAAGCCAGCAATCCCTTGCTTTTCATAGCAAATCAGAGTAGAACAATCTTTATATTTTGTAGTTGTTCATTATATTGATGGAAACTACAAACCCTGATTGCTTTCATTAGGTGAGCTCTTAGATTATATACTACTTTATACATTGTGCTCTTTTAATTTTTTTTAAATGAGTGATTCTATTTATACATCTATGTATAACTGGTACCTGACTGATGTTATAAAGGATCATGATTTTCTCATCTGTGTTTAGAATGTTGGAGCTTTCCAGTACCTACTTTTTTGCTGAATCCAAAGATTTTTAGTTTAAACTTGATTAAGGGGGGGGAGGGGGGGGGGGCATTTTTAAAATGCATTGATGACCTCTTTCTTGGCAGCACTGATCCTAAATACTACATCTAGTTTGAAAATCTTACCTACTGTGGTAAATAAAACTGACCTTGAAATCTGTTGACATTTAATATCTCCACCAATTCTGTTTTGGTTCTATAGCAGCAGATTTTTCTGAATGTTTTTAAAAACAACCTGTGTCACATTTTTCAACAGTAAGAGAACAATTAGCTAGTACAACCACCTCTGATCACTGCTGCATAATGAGCGTCATTTTGCCACATGTCTCTGTTACTCTTTTGATCACAGAAACCATGTTTTTATAAAATTCCTATGTAGTATTTTTTTCCAATCTCAGCCTAAAATACTGCTTTTAAAGTTAGAAAACCAGGACCATTTTTCAGTCATAAGGCAAAACTATTTGAATGTTGAACCAATTAGCACACATTTTATTTTAGAATTTATGTGCAGACTACCAGATGCCAGAATGATACAGCAAAGTATGAAACCATGTAATTCTGAGAGCAATATTTTTAAAAATTCTCAGGAGAAGGCATACAGTATTGAGAATTGCATTTAAGTTTAGTTTACATTAAGTATTGCTTGAAATATCTGTATGTTGCGAAACAGAAAAATCATGGGGACTGATTTATAAAAGAGTTGGTTGTAAGGTATTACTGCTCTTCTGATTTTTGTGTTTGGATGTTAATAATAATGTAAATAAAGGTTTCTATTTAAAATCAGAACCTGGTGACATAGTGTATTAGCTGTCTAACACTTTAGGGCTGATAACTATATTCTGGAAAGGTCAGAGAAAATCTGGTGCCATTACTGAGAAAAGCTATGTATAGCAAATGATTTAAGTTTTTTCCTAGTTGGCTGTAAAAGCTAAGGGAGTAACAACTTAGACCTTCCACCTAGGAGACGCATTTAGCAACTAAAGTTGCATTGACACTGAGGGGAACGTATGTCTTTTTCAACTTAAATAGCGGTCTTTAGCAGAGCTGAAAGGAGAAGAGGTGGTAGCTTTCCCCATAACTTGGCAACAACCTACCTTTCATAAAATAACAGCTGCTTCCTGTGTCACATACAAGTCCCACAGCTCAGTATTTTGTAGTAACACTGGCCATGCAGGATTTTGATAGTCACACCCTCATCTTGTCGAAGACTATAGGCTGAACACAAGAAAAAGGTAAGTGCAAATTTTTTTTAATTTAACCTAGTATTCCTTCTGCATACTCACTGGAAATGGTAGAYAGCTAACACTTTTCTCTGGAAAGCAGCAAAAATTTATTTCTATTGCTGAGTTTGAATTCATTGTTTTTTACTTATTTGTATTGATCCAGGATCTCATCATCTAGCAGATGTTTCTGATAATCCATGAAATCTGTAACAGGTCATAAACAAAATCTATGGCTAGATTAAGACAGACAATCATATATTACCTCCATAATTAAAAAAAACTTGCAAGAAAATTTGGGGAAGTGTATTTGACTTATTCACATGTGATAGAAATACAAGCTCAAGCCTAGTTTTACTATATAGCACATACAATGAAAGACCCCACTGCCATTTTCTGAGTGTGTTTGGTTGTTCTTCCCTGCCCCGCCCCCCCCCCCCCCCCCAGTTCCTAAATTCATGTATATTTTTTTGAGTATGGAGGTGTGGTACCAGAGATCTATATCCCTCGTGAAGTAATTCCACTTGGATTTCCTAATGTGCAAAACCAGGAAGGGTATCAAAATAATTTCCGTGATGTATTTTTACGCTGTGTTTCTAGAAGTGCAAGTTAAGTTTGTGTTTTGAAAAAAAGTACCTCTTTGTTAAGAGTGAAGGCCACAGTTGGTTGAGTCTGTCACATGAGCTCGCTCCTGCATGTGCCTTTAAAACAGGTAACATATTAACATGAAAAAAATTATAAATACAAATATCACCGCTAGTGCCTGTACTACAATGTATTTAATAATGTCTTATGAAAATACTCAAATAGACTCTGTACACTGTGCTTCCTTAGTAAAATGATGTTTTTCTCCCTTTAAAAGTCTTTAAGCAGTAACTGTCATTCAGAACATCTACTTTTTTGTAGACTGAACTATAACTAGATTATTCTTTATTGGCTATAAGTATTGAACTTCTTGGAGCTGCCTTTTTTTAAAATAAATGTTTTTTAAAATAAATGTAAAAGTTACACTACTAAGCAAATGCTGCTTTCTCAAAGGAATTGTTTTGGTTTTGAACATACAATATAATATTACCACATAAAAAAAACTTCATACAAATCTGGTTTCATTAAAATTTAAGATGTACATTTACTGAAATTTTTCAGTACTTTAAAAAATGGATAAATTCTGAAATGTACTATGCAACATTAAGTAACATTTTGAGAAATGGTGTGTGGGCATTCCACTCTTTTTATTAACAAAATTCTTCACAACCTGAAGGAATTCATTTTCAAACAGTATATTGATCAATATTTACACAACCCCTTCAAAAATCTGGTGTCCTGTTAGTCAAGATTTTCTCTAATTTTCCTAGAGGTCTCAATAGGATGGACAAGTAGACGTGGAACTAAAACGTATCCTCAGAGGAAATTTGAGAAATATCATGGTGTTGAGAACATTCAATGCTGCTCGCTTCAATTCCTGCATCTCTTAAAAGTTCTTTTCCACCATTACCTTTACCCCAGTTAGAAGCAAAAGCGTCCATGTTTCCTAAATCTTGCTTTAGAGTTATACTTGGCTTTGAAGTTTTTCTCATTACATCTGAAGATAAGGTTGAACTGAAAAACGTTTTTAAGTTTACTTCCGCTGTCTTTGTGTACACTTTGCCTGCTGGGATGACAATCCTCTTTGGGATGCGGCTGTATTTCCTCTTCTGTCAATTCCTCGATCAGTGTTAGTGGTGTCATCTTGAAGTAAAACGCCTTGTGAAGCAGGTGAGGTATAATCCAAAGCAAAAAGCAGGTACAACAGTGGATTTCAGAGACCTCTATTTCTGACAGCATTTCCCATAATTTCACTGCGTCTATTTAATTCACTCACCAGTGCAAACATTCTATCTATTTCAGCCTCAAAGTTTATCCAGTCCTCCAGGCTAACATTATAATTCTTTCTGAAGTCATACACATTTTCATTTAGTCTGTACATGGATTCAAGTTCTGACCAGTTTGTATCCTCATGGAGGTGCAGCGGTTGGGGGAGGTTAGCCCTCCCATCCTTCCCACAGTTGTCCTCTTGAAAATAAAACAAACACAATTTAGTGTATAACATTCTAGTAGGAAGTAGTTAGAAAGATATTTTCAATGGTTCTATGCAGGAAAAAACAATTGAAACACTGTGGACCACCTCTAAACATATAGCAGGTATATCACAGAAACAATCCAACTATGTTTGAAACTTCAACCTGTACAAAACTTGTATCTCATTAACTCTAGCTTCATTTTGGTTCTAACCAAATCCATCAGTCTTGGACCTCTTAAACTAGAAATAAAAATAATATCATTAAATGAGCAAATCCTCTTGGGTGAGTTGAGAATGCTAGACTGTGCCTATTAAGGTACATATTTTTTTCACTGCACAATTTGAGAGCACCTTATGATTTTTAATGAGCTGAAGTCTCAACCTTCTTTTTAAGGGGAGATTCAGACAGTAACTGGCATGGTAAAGGTAACTATTTTTCATGTCTTTAAATTTGTATCTCACCTTTGGGCTCTGGCAAGTTGAGAACTGAGTATCATATTCAAGTTTTAAAGGGCAGTTAAGTAAGCAAAAAGCAATCTTAGATTTTAGTATAATGTCAGAATAAAACAAAATGTACAGATCTGTCTTGTAGTCTACTTTCTGTTCCAACTTGCTTTTTTTTCCTCGCAACACATGAGGCTGTGGTTGGATAAATAGCAAGAAAATACATGATACTCTCTCTACTCTACTCTGAGAAATTAGAGTCAGTTTTGTTCTTTCTGGATAGTGTGAAAGACCACTAGGTAGCTGCTACAAGTTTAAATTTAGACAAAACCAACACAATGATCTCCAATTTTTAATGGCAGTTAACCATAATTGATTTCTTCAACTGAGCATCCACCTTTGCTCAAGTTTGAAATTGCCTTGACCTTAATGCTCCTAGATTCCCAGAAAACATGTACCAAGAGGTTTTGTACAGCAGTTGTCTGTAATGATGGCATAATTTAGAGGACTTCCCACTTAAGCATTCCATGAGAATAGATGACGATGTTAAAAAAGGTGCTACATGCAAAAAGAGAAGTGAAGGGAAGAAAGGTAAGTGAAAGCTTTTCGTGAACTGCTCCCAACTCACAGTGACTTGGCAGATGATGGTCTCTTCACATCTGGCCACTTTCGACGCTGAAACTGCCTAATTTTCAAGCAGCAAAAGGAGAAAAAAGTTAACCATCACCAAGAAAACCACCAGCACTACAGTCTGAAAGATGAGGAAGGAGAAGAGTTTAGCCTGAATTTTGACTACAAAGATAAGAACATGCTGTAAAATTGAAATAGAAATAGCTCCAGTATTTCAAAGTAACTGGGATGGAAAGATCTTGCAAATGCTATTCCAGGCAGTGTCTGTCCCTGTGGTTCCCAATCCCACACTTCTAACTCCTTTAGCATGAAGGTTGTACTTAAGAATAATAATTTAACTATTTTCTTTAAAATGTACCTGTACTGCTCGTAGCTTCCATCTTTAAGTCCTAGATGAGGAAAAATGAACAGTGTTACTAACCATTGCCTGCAACAGAATAAGGTATCAGATAAGGGACAATTTAAAAAAAGAGCTAAGAATATTAACAGRTTAATGTGTATTGCCATACATATTAACTGAAGCTGTTATTTTCATATTTAATCCCTTATTCTAGGTAAAATAGGTTGTAAATTGGGATAGATATCTTTGAAACTTTTCTGTAAATGTCCTTCAGTGGTGTATTTAAATGCCAAAACCTGTTGATTTAAAAATGTACGGCTCTCTGTAGTGTATGTACTAAATAAGACCCAAAATAGTATTTTGGGCTTTGGTGGACTCAGCTAGATAACAGTATTTTTGGAGTGGGGGTCTTCAAGCTACACATTTTTAAAAATAGCATTTCTTATGTCAACTTTACTAAGGGGTATAAGAAATGCAATTTAAAAAGAAGAAATACAAGTAACTGTACCTTTTCCTTTGCTATCATCATTAAACATTAAAAAAAAAAAAAAAAAAAAAAAAAAAAAAAAAANAAAAAAAAAAAAAAAAAAAAAAATCACAAGCAGTATAAAAACGAGATCCGTTGAGTAGATCCAGAGAAAATTTAAGGGATAGGAAATGATGAAACAAACTGGTGAAAGAGGGAAGGAATACCCTAATAGCCACTACCAAGCTCATAGGACAACTCAAGTTGGAAGGGACTTCTGGAGTTTATCTAGTCCAAACTTCTGCTCAACGCAGGGTCAGCTGTGAGGTCAGACCGGGTTACTTAGGGTTTTATCCACTATTCAAGTATCATTCTTCATTTAAGTAACATTACATAACACAAATTGAACAAATAAAAAAATTTGAGCATGCAGCCTCAGCAGGACATTACTAGTATAAACAAACACTAAAATCCTTTTGACTGATACAAGTTTCATAATGGTACGTAAGAGCCCCAGTTCTTTGGGGGAGTTTTTGAGCGTAATAGGAGAGGCACTTACCCAGATCCATGTTCCTAGTTCTTGGATTGCATTGTTTATACCCTTTGCAGCTTCTTAGTTCCATGAGCTGGACGTGCAGTTGATTGAGAACATCTCTATCTAGCGTATTCACTGCATTAATTAGCTGCAATAAACAGGGATTCTTGTTAGTAACTGTTGCTCTACAATTTGGTAACTTTCATATATGGAATACATGCGGTTTATTTGTGACAGGAAAGAAGCCAAATCACACTACGTTAAATGATTTAGGCCTTAGCACAGTATTGGTGCAGGATGTAGATATTTCAATTTATCATCAGTAAGGAACAATGATGTCTTTCTAGAGCTGTTCTACGATCAGGTACCTGATATGGATCGGTATTGAGATCAAAATACTCCAGAAATCCAGTAGCAAATTCACAAAACAGGAAGTTGTGGGTCTCATTGATTGTCCTCAAACACCAGTATGTGTTGTTGTTGGCACTGGTACAGGCACAGAAAGGGCCCACTGCAAATTGAAGAGTTATAAAGACATAAGCTACATGCTGCTGTCTTTAGCACTGTTTATTACTTTCTGTTTATGGTATTACTTTATTCATAGACAGTTACTCTGTCTGACTCCTGAGCTCTAAAAGCAGAGAATGCCTTCCAGCATCAGCTGCTTGTTCTATGCATACCTAACCCACACGACATGGCTAATTTAAGCAACATCATCTTCGCTAGTTGCTTTCCGTCTTCTCTGGTTGGGAGACATTCCAGATGGTGAGATACTACACATAATTGTACTGTACACAATATCTGTAAGTTTTTATTTGCAGTTGTTTTTGGTTTTAACTCCCTTGTCTTTTGTGCAAAGATAATGCCAACACTGAAACAGATTATTTAGTATGAGGAAGGCTGCGTAGCTTTGGCTACATAACTAATGGTAACTTCTAGTAACCCAGAATCCTAGCCCAGCCTAGCCAGTACCTGCCTACCTATTACTTAAAGCATCCTTACGTGTCCACAGGGGAGCAGTTTGCCAGTGCTGGTTGTCATGGGTAAAGCAGGTCAGACCAGGCATGCTGCACGTGTCGTTATTTTTTATTCTCTTAAGCAGTTTGCGCAGTTTCTTCTTTCGTCTTTGCTCTCGAAGCAGCCACAGCCTGTCTTTCTCCTGTAGGGCTTTCCTGCACACATGAAACATTAGGGTCATGCAGATTCTGTTATACTTGAACACACCTAAAAAAAAATGAAGCAGCTAATAAAATAAGCTGCTTTGAGGGAAAGAAATAACTGGTGTTTTTTAATTAAGTGGCTTCTCTTCCAAATGTCTCTGGATATAACTCTTGGCAATTCAATGTCACTGAAAAAAAAAAAAAAAAAAAAAGCCAAAGGGGTTTATAGGCTTGCCTGAAGTCTGTGATGTGACATTTCCCAAACCAGGAACCTTATCTCGAATTTACAAGCATTTCAACATGGGCTTAGTTCCTTGCCCAGCTGTCTATGTGTTTATTCTTTTTAATACAGGATAAATGAAATACTGCTACTTTTGTATAGTTTGTAACTGGTGTGCATGGACCAAATGTTAACGTCTGCATTTCCTCTTCCAAAGGAACAGGCTTTCACTTACTTGAAAGGATGAAGACTAGATCCCTTGTGCCTCAGTTTGCTTTTGTGTTTTGAATGGTAACTGGAAAATAAAAACAGCATTGTTGATGAACAACAGAAAGACAATTGCTCCTGTTCATACCACACTTCCATACTGGATTTGAAGCAGATTTAATCCAGTGTCACTTCTCCTTTCAATTTATTCACGTATGGGGTGAATACAAAACAGCCTTGCTAGACTGGGTCAGGCACTTCTGAGCCGTGTTGTGCCTCTTTCTTTCCTTAGATCATTTCTGCATAGTGACATCTGGTGCTCTAACACTCTAGTGCAAGATGTAGCCACAGATTATTCCAGCTACAATTTTCAATGTTAGTTGTCATTGGTTCTTGTTTCCCTACATGGGGCAGATAAAATCAATAGACTTATAATTCAATTACAACATTTCTTCAACTGAATATTCACTAATTTGTTCAGATGATAAGATGACAGGCATATACCACCTTCCCGTCCTTTTCTTCTGAATGAAAGAATTTAAATACTATTCAAAGTTGTACTTTGTAGGGTTGGGTTTTTTCCTCCACTGTTACTAGCTAGAAGTTCCAGGAAAACTTTAACAAGATGCATGGAACTGTCCCAGTAATAGCAGTGTCTAATATATTCCGAGATACTGAGGATGTAAGCAGACATACACATTCTAGCTGGGTGGCTCTACTGTTTTGGCTCTGTCTCCAGAAACTCTTACAAGATTTTGCAGAAATTTCCTTTCTGTGTAGTTTGCAAAGTTAAGAAAAAACAAAACAGCCTTAGTCAATGGCAATATTTTATGACTGATAAAGTTACTACCCCCACAAATCAGCAAAGACAAACCAAGTTCAATAAATGTTATTTTGTAAGCAGTACCTCAGAATTAAGTTAGTTGTCAGACCAAAATTCCCTTCAAAACAAATCTTTTAAATTATTAATGCTAGTGGGAGCTTTAATAAATTGAATCCTTACAGCAAATTAACAAAATAAAATTATTAAAGAACTATCTATCTTCAGTCAATTTTTTAATCTTGCACAGACACTGGGTATTTCATTAACAAATCCCAAATGCTAAATCCTAATTCAATGCAATTCTGCAAACACTTAAACATATATAACTCAGATGATTAACTTCATTGATTTCAGTGGGATTATTCATCTGAATAATGCCATGCACAAATGTAAGTGCTTCTTATATTGGGCCTGAAAAATAYAACATTCTTTACATTTACTATAAAACATTCACTAATAAAAATAACTTCATCGTTACAGTATATATTAAATAAACTCAGTTGTTAACATCAGTTTTGAAAGCAGTGGATTATAAAACAATATAAACTTTTTTGGGATTTGCCATTTAGAATGATACCGATTTCATTTTAAACACTTTTTGCCATGGGTTCCACGTATGGGTTGACATAACCCAAGAAATTGATGTTCTCCGTATTTTAGTTATCTGTTGCTGAAGCTATGTTGCAGAATCCACATAGGCCACAATGACTATGTACCTCATGTCTGTCGAGTATGTTGCGCCTCCAAGGATGTAAGTGTTACGCTCAAAAAGTCATTCTGTTACACCAATGAGACAGAGAAGTATCATCCATACCCTCTCACAGAGGCTACTTGGTTAAAGCTGCTTTAGCCACAGATAATAGCATGGCTGCCTTGTGTTTTTGAGTACATTCAAGTACAGCTTTTTTTGTGATACTTGTACTGCCGCTGCGGCTGCTGTACTCCTGGTGACATCTGGCTCACAGCAGCCTCAGCAATTGCTCTGTGATCACCATGATCAGGAGCAGCTGCTCCTGATTTCTTTCTGAACAGCTTTCTCAGGGGCAAATTCTGTTTGGGTTAACATCTGATTTTGAAAGATTTTCTGCTGTGCTTATTTGCAGAGCAAGAGCTTGCTTGCTCCCCAGAAGGATTCAGGTGTGCTTGAACCTTCTTTCCATGCAATCGGTGGGCATTTTGCAAACATTTGGCTACATGAGAAACCAACTATGCAGAGACCTTAATGCATAATCACTATTTTAGTATTGCCTGTTGCACTTAAAATTCACAAATCATCTGCACAAGGGAACAAAAAGATCTGGTGCACTAAGTCAGTGGTGGTTATAAAAATACGGTTACTCTGCACCGACTGTTAAATTCCTGCTTCTCCCACCTGGCATAACTGTGAAATATTGCAGTGATTGCATCCTGTGAGATAATACATCCAGCCTTGAAGAAATTGAATGGGAAGAAATTCTCTCATCTCCCCACCCTATTATTCCATATACTTTACACACTATTCTTTTTAAAACAGATTTGTGTAACACTGCACCATATTGACAATTTGCCCTTGTGGAAAGCAAGTTTTCAGAAAAAAGCCTGCAGCTTAAAATATTTATCTCTGGTATCTAATAGCAGCATCTTCAGTACAAGAGCATAACTAACTGGTTTATAAGCCATGTTACACGTCCTGTTACATCGTCACCACTTGACACAGAGGCAATTAAACTCCTGCCTGGCAGAAGGTGGGCCTTGTACTTCTGCAGCAGTCCAACTCCCCCAGAAAGCGTTATACAAGCGTATAGTAAGTAGGCAACCACTTAACAAAACAGATTATGGTCTTTCCTGTGAAGACATAAATCAGCTACAGTTGCACACTACAAATAATTACTCTGAAGTACACAAGAAATACCTTATCCTGTTACAATCACACTCCTCAGGCCGCTTCTTCTTCAGATGGCCTCTTACCTCCCTCAGGTTTTTTATTTTATTTTGCAAAGTTTCAATCTAAAAAAAGTAAAGATACAGGTTAAAAAAATACAGCATGATTTAGTCTTATTCTAACCTTCTCAAACCCATTCTATTGTCACCAAATGCTTCCTTTTTACCACCTCCCATGACTCCCACTGCTAACAAGCATTTTCAGATTATCTACCTTTCCAAAAGGAAACAGCAGCAGGAGGAAACCTCGCTGGTAGTTTGCCTGCTTTGATTAATGAATGTGAAAGTGGAATGTGGCACTGGGGGAATGGGGGGCACACAGCCTCAGGTAGACAACCGCTCCTGGTTCCATTGCGATTTTTCCTCTTGTGCTCTACAGCACATTTGCAAGGGGAGAAAGGTTACTCAAAGGAAAATGAAGCCCTTAAATTTCAGCCTGTTATGAACCTGAGAAGGGGATGGGAAGGGAGTGCTCTGAAGTCCCCTCTTCAGAGCTTCTGAAAACAAAAAGCAGCAACGCTCTGTCATTTTGCATGGCAGTCTTTGGCCACGTCTGGCCACATGGGATATGGATTAGCAGTTAATTGTGCCACCCACATGGTTTATTTTTAACTGCCTAATTTTTTTTTTTTTCAGTAAATGAAACTCCTGCTTTTGTTCAGACTAGCTCACACACAGCGTGGCCCATTTCCACTCAGATGGGTATTACAGGCTTCAACCTCTGTTCTTTACACAGCAGAAAAACCAAAGTAATCCAGTGTGAACAACAAAGTCACTGCAAAACTACCATTAGACATCAGTGACCATAAGTCTAGTGGAAGCACATGGCTGCTGAAGCATAGATAGGACAGAGCATTCAAGAAAAATACACAAAGAATCCAGCCCTGTGACCCTAAATCAGAAACACAACAGGACAGAAGCGAGCTCTCATTTTCTTTGGCACTCCATATAGCCTACATTTTCTGAAGAAAAAAGAATTAGAAGAGTATGGTGATACTGAAATTGCCCTTTTTTAATCCTAGCAGAGCTATAAGTTTTTCAGTATCTATCTGCCTTGCTACATATCAATCTGTACCATAAACTTTCATACACAACATGTGCGAAGGGTTTGAGCTTATATTCTTCAATATTAGTGACAAAAATGTCAGATTAAGTTTTATAGGCAAATTTCCTAGGGCAAATTATCTCCAGGTTCTTCATATCCACATGCCTAAGGAAAACGAATTCAATTCTGAAGTGCAAGGGTTAAACACAAGCTAGCAAAATAATTCTAGAAGCACCGAAACTAATGAAGCTCAGTTTTCCTTGGGCTTACGTTTGACAGTTGAAGGCCTCTTTTTGAGAGATACATTGGGGAGCAGGGCTAATAAGATGTGAAAAAGATCCAGATGAAATTTTTCCCAGGATGGGGACACTTACAAATCTCTCATTTATCTCATAAGGCTTACAACATTTCTCAGCTGTCGCTTCAGTTGCAGTTCTCTCCTCCACTCAGCATCTAGTCTTCACAAACTTGTAATAACTTAATTATCTCTGAAATATCTATTCTGAAATAAGCCAGCAAGTTCAAAAGGTTCCAGGGAGGGACACAGATACCCAAAGGCAGACAGACACAAACACAGTCAGCATGATCCTATCAGCCCACAGAAAACCATGCTAAAAACACATGCTGAAAATGGATGACCGATAACATCACTGACCTCGTGGTCAATATGAAGTTTATGGTCCTTCCAAGCTTGTAGTGACCTGTACAGATCTGTGTCACACTGAACGGTATCATTCTCCAGGATATAGCACCTTGGCATGGGAAAGCAAACCACATTTATTATAGTGGATACACACATACAGGGCAATGCAAACAGCTGGTTTTAATAACACAACTCCAGGACAGATGAGAAGCCAGATTGGAAATGACATGCAGAATTCAAAAAAACCAATGTTAATTCAAGAGAAGAAGAGTGTGCTGTGAGCCAGGAAAGAAGATTGGGCTTGAGTTGCCCTGGAAATTTTTCAGAAGTAGAAAAATTCAAGGAGAATATTCCTATCAAGCAGAACCTGTTGACTGCTTAATTTCTATATGTAAATTGTGCTGCACAGAGTTCTTGCTTATTCATGAGGCTGTCTACATAAATAATCTCTACTAACTAGCAAGCACAGAAAGCATTACTCAGAAGCAATTTCCCAATGCATAATTAAGTGACACAGGGGTAGGGGCAAGGATAAAGTACTTCTTTATAAGATTTATTACTACACTATAAAGAAAAGGGAAAAAAAAAAAAACAAACACCAAAAAACAAAGAAGTTTTGCTGTTTTCTACAAAAGGGATAAAATTTTTCAAAGATATCTCCCTGACTTCAAAGGCAAAATACCCTCTGACAATTTTAGTGCTTATGTTTCACTAACTTCTAATGCAATCCAGGTTTTAAAATTCTTTCAAAAACAAACAAATAAAAAGACACCTGACAGATTTACCCGAGAAGTTTATTAGGGGTCAGCAAATACCATGTAGTCATTTTTGAACGCTTGTTTAAATTAAAGCTGAGTATTTTCAATACTCCTTTATTTTCTTCTAACTACCTCATGCATGTTGTCCCACTGCCTTCTTTTCTGCAAGTGTTCCTGGGGACTCCTCATGAATTATGCACAACCTTCCTGACAGTTCCTTGTATGGATTTGGGATTCACCCACTAAGGCACCAAAAATCAATTTAACTTGTTCCAGAAGAAAAGCACAAATAGTGATTTATGGGTCCTGAATATTCATGAGAGCTGGGGCAAGAGGGCACAATTCTCTGATGTCAACCTAGCTATGTTTCCTCGTATTAGCGAGTCTCTAACCCTGTAAACAGAAGTCAAATGGAAACCAGAGATTTCAACAGCAAACTGGCTCGTGCATGTTTACATGAGCTAGYCATTAAACAATTTAATGCATGTAATCAATAATGATTGGTGGGTTTCCTGATAATTCACAAGCGGAAATGATGACTAAACGAATTAAGTACAGTTGAAGATACATCATCAGTCCCTAGACTTGCACACTGAGGAAATGATTTTTAGCTACTAGAGCGCCCAGACAATTCCCTCACCTCTCTCTCAATACGTTCCGTTTCCCAATGCTCCTGGTCCATCCAACTTCTTTCATAATATAGATTTTCCTTTCCTAGCACTGGCTACAGAAAGCTCCGAGAGGCTGCTCCCTCCCTTAGGACTGATTTGGTGTTTGAAATACAAAGCAACCAATGACATGAAACTAGGTCATACTCCAATTAGAGCCTCTGGTTTTCAGACAGGCCAGGTTACCCGCTGCACACTGAGATCTCCATGGGTAGAGCCTTTCCTGGTTTCATACAGGTGTACACACAACTGTTGCAAACAGCTTTGCTTGTCCTCTCTGGAAACATGCACTGATCAGTGATTACTGTCTCCAAAGCGCAGAAGACATAAAAGCACTGCTGTAGTTCTTCAGTAGCTTCATGCCCCTCTGTACATGACAAAACTAAACCAAAACAAAACCAAAAGCTGTCGTACAGATGAGAATAAGAACTTTAACGAAGCTAGCCTGGGTATCCAAAAGGGACACAATATGCTTATCACAAGTTATCACACCCATTTATGTAAAGCAGCCACTTAAGCAGCAAAAGCTTTTAGAAATAGAATACGTGCACTCACCTGTGAGTCACTTTTATTAGATTGGGGGCTGTATACTCTGCAATGCCACCAGTGCCACTGTATTCCCCCATGTCTCTATTTTCCTCCTCGCGAAGAATAGCCCTCTGCATCTTGTGCCGCTTGGTGATGTTTCTTGGTAAGACAGGTTGGTATCCATCCTCTAAACCCAAGTTATAAATGGCTCCATCCAGCTCAACAGATACTGAACGGATAGAGCGATTCCGGACGTAGCTTGGTTTGTATTCTGCATGGAAAAGGAAGTGAAAAGATTAAGAGGGGGAGAAACAGCAATGTTACAATTTGGTCCTTTGTGCTTCTTGGGAGAAGAAAACCAGCCCATGCTCTGACATTTGGAATTAACTGGATGACAAATGGTGTTTGTTGCAGCTGTCCTCAGAGCTGCTGCTTCATTACCTTTTGCGTGGATAGATGGATACGTTAAGGCATGAGAGAGAGGGCTGATATAGTGCAAATGCACAAGGATGGCAGAGGGGAAAGAAATGTACTTGTCCAATATCACTTTGAGAGCAAACAGCTTATTCAAAGAGACTCTGCTCTTCCCCCCAAGAGTCACTAGATGGCAGCAAGACATTAAAAACTAACCATGATAGTTCACGACAGCAAGGTCTTATGTCATCCTTACAGACTAGTTCTCTATTGTTTTCTACTGTCCATCGTACAATACTCCACTGCTAGGATTCCTGCAACACTTCCCTGAAGTTGTCCCAACTATTCCCAGTGTTCAACCTGAGCCTTTTCTCAATGCTATGCTCATTCTTCGAGGTAAGATACTTGATTTTTTCAGGAGGGATTAATATCTGAATCTTTACTTTTATCCACATCTAATTCTTTTCTTTGCAATTATTTTCCTGATGTGCAGACGAGTCAGTGAGTTTCTACACGAAGCACCACCCTCCAGGGCTCTGCACTCCCTCAGACTTTGCTTCTGCATTTGCAGCCCAAAGGCAAAATGAAACATTTGCTATGAATTGTCACTATGCAGTACGAGATTCTCATTGATCTTTGCACCATTACTGCTTTCCAAAGTTCTCTGTCCCAGCCCAAACCCCCAGAGCTCCTCTTCTGTTTGGTCTGGAATGGCACAAATATATCCTAGTTATGGAGTCTAAATCCATATCTAAACTTCCCTGCTGTATGATGGGGTCTGTCTCTGGCCGTATATCCTGCTCACTGCCAACGACTCATGAGAGTCACTCATGACACTAAGCATAACCATCTCATTCCTTAAGAAAAAAGTACAACCTAAATACCATAGCTTCTCTTCTCCTCGCTGCCCAGTGCCTGAGTCTTTGCTCTGTATATGAGGGTTGGAGTCATCTAAGACATTACTGGAAACAATCAAGTCCCTTGGCTCCTCCAGTCACCTCTCCTTTACACAAAGCTGAAACACACAGCACATCTCACAAGAATGGGACTTCCTTCTGCAATCTGGTAAGGGGAAAACTCAACCAATGTGCCAAATGAGAAGACCAATCTTTCTTGCAAACCCAAGCTCCATAGAAAACCCAACTTTCTCTATGGGATAATCTCCACAGCAAAACAAGCAGGGAAAAAAAAAGGAATGGGAGATAGAACAACCAAAATTAACAAATATTCATGTCAATTGGCATGCTTTGGCATTAACACAGAGTGACTTTTTTCAAGAAGCCTTACATTAATTCCAAACGGATTGCAAAGTCTCAAAAGCCATTTTGCAGACTGTGGGAAGAGAATAAACATCTCCTCCCACCTGAAACTGGTCCAAGCACTATATTCTTGTCAGCGCCACACACAGAAAGTAGAATACCAGCTGGGTTGTCTGGCTTTGCACATTTTCCACCTGTGGTTCAAAGTTTATTGCTGATATTAAGCCAGGTGAGTCACTGCCGAAGGGAAAAAAACAAACCCAAAAGACCAACCCTATTTCAGGCACCCATTCAGGAAATGTTTGACTAAATGAGAAGGAAACTCCCATCTTTTCAGAAGTAGGAGGAAGTTCCAAAAAGCTACGCCCTAACAATTATATTCAAAGTATAAACTCCCATTTCTTTAATTGTTCCCTCATTTCATCTTGTTAAGCTCAGCCAACTAACAATTTACCTTCCTTCCAAGTCTAATATGCCAATCCAGCATGTTGGACCTCAGCAGACAGCTGCAGGGAACTGTCGTCTACACATGTCCCTGAAGAATTAGAAGCCAGGAGTTACTCCTCCCTTGCAGCCAAACTAACCCAGCCTTGCAACGAACAAATTGGTCTGGAGTGAGACAGCTCATAAACGACTTGTTATATCGCTTTATCGCAACGTGCTATCCACAGTGCTGACTCAGTGCTGTGACTAGTACCAAACTCCATTATTTTCAGAGGAAGTGGTTAAAATATTTAATAGGATCAATATTCATCCATGCTGTGCTCTCCCACCTGCAAAGTGCACTGCAGGCATAAATACCAATGTCTAATTACTTATTAGTCGATCCTTCCCCAGGTTTAAGTTTTATTCTCCAATTCATTTACACAACCCACAAAGAAAGTAGACCTAGGGCTGTTAAATATTTGGCCCAAAACACCTATACTCCCTTTTTCAAGCTATTTAAGTTTGGCTTTGGTAAGTTTTATGAGTCCCAATGCCTCTCTTCTTCTGGTCTTACAGAAGTCAGCTGTCTTATAGATGGTACTACTGAAAAGTTGCATCCTCAGAACTGAGTCTGGAAATGGAGTCCGGAGAAATTTAAGCCCAAGAAAACTAACTACGTTTCAATGTCCCCCTCATCCAGCTGTCTCTTCTTGGACCACTTGACAAGCATGCTTGTCTTCGTTGGAGCCTGAAAGGAAGTACACTGTTCTGGTCCAGACTTCCCCAGACAGCCTAGAGACTCAAACACACCTGATTTTTTACAACTATTTTTTGGTAGCATCTCAGGTTTCAACTCTGTCTAGCGAAAGCACGAACTGCAGTATCCAAAATTATTATTCAACTGAATAAAGCAAGGCAATGTTGTATTATAAAACCATAAACTTCATATCTGACATAAACATGCCCAGCCTTCGGGTTTACATTTAACTCTCCTCACATGTTCATCACTCAAGCCTTATTACTTATTTTGCAGCCGCCAAATTAATGATTTAACACTGAGATCATTTGGAAATGATAGTTGTCTCAGGGATAACTGAGAAGACTGTAACCAACTATAACTACTGTATGGCAATTTCCCCAAAGCAGGAGCATGGCTGCTCAGCGGGAACACTGCAGAAGATAGCGAACTCTTGGTCTTCCCTGTTGACACTTACTCTATGTAGGTATTTTGGATATGATGTATTTTCCAGCATCACAATGACCACAGAATAAGCCGGTATGCAAGGATTCTGCTTCTACACGTGCCACGAGGAAAATATGCACCACTAGCCTCATGAATTCCTGCTTGACATTTCCCCGTAATGTCTATATATTTTCCAGACTTTTGTAGAGAAGAAGCATTTTCTTCTATAACACCAAAGTAAAATTAGGCACTTTGAAGTCAAATTTTTGAAAATATCTCAAGTATCTAGAAATACGGATAAAGGTTTAGAGGTGTTTTTTCTTGGGCATTATGTACCTAGGGATTTCTAGAGATCTTATTTTGAATCTGTGTCCTTAGATATTTCAAAGGGGAAAAAAAACCAACCCCAAAAACTTTCTTACATCCAGTTTCTCACAACTGCCATTAAAAATTATACTTCAAATACATTATCTTTAAAGTAGCTGATGTTCAGGTTTGGGTTTTTTTTTTTAATAACAAAGAAGGTCATTTTGCTCCAGCATTGAGACTACCTCAAAAGAAAAATGAATGACATGAAAATTGGAATAAAGATGCACTAGCCCCTTTGTACACACTTCTGTTTGTTGTTTACAAATCTGTGTGGCCTATCATCATTTCTCTACATGCAGCTTAATAACTCCTTTAATCACATGCACTTGTTCATCACAGGAGGAGATCAAATCCACAGTAAGAAAAACATAACAGACCACAACACAGCCAAAGATTTTAAGAGCTCACTATTACTTTAAACTTTCTTTCTACTGCAAAGCTTTGTTTCATCTTTCTTGTAAAAATAAAAACATACTAAAGAAAATAAAGAAGACACAGAAATGCAAACATTCCTGACACCCAAACCCAGATACACTGAATATTAATGCTTATGTGTTTCTAGCATGTAAAAGCTTTGCAGGCAAGTTGTGTATTTGTACATGGCCCAAATGACATGTACATGACATGACCCTGTTTTGCAACTGAATTTACTCAATTTAGAAAACATTGTTGCCTGCTAAATGCACTGGTGCACCTGACAATGGGTCTAGACCATGCCTACATTAGAAAGTAATTATTTTATCAAAACATTTGGTGCTCCAGCCCCTCTATCAGCAATTTAGTCTGGTCTTTTAGACCACATGTTCTCACTACACGACTGGTTTTAATCTTTCTGAAAGACCAATCCTCATACCCCCACCAGGGTTTGCAACACACTTGATGCACCCTAGAAGCAGGGCATCCAATTTAGTTTTCTGCAAATGACTGTAGATTAGAATCCATCAAAATTGCTCTGGAAATCCATCTCTATTGTGCATTATAGAAGGGAGTGATCAGGGTGTTTCCTTCAAAACTACACTACTGCTGTGAACTAAAGCATTAATGTGGATGTGACCCTAGCCCAGCTTGAAACGTCAATTTTCTGTTTAGCTATTGTTCAATCTGATGAATAGCATTTACTGGCGTTCAAGTAGGGCTGCAATATGATCCCATGCACTCATCAAATTCTGAGTAGCAGACCCCAAAGATGCCCTCAGAACTATGCAACCCAGCACAGACTGCACTTTATCCCAAGTCTCATGAAACAGGTCATAAAAATCCAAATATACATCATCAGTATTCACATCACCCTCTTACCATTCACAATCCAGTAAGCCAGCTTTCTAGGTAAGCTGTTTAGAAAAACCGTGGTATGTTACCTTGACTTGTATTGCTTTGTGCTCATTTGCGTTCAGTGTGTGATTTATTAGATAAGTGCATGTAAAAGAATAGCCAACACCAAATCAAAGAGTCTATGTCAACAGGTCCAAGCTAACTTCTTCCACTGTATGGCACACCCTGGATCTGGGCAGAGGGAAAAACAAAGCATCTGTGGAGTCAATTATTTTACTCTAGACAGAAGCAGTGGGAACATGATCGTCAAGATCCTATCTTATGCTGCTAAAGTTTATGCCTTACGGTTCAATGAGGCAAGTGAGCTGAAGGGTATAGTATAAACTCTGCCTCTTTGGAGCAGAACGTAGGGAAATAAACACCATTCTCACCCCTCTGCTAGAGGGAGCAACCTTCAGTTTTTTTACTTCAACCTCCTTCATAGATAAACTAAAGGTAATTATACACTTCACCTCCTCTGGATGTTGTGAAAATTAGTTAATGTTTAGGAAGCATGACACAGATGAAAAGTACTTAAGTAAGTGTTAAGTATTATCAGATAGCATTATGTTGTCCTCACTTAAATTGGTTTCCTCTTCTTATTTAAGTGCCTTCGATCTACTCCTGTTATTTGACTCCCCATGACTGAACTTTCTTCTGTGTGACTTCAAAAAAAAAAAAAAGTTAATTGAACTGCAAGTTCTAGTGTTATTTAAAGATTATCTGCTGTGCCACATATTTAAACAGCAAGTATAGTTGAGTAATTTCATCCTGGAACCAATAATTTTTTTTCAACTAAAAATTAGCTTAGTAGGTACTAATCAGCTTGCAAGGCAAATATAATGGGAGAAAATCAATTTAAACTCTCTGTTTGAAGCTTGTGCCAGGTCATTATACAGAAAGACTAATCTGCTAAATAATTAAGGCTCTGTATTTGTGGAGTGAGACGAAAGAAACATTACAAGTGAATAATAATTCTGTGCTGCCGTTTGCCTCTTTAATCTATAATTAGACTATGTACTTCAAATATAGATGTTAGTCTGACTCAGGTTTAATACAGAGCCAGTGGAATGGGCTTTCTGAAAAAGCACCTGATCTGTGCCAAGGAAACGAGAAACACAGTCATCCCCTTTGGAAGTGATCTCTGGTTAAAAGTCAGCCTTGTCTCTGCTGACTGAGCAGAAGGAAAGGATGTTAGAAGCAAGCAGCTTCTGTAACAAAGCACAAGCATCCCTATTAAAAATAAATTACTGCAGTAACGGCTCCAAGCATTGCAGTACCTACTGAAAATTGGAGTATTTGCTGTAAAACACTGTTCACATTTCATGGCCTATATAAGGATGTGCTACTTGCCACTTCAGTGTGCGTACTGCATTTCCCAGTTTTGAAAGACATAAATATAGGACCCTATTTTGCATCAAAACACTCCTCTTCCTACAGAGATATTTTCAAATCTGATTGTCCAATATGAGGCACACTGTTTCATAGGTAGATACACAGTAAACATGCTGATAGAATTCAATGCCCATGAAAATCAGGACAATTATGTGTGTTAGCGAACAAACTCATAACAGTTTTCTAAGGCAGACACAGAAGATACAGTGGGTTTGCTTACTTTTCTTGGAGAAGAGTTTCTTTCTCCGTCCGACATGGCTCAGCTTGTATTCATTCTCTTCACAATTGCAGTCTTCACTATTCCTGTTGTAATACTTGGGCAAAATATTGGAGGTGCCTTTACTGTTGCCTGCAGCTGCCAAGTTCGCCATTCCCTTGCACTTGTGTAGCTTGAGCTTTCCACTGGCATCTTCCACACACTGCCACTTCTGGAAGAAAAATTTGGTCATTAAAACTCTGTCCCAACTGTACTTTGTCTAATGGCCAGCTCCAGTGATCTATCAGAGATTCCTTGTTGTAGTAAGCTGGGGTTCATATATCACCCACTATCAAAACAGATTTTTTGTAATCTTCCATTTTCAGACAAAACAGGAACTCTTCGGAACGCTCTTGCATTTGTTTCTTGGAGGCAGAACAATGGGAATTTCTTAACAAAATCAATACTACAGCTAAAAACATGTAAGTGACAAGTGACAACTTTCAGAAGCATAACTGTGGCATAAACCAGGGATGTTCAAGCCTTATCCACAGGTTTGAAAAGAATCCTTGCCTACCAGCAAGTGTGTTTGTCAGGCTGGCAGGAATCTATGCCACTATTATGCCATTAAAACAGCACCAAGCTCCAGGCCTCCATATAATCTCAGCCCCATCCCATACTCTACAAGAAGGGAAAAAACTTTTCACAGAAGTCTCCTTCTTTTTCCTCGTTAAAATGCCTGATAGTGGGATGATTTTATCTGAGTTGTGGATTCCTTTACTGTAAAGATCTGGTCTGAGCTGGTTATCTAGACTCATTCTACAGTCAAAGAAGAGGAACAGTCACTTCCAGGGTATAATTGACTTCATCCTAAGGTGGCCATATAAAAAAGGTAAGAAAAATGATTGCCCTGGGGAAGTGCCTATTTCTCTTCACTGACCTTTAAAAGGGTCGGTATGACTGAATCAGCTATGGAAGTCTGTAGTTAGACAAGTTTATCTCCATCTTGAGTGTTTCTCTTAATAGCTTTTCCCATTCAACACCCTTGGGCTTGACTAGCAATGGTGAGCTGCACTGGATGCCTGTGAAGTGAGAATCCCCTCCCTCTTCTACTCAAACCAGAGAAAATCTCATCTCTAATCTTCAATTCCTTCTGTTACTCAAAACCTGAAGTAACTTGCTTATAGCTCCCTTTGTGCTGCTGTCAGAGCTGTGCCAAGGCCAAGGGAGTTTAGCCACCTTCAATCTGGCACAGAAGTTTTACCCACTTCCCAGATACATCACAAAATGATTTCACCTACTCCTTTATTTACCAACACACTACTAGCTACAGAACTAGGCTTTGAGATACATAAAAAAACCCTCACAGTAGCAGTTGCTACTGCTTTAAATAGAGACTCACGGAAACACTTCAGCTTTTTGCTGAGTCTTGAGAGGCGTTCCTCTTTTTCCCTGTTACAAAATCCTAAGTCTGCACCTCCAGGACTCGCTGGAATATTGAGAATTTTCCAAATAAAAGAACGGGAGGAAAAACATCAACAGCTCCCAAGTGAGATGACATTTTACAGCAGCCTGCAGTTCTATGAGGGAGATTCAGTCACTTCAATTCCCACAGAGAGGTGTGCCCAGGCTAGGACAACAAAGCCTACATTTTCCATTGAAATTCACTCCATTGTTTGCATGACAGCAAAGTAAGAAAACAGTATCACTGTGCTTTTATAATACAGAATTTAACAGAAGTCAGAAGCGAACTGGCCAGTCACAGTGGATTTATCTATGTCCACAGGAGATCCTCTCATTTAAAACGATCAGAGTTCTATGGTATGCCCACTTAATTTCCTCAGACAATTGGATGCCAGGTGTCCTGAGCTGTAATTACTTGTCAGGTGCAGATATTGTGTCCAACCTCCTGTATGATCCAAGCCTTGCATTGATGCAGATAAACCTGGCTTAACTTTCAGCACAAGGAATCACAGGAAATCAATGAGAGATACTGTCAATAAGACATTTGAATCAGACATCTTTGCATGACTGTGTTCATTTGTAAAGCAGGGCGCATTTACCTAGATGGGGTGTAGAACAAAAATAACCTTTGAAGAACAAATTGCTGAGTCTTTTTTTTATTATTTTTTATAAATGCCTGATTGATGCACAGACTGAGGTTTGAAGTAAAAGTTATTTTACTAGAATAACCAATGGTTTCTTTCACAATGAAAAAAACATGGAAAAATGTTTGTTGCTGTTTCCCACTTCAATTCATCTGAATCTTATTTTTGAAAATAGATGAACAAACTGCATTTTCTGCTCAGTAAAGCTCTAYGCTGTAGGTGTCTGATACATGAAAAATGAAGATTCAACAGAGGGCAAGTTAAATGCCATGGTGAGAACTACTGTAAATAAGTGCTCTGATGTGTGGCCCAAAAATATTTTTTCTCTATTTCTTTCATCTCCTGTCAAGAAAGTGATGCTCATTTTTCCCCTCCAGGTGAACTGGAAAAAATCCTTTAATTTTTGGTGCAGTTTAAATCTTTCCAAGGCAGCTGTATGCTACAGTGAAAACATCTTAAAGGCTTTGCTGGAAGGGCACATTGTATGCATTAACAGGCCCACGGCTGAACGACTGCAGTCCAGAACTATGTAAATGACTTTAGAAGCAAACATTGAGCACATGGAAGAAAAAAAAACCAAAAAACCAAAGTCCCAAGCTTTTACTTTTTTCCCTGAAAGACATATGGGCATCTGTGTGAATGTGTCTGGGATTCAACAACTTACCCTTGGTCTGCTTGTAAGTACAAACACAAATTCTCTAGGTCAATATCACAGCTATATTAGTTGCAGTCATTTCCACAGGATGCTTTCAAACTCAGGGAAAAAGGGCAGTAATTGCAAGGGAACTGTGAAAACCCTTGCTTGACAGTCAAGAAGCTTTGAACATTGTGAATTCTGGCATTTTAAATTGGTTTCTAGTGCACAGCATACCATCATGCAGAAACCTGTGTCAACCCCTGGAAGCAACTAAAATATTTTAAAAGAAGTAATCACTTAAATAATTAAATCCGTATATGAAGAACTCCAGAGTGCCCCAGAGATACTTTGGCTCACAGGTACAAATGATAACCATCCAGCAGCAAAATGTAATTACATATAAATAGTGGATTAACTCAACCAGTCAAGAAAACAAAGAGCCCTTAGTTCATCACTTGCCCCCAACTTTTCATGTCTTGTCTTCATGATGTGAAAAGAAAGATGTGTTCCTAATTCAAGTTCTATAGCTCATGATATCTCACAAGAGCTAAGTCCTGAAAGGGAGGGCAGTTTAACACAAACTAAAAGTCAGTGGAAAACCCAGACTCCCCACAATCTTCATCCCAGCTCATATCAAAACTCCAAAGGAAGAACCTGTATTTCTTCCTGTAAAGCCTTGCAGAACAGCTACTCAGGCCATCAAATAAATGGCTTTTGCAATATGTCCTGAAGTCCATCAAGCTCACATTGTGCAAAACTTTCCAGACACCTCATTTAATCATTAAAGCTATTCCAGCTGGAGATTTCCCACCATCTTCAGGCAGTCCAAGTTAGCTGCTGTGCTGCTGCTTTCTGCCACCTACTGTGTTGGGCTTGTTCTAACACTTCTACTCCATCCTCTACCCTACCTCCCACTGCAC
The DNA here is from genome assembly GCA_035582835.1 of Phoebastria nigripes. Classification (NCBI taxonomy): domain Eukaryota; kingdom Metazoa; phylum Chordata; class Aves; order Procellariiformes; family Diomedeidae; genus Phoebastria; species Phoebastria nigripes. The sequence goes on along the minus strand of JAYKAV010002196.1, from coordinate 180,538 downwards.
AACACATGCTACTCAGTTATTTGTGTGCAAAGCAGAAGAGTCTGGGCTTTAGTTTAATGGAGAAATTAGTGCTACTGAACAGAAATCTTGTTCAAACGTACACTGCAAAGGTAAAGAGAAGACAGTGTGTAACATATATTCTCCCCTCCAGCCCAAACTACCTGCTATACGTATCAACAAGAGTAAATTAAGACTTCAATATCTATGAAACATGAATCTTAGCAGCAGCAGTTGTAGACTGAACAGATGCCCTGTTTCCCTCCAGTAACACTATTCACCTTGAACATGCAAATGACCCCTTAGCAGAAGAAGACGTTGTATTTTTCTGTGTGTCAAAACCCCATTATTTCCTTCACAGCCCCCATCACCATGAAGTGGTTTTTGCATTATTGTGCATTAATGTCTTCTTACCGCTACAGCAATCACAGGTGTTAATTCAAAGTTATTACCTGAGGCCCCAATCAGAAATAAATAGCCATGACCTTCCCTGTAGGATTTTTTCCTACAATTCACCCATTTCCCTCAGTGAATCTCTCTCAATTGACATTGTTTTCTTTGGGGGAAAAGGGCTGATCACACACGCCTTGCTAAGAAAAGATTCCAGTTGAAACATACAGCTTTCAGAGCTGAGCCCTAAATCATCATGCTGTGTCTCATCAGCTCCTCTTTTTGTTAAGCGAAAGAGATTCCATTCCCTTTTACAGAGAAGTGAAAAGTGAAACTGTCTGATCAGTTAGCTGCCAGCAAGGCTCCCTCCCCAACAGTTTTAGGAATATAGGCTCTAGGAATCAAAGTTTCTGCAGGATAATAAAGTCCTCTGTCCCTGCCAGCAACCTGACAAAACCACTTCAGCAATATCGATCTTCTTTAGTTTACGCGGATGCTTTCTGAACCCCATCCTTGCTGCCACATTGGATGGCGAGCTAGAAACAAACTGCTTTAACGGCTAGAAATATTCTAACTTGCAGTCTAAATTGATTTATGAATAGTCAGGATACATTTTTTTCTTGTATGAAACAGTACAGTTACAGCTTAGTTAGTATGAAACAGTTGAAGTTCCAGTTTAGTCAAGCTCTTCTCTCCTTTGCTGTGGTTTGTTCTTTGTGCTATTTTTTATTGGGCTAATGAGGACAAAACAGCAAAATCCAGAGAGAGATGCAAGCCCCTTCTCTACAAGAGGTAGTTCTACTGCTTTTGCTGGCGGCTCGTCCTACTGCTCACGTTACAGGTTTCAGGAAATCGTCAACTTCAATTTCCCATTGTTTGTCTCATACACATTACTACTTCTCTGTTCTTGGTGACTGAAAATACTCGGCTCATGTCTTCTGTATAGCATCTCTTAGATTCTGCATCTGCATCTCTTAGATTCAAGCAGACAGATTCCTCTCTCCTCAGCTATTTTTTGACTGAATACACCCAGTTCCTTAGCTCTTCCCCACAGGTATTATTTTCTTAATCTTTTAACATTTTGTTGGGTTTTTTTTGTTTCCCCGCCCCCCCCCACCTTCTTCCTATTTATCCATTGGCAAAGGACGAGTCTGGTTTCCTCAATTTCATGCCATCAGTATATAAATAGCACTGCCTGGTCTTCATTCCAACTGGACATTATTTCATTACATTGGCTCATGATTTTTGGAGATTTGGACCTCTGGCCTCTCAGCTCAATTTCAGTTGTCAGACACTACATACCACTCAAACCTTAAAATTATAAGATGGATTTTGACAGACAATTTATTGACAGAAAGTTTGGAGGGCTTTTTAATGCCCCAAACTGTAGTTGAAGTGAGGCAGGTGGGACAATCAACTAACAGGCAAATGAAAAATCAGGTATTCAGCTAAATTTAAGATTACAATTATATAATTCATTTATTATTAATATAATAATTGGATTGTGGTATCAAATGGTCTAGCTTCTGTGTTAGGTACTGCAGAAGCTAAGGAGCAAGTGCAGCCTAAGCAGAAATTACATTAGTGGTGGAGGAAAAAACCAGCAGCAACAAAATGGGGAATTGATTTGCCTGAGGTCCCACATCGAGTCTGTAACAGTTCTGAGACTGAAGCCAGTCTCCTGACCTCCAGCTCGTTGTCTTTTGAACTACACTGCTACTCATGTCAGGATATTTGAAAAATTTGGCGGTTTTATTAAACGTTGGTATTGATTTTGCTAAGTTACTTGCAACATCCACTACTGTAATGACAAGGAGTTTAAAAATCTCAGTTAACAAGAGATGCAAATTTCTTGGTTTTGTGAAGCAACAACAAGCAAAAAACCCTGTAAGCAAAATAGCCTCTGGAAATCATTATAGGCTATTTCTGGCTAAAGGAGGGAAACAGTTTTGTTAATTATAATTCCTGATAAGGAATACAATCCTTGAGTAACAGCCCTTAATAAATCATCACTATTTTAATTTTCATGGTTTGTTGCCTCCTAATGTTATCAGTTTGAGGGCTGATAAAATTTTTAATGTATGAAGTTATCAACAAGTCATTTCTTGTTGCAATCACAGATTAAGAACCGGATCCTGAAAGTTGCTGAGCACGTGCAACTTGCACTGGAATTCAGGAACTCCAGAGATCTGCCTAATGAGCTATTAAAATTATCTGGATTCTAGCTGGCTTGATATGCTTCACTTATCAACAGAACCTAAATTCTTCAGTAACCTCAGGATATCTCTGCTAGGTACAAAAGAACTGGACAACCACAAAAGATACACAGATCAAAAACTTCCTTCCCAGTTTTTAAYGGAATTCCTTATAAAACCTGACTTAGTTTCCTAGGTCTGGCTAACGTAAGTTCAAGCTACAGTGCCCTCAGGAAAAGGAGAAAATGTAAGTAATTTTTTCTACTGCTCCACCCTTGGCACTAGGCAATGGCTAATGATGACTATGGTGGCAGGAATATGATCTAGAGGTACCACTTAAGAATTGCTGTAGGAAAGCACACATAGATCAGAATATTTTTCATCACTGCTATGCCGTGCTATGTCAGAGAACTGGGGGGACTAATTGAGTAAGTGACATACTTTTATTTATGATATCTTCATGCCAGTTACAAAAGAGAATATCCCTTCATGATCCTGGTACAGCACAAAGCAATCAGAGGGAAGACTGTGTATCAAACCTTTCATTTGCAGAACATCTGAGGGAAACAAAGTGCAAACTCCTGCATTTTGAATGTTCTCCTGGTGAAAACTGTCATATAAAATAATATTTTTTAATGCTATTTAAAGGCAAATTCTACTTGTATCAGATTTGCACATAAATAGAGCTTTGAAAATAAAAAGAATTTGAAAAGGAAATAATGTGAATTCAGACAACTATTCTTCTTCACAAGTTAGCAATATTATTGTACTATGCCAGGTCCTGCTAAAGACAAAATTAATACTTTTTTAACTTTTTTTTTTTTTTTCTCCCCTTCATGTACAGCATAGATTCCCTATAGCAATCAGCAATGCTGCAGGTATTGCATGTTTAACAAATGTGCACAAAGTTGGCAAATGACTTAGAGGGAGATTTTGTGCAGCTGTTGTTATGATACTGTGGAGTTGCTGGGAATACTCTACAGAGCAATGCTGATATCATAATTGGCTTCCACAAAAGCACATTAATGCAGGCCGCCAGATAAAAGTGGGTCAGCTTCCACTTACCAGCCAGTTTAGAATGAAAGGCCGAACTACACTGAAGAGAAAAAATTTGTGTGGAAGCCACTAGGTACTAGGATAAATGTTTTTTATTTCATGTGGGAAGAAAGAGCTCCTCTCTTTTAAATCCTTGAATATAAATGCTGAGCTGCTCTTTCATCTGAGCCTACAGTCACCCTTTGTTGGATGCAAATAACTAACAGAGACCAAACCCTACTAACTGAAAAAGAAAACATGGCAACACACAGATTCCCATTGCACTCAGAAGAATTTACATATATTAGTGTTGCCAAAAAAAATCCCACATAATGGACTCTGAAACAAGGTTTTAAACAGCGTGAATAGCCTCATCTCCATGATCCTGGTGCTCTCTTATCAAAACGATTACAGGTCAAGGAGGGTGACAGAGATTTGCAAAGGAAGAGCATTTTGTGGTGATAGAACTGTATTCACAAACTTGCACACTCACAAAACAGAATTTTAAATTCTCCATCTCACATTCAAAGCTTTCTTTACCTCTCCTTTACTCTAAGCTCTGTCCTTGTCTTTCTCATTCACTCCTCTTCTGAGTCTTTGTCCTCCATTTGTGCTTCTCGTCTCCTGCTCACACTTCAGAATCCCTAGCAGTGCTCAGACTTCGCTGTGCATGGAATAGCAGGTCCCCAATACTTGTTTAAGTCAAAAGAAAGAGTCCCAATGACTTCAGCAAGCTTTCACCTAATTCTGACCCAGACTTCTCTTCATCTTTGCGTCAGGATGTGAAAATTCACCTTTTGCACTGAACACTCCAGATACTGTTAAATGCACAATAATAAAGTGCCCTGCAGGATCAGGAGACATCTGCTAAATAACCACTGTATCTGCATACCATAAACTCCCCCAAGGCAGTGGTATATTATTCATTTGGGCTCATTCTACTTACTATGCAGAGCTGTGAACAGCACCAGCAAACAGACAATACCCATTCGTCATTTGAGAAGTTAGTCTTGCTTCACTCTGAAAAGACTTTTGGGTGCACCCATATTTAGACACAATTTATCCTCAAATAAGCACATTCATCTCCCACTATTTCTGCTGTCTAGACAGACTACTAGGACATATTCTCTAGAGCAGGGGTTAGATGGATTGAGGCTCCCTTGAGAGCCCTTCCCAGACTCTAATTGACTTGATTGTTAGGCAATTTTTCCTGATGTCCAACTTAAATTTCGTTTTTGCTCAATTTCATCTTATCACTTCCAATTACGTCTGACTGAACTGCTCAAAACAATTCTTCTCCTCTCTCTCTCCTGACAATGAGGATGCAGCACACGCATCTCTTATTAGCACACCTTCACTTCGGAATTTATTGGCAATTCTGATTATGGAGTTGACATTTTATGCCCACTTCTTACAGATGTCAAAGATATTTTATTATCCATGGAAGAAAACATAAGCCTGTGAATGTGTGTAGACAATACAGGGCCTTCCCCTTTCTTCCATAACTGAGACATGTGGTAATTAGAGTAAGAAAGCCTGAATGTAGCTAAGTTACCTTATGCAAAGAGACAGCTTCAGTGACAACATGGACTTCGAGAGTCTCTTTTCCCCTCTGTTCTTACAACAATGTTGAAAATAATTGGGAAGATGAAGACAAAAGGAAGAAGTTGAAACATCTCTCAAAGGGAAAATACCGATAGAAAAAGAAAAGCTGTATCTCCCCAAACTACTTACGGGATGATGTTGTAGCAGAAACAATGACTTTTCCCCCAGTTTCTCAAAGAACACTGCAAATTCAAACAACAATGTCTTGCTCCCACCCATCTAAAATTTCAGCTTAAGACATCTGATGACAATAAACTACTGCAGTTCAGTATTTTTAGGAAGAACAGGACGTTATAATCTCTCTGTATACTGAATCTGACAAAGAAGCCACAGGAGGAAAAGAGCATCTGGAAAATGCTTATACGTATAAATCGGATCCAAACACCTAAGGAACAATGGACTCATTTCACAGGTGCACTGAACTACATGATCAGTAGAGCCAGAAGCAGGRAGTCTGGCTTCCGACAGTAGAAAATGAACTACTGTAAGCCTGAGTAGCCCATTACTGACTATAGCCTTGGTAAGACATTCAGATCATGTCTGAAAGAACGGTTATATTCCACAGACTGACTTATTCTGACAGCCCTCTGAGCTGCCAGGGTATGAGGTAATGCCAGTCTAAGAACAGACACATTAGCATGTGGACCCATCTACCTTCACCCCTTTGTCCACGGGCAGAATGTGTTACAGTCCTTGGAAGGGTGTGCTCTGACCAGTACCTGGATGAGAAAGCAATGGCACAGAGTCAATTTTGCCATGTTTCCAGAGGATGAGAATTCCCCCAAGAGTGGAGAAATCTCCCCAGGAGTGGAGCTGCTGGAGATAGCTTTGCTATGCCTTTGCACTGCTCTGGTAAATTTGCAAAACCTTCTCCTGCGCCGAGACCATGTATTGATACTACTCTAAATTTTTTTTCCTGAATTTCTTTTACATAACTTGGATCAAAAGAGAACATATTTTCATATCTGCCCAGAACAGTTATGTAACAACAAGAGAAATGACACACAACCAATGAGCTTTGTGCCCATATACACAGACTGCCTGCAGTCATAATTGCATGTGTGTTTTCACAGCATATTTTTGTTAAGAGGAGGGATATATTGAGTTCACAGAATATTAGTTTCCCATTATTATATGTAATTCCAAATAATAACAACAAAATGAGTTAAATTAAGAATTCAAGGAAGCTATATGTATTTGGAGGAGGCCAATCTGTTAGGTTCACTGTAGCTTCTCATCACTAATGAATCCCAAACCACATTCTACTGGTGGAATGAAATGTTAAAACAGGCTAGGCAGTTCTCTTAACAGTAGTCAGGAATCAATACAGAGGCACTTGAATCAGCAATTTCCTGACTGATAGTCAGTCTCATAAATGCTGTAATACRGTTTTGAGCAAAGGCCACAGAATGAGCCATTTGATTTATAAGCTGGCATTGACGACCAGGTGAAGGACATTGTCACAGTTAAGGTGTTAAGCTTAGCCCAACTACAACTGCTTGCTTTCAGTCAGGGGTACAATGCCCTACCTGGCCAAGCTGTTCACAAGCTGTTTGATACTCAGCTCGCTGACAGAGGTCTTTCACACGCTGGTATTTGGGTAGAAAGTTTTCTTCTTGGGCATCTACCTTCTCATTCTCCCTCTTATGCAGCAGTTTACTGGAAAAGAAAAAAAAAAATAAATTTTTTGCATTAATATTAATTCCAAGATATACATATAGAGGAGTAGGTTATCTGCCAAGTCCATAGCATCACTGGTGGCCAAAACTTAATAGCCCAGTAGAAACTAGCACTTACCACCATCTCCGATAACACACAAGTTATTCATATCATGCTCTCAGGGAGTGTACAAAAACATACAAAACCAAGACAGTGTGTTTCATGTCTGATTGGCAGGCAGTAACAACAGACGATATAAAGAGGCCATATCCTCCTCACTCTACAGGGATGCACTTCGCAAACCCTTCATGCCCCGTGTTATGTATTAAGGCAGAGGCATAGAGGGAATGGCCAGCAGATGAACATGCAGAGAGGAAAGGTTATTCATACTCCCATGATACAAGCAGGAGGGTCGGGGGTGGGCAGCAGCTGAAAGAAAAATGGGATGCCTTTCCATCTCTCAATCCAAGTAAAACTCCCCTTCCCCCACCCCAACAGCACATTTATGCAGGCTGTAGGCAAAGGCCATACATTCCCTCCTATCACACAATCACTGCCATTAGGCATACTGCAGCCGTGTCCCTGCTGGCACAGCTAAATGGCTTTAGGTCTGTGGTAGAGTGCTGCTTTGGCTTTAGCTATTCAGTATCCTTCTATTTAAAAAGACTGGGCTTTGTGATTAACACTTTCCTTACCCTCTTTCCACTAGGAATGAGTCTCTCCACACCTTCATCTTTTTCTTTAAATGGAACCTAGGAGGAAACGAGGAGAGGAAGAAGCAATTCCCACAAAACCAGTAATCAAGTCATGCCCCAGTTTTCTCTCCCACCCCCAATTCAGATGAGAAACATTACATATAACTGCACAAGGGGACATCCAGCTTYATGAAACAGGCACATATGCCTCTCCAGTGTAAATCATGAACAAACATAGGACAGATTTGTTCTCACAGGGACAAAATCCACAACAGATTCACACAGTACAACTATTTCAACATAAGCATGTTTAAGACACTGGGGATTAACTGAATTGTCCTTGATCACAAAGGATCACAAATTAAATCAGGATTTCCTGACTCCAGTTTGGGCTCTTAACCTGCACACTACCCCCAAAGTATCCTATTCTAAAGCAGCTGCTCCTTTCCCCCCTCTCCCTCCACTCAACTACTTGTAAAGCAAATCTCCTTCTTCCCTTTTTCTGCYGATTCTCTCTAGCAAGCATCCAGTCTCCTCCTCAGTCTTTTTCCAATGAAAGTATTGATGGAAGGTCTCAAATAATAACTGTGCAATTCTGTGTGCTAGCCTGTCTTTATATTATAGTCTGATACACAACCAACCCTTTCAACTCAATTATTCTACAATTTATTCAATATGAAATGCTTTGCTACAAATGATGCCACAGAGACATTTAAAATCTATAACTCATGTAGCTAAAGACCTTCACATGTAGCCCTCTCACTGCTACACAGATTACATTTAGCATATCCAGATGCCATATATGCCATATAGCTAGTATACAAACCTGACAAAATGAAAATAAATAACTAAAGTCAGTAACATATTGCCAAATAGGTCTTTAGATTTTCCAGTGTATGATGTACTCACATAGACGGTAATTTTATTTTATTTTCCTTTATATTTGCTGCATGTTGCTGAATTCTTGCTCAGTCTCCTGTACAAACACATGCACGTTTACATGCACATTTCCATTCCTTACCTATTCACTGGTCTCTCAGAATCCAGAAGCTTTAGAATGGATTTACCATCCATATCAGATGGAATATCCAATCCAGCAATATCTAGAATTGTAGGTGCGAGATCAATATTCAACACAATGTGAGGATTCCTGAAAAAACATATATGAGAACCTGGTTTAAAGTCTATGAAATGATACCAAGCAACTCCAGCTCTTCCACAGAGACCAGGGATCTAAAAAGGCTTATTTTGTGATATCTGCAATGAAGAAAAGAGGACAGAATCCAATTCCTTTCCATGAAGGGAATTAAAATGTAAAATACAGGTAAGTTGCATAACCTCAGGAGGGACTAATATGAAGATTTAAAACTTTAGCACAGAGCATTTTTGAGAAAGCAAAGTAGTTCATATGGAAAAGTTAGTTAATTATTGCAAAAGAGGGTTCAAAAGTCTTTCAAAACATGAGAAAGCATTGGAAAAACTCCTTGGGTGTCTTACAGAATCAAAGTGTCTGCCAAATATGCTGATGACTTTATTAAAAAGTAGATTTGGCAGGTAGCACATGCTTTATCTGTTTCAAAATATGGTACAGAAATAAGTACCTCAGCTCATATCACAGCAAGCATGTTCTGAAGAGAACATGAGGAGAAATATATTGCTAGACACTACAGTAAATAATTAAAAGTTGCTGTTAATGTAGAGTGTGAGACAAAAAGGAAAGGGATCAGGAAAGARAAAGCAGAGAGGAAGCAGTTATGGGGAAAAAAAAAGAAAATAAAAGCACAGCTTTAATTGAAATAAAATCAGTCTTCCCAAGTGCACAGTTATCCATTCTGCAAACACTTAGAAACAGCCCTGCCCTGTTACTTAGCAGAGTAGTGGCATATGCTCCTCAGCCACCACAGTTAACAGGACAATATTTGAACTTAAATTGCCTTCAAATTTGTTTAAAACATTGGCATCAACTCCGGAGGAGTACAGACAGCTCCTATCCCCAAATCCCTTGAACTGCCACAGCTAAATATGAGTGAGTTCACAGATCAGAGCATCTAGTTGCACAGCCTGGCATTCACTAGCTAAACGAATGCCCAAATTTCTAATCATGTGACTTGGTTTTACTGTGGGTCTGGTTTTGCAGAAGTGTTTTCAGTTTATGTTGAACCTTACAAACTTATTTCAAGTGTGTCTATGACAGTGTTGCGTAATTACTCACAATATTACATATATACATACTGTTTATCAGATGTGTACTATTTCTTTTCTTTATTTCTTTAAAAAAAAAAAATCAAGGAATGCACTAAATTTCTTAAAAGTGGGGAAAAAAAAGAAAGTAAGCATACTGCTATACAGACAGTCTTCTACAGCACTGAACATAAAGAATCACTGTGCTATGATTTGCAGGCACAAAGGAAGGATGGGACCAGATGGGCTGCTACACATGTCAGTGCAGTATTCTAGCTCAAAATACAGGACAGAAGAAAGCTGCTAAATTCACACTAATTAATGAGACACCATTTAAAAATTACTACATTTTTGAGCAAGCGAGCAAACAGGCACTGACAAGAGCATGGATGATGAATTAAATTGATGTACCTAATTTGATTTTAATTACTAATAATTGTGGTGTAGCATATTTGGTAATAGAAATGAGAGCTTAGTAATGACTTGCTACAGTGACTGCTATTAAATCTTTGTTGGTATCAAAAGGGAGTCATGACAATTACTCTGCAGGAAAAACATAAGGTTCACAAAACACATGGATGATTGAAGTTCTACCATTTAAAGAAAATCAGGCTGAAAGGGAGGATCAATTTATTATCTAATATATTCCCTCTCCAAGGTATTTTATCCTGTTCTTCCTATTTGTTGTACTGTGATGTGCTCTGTCCTGCTAGACTCTGTCAGGCTGACTCCTCTGATTCTAATATTTTTTCATCTTCAGAAGCCACTGAAAAATAAAATTCAGTGAGAAGGTTTCACAGCTTTTACATATATCTAGGTGTAAAGATCCTTGAACTAGAGTAGACATCAGGTGGCTGGTCTCTAGCATTGTATGTTGCAGAAAAACTAGCTCAGTCCACTTGGGCCATATTAGCATTGCCTCTCCAGTAAGACCAAAAACTGCAGCTGAAGTGAGAGAGCGCATGTTCTTAGAAGGCTAATCCAGCTCACTTGAAATTCTGTGCTGCTGCAGACAAACTTCTTTCAGCGCTGAGGTAATATGTTTAATTCCACCTGAGGAATCCCTCCCCTGCTCTTTAGAGAAGCAATATTGTTTCTTTCACATGCATAACTGCTGTAAATAAATTAGACGCACAGCGCAGTATCTACAGAATTTAACATTTTTGTGCCTACTGATAATGTGAATCAGTGAATTTAACCAGCAAATAGAATGAGACTTTTTTTATAACTATTTGCTACTGTATTACACACTAGATCTGTTCCTCTGTGGTAAAGAAAAAAAATTGTGGGTGGACGACTTTGTGTGTGTTCATTATGCTAAAACATGCACACTGATATAAATAAAAGGCAGCAAATTATGACACTCTGTCCAAAATCGTTACTTAAGTGCAAATATTTGCTATTGAAATAATTGCTTAGAAAGTGTATTTACATAATTTCTTAGCTGATCAAAGCTACCGTTTTAATTAACAGTCATATTCTCCATGCTTGCATGCATCCGACAAACAGCCCTAACCATGTAATCTCAAAGGATGAACCAAAAAGAATCTTTGTGGATGACAATATATGAACTATTACATAGATTTTTCTTCATAAACTGTACCAGGTGACTCCACTAAGTGATTTAATGTCCAGCAATAATTATCTACTGTGGCAGTGAACATTATACAATATATCTTTTACCTTGAAAATGTGATAGTTATGTGTATTATTTGCACTCCTCAAAAGGAGGCAAGTAAGTGTTTCATAGATTGGACATATTTCAAAGTGGCTTTTTCAACTACATCCACAAAAGTGTAGTGGCTTGTGCTGCACACCTATGCAAGCAAAAAGGCAATGGCATAAAACCTTGACTATGTTATACCAGCACATGCTATCAGTTCTGCTATCTGAGTAGACGTATTTTTCTGCCAAAGATGAGCAGGAAGTCAGTCAGGATGAGAGAACTTTGTGCCTCCATTTGGATGCCAGGTCAATATGACTAGAGATGTGAACATAAAGGATTTTTCTGGTCACTACATACACATACACACACACACAATAGCCAAGAACTTACAAGGATCCAGCCTCCACATTTGGACCTCGGACATAGAAAGGAACTCTGATATCAAACTCATATGGCATGGACTTCCCTTTCACCAGCCCAAACTGCCCAATATGATAACCATGGTCTGCTGTGTATATTATATACGTATTGTCCAGTTCACCTGTTTCAACCAACGTATTGTAAATCTGAAAAAAAGCAAAACAAAATATGAAATTCATTCTACTGAGTAGTACTATATGCAGAATATTGGATATAATTTTCTGCCTATGTGTAATATGCAAATAAATAACAACAGTTTTATTATGCCACTGAGTTATCACAATGAAYTATTCTGAATGATCCATAATCACATAATAATTTTACTAACTGAATATTGTGGCTATTACAAGGCAAACTTCTGTTTTCTGTTTTAAGGTAAACACATTAACATGCCATATTTTCAAAAGCGTTCAGTATTTTGCATGAGAGCTGTCAAGATAGTACTAAATACATATGGTAACAGAAATAGAAGTTTCAAGGTGATAAGCATTTTTGAAATTTTCTCTCCACCTTTACCTTTTCCTGCAGCAAACAATTTTAATAAAATGTCAGCATTTTGAATCTCACACTTATTTAAGCAACACTCAACAATCTTGCCTTCAAACAAATGAATCCCCRTAACGCAGAATATCTGCAAAATCTCTTCCAGATAAATATCACTCAGTCATACTCTCTCACTAGCTGGAGAACTAACATGGAGAATTAAGAGGAGCTTTAACTCTGTGGTTGCTTCTAAGGATTTACATGAGAATCTTTATGTGAAATGTACCAACTTGAGCACCACAGATCAATTTTTATGTGACATTTTCACTTGCAAACGTAGAAAGGTGGTGAGGCACCACCAAAGTGGTGCCTCACACAGATCCAGAACACATCACCATGGAAGAAGAAAAACTCTTCTGTTCTTGTTGGTTTGGATTTTTTTTTTTTT
>JAYKAV010002196.1:0-167699 GCA_035582835.1 Phoebastria nigripes | reverse complement strand
TTTTTTTTAATTTTGAAAGACTATTAGATGCATATAATTCAGTAGAAAAGATCAGGCTAACTTGGTGATTACAATTAAAAAACAACCCAACTGATTTTGCCTGCAGTGAATCACTCAAAGTGAAACCATTTTACTAACTAGAAAATCAAAATAGTGTAGTAAAATAGCTGATCTTCCCTAATGCTGGTATCTGATCCATCTAAAGAGGTTCATTGATATGAAGTAGAGATCATTCTTGCCTCAATCAGTAATTATAAGACATTACTAACAAGTTGATGCAATGCCATCTAGATAATCTCATCTTTGCCTTACAGGACTCCTCTTATTTTATGTTCTACCTTTTTTGAATAAGAATGCCAAGAGATAAGCAGTAAATTGCAACACCTTTAAATCTGCCTTCTTACAACTGGAAACCCATTCTTTTTCAGACTAGCTTTTAGCTAATTCAGACATTTCTGTTCAAGGCACCCAGCTTGCAAGAAGAGATTTCATTATTACATAATGCAAACTTAATTAAAAAAAAATTCTACCTATATATTTATTTACTTCTAACGTTTAACATCCTGGGCCTGGTTTACCATGGGATTATTCCAGTTAGGACTCACGTAGCATCACTTGTTGTTGTTGTTGTTGTTGTTCTCTCAGAAACCCAGTGTTACAAGATCAAAATAGGCCCACAGTTAGGTAGTTATTTCTGACAGGTTGTAGGATGACTTTTCACTACCAGATGATACATTTTTAGAATTTACAATGTACGTTTTTTCAGGTGATCCCTCCCTCTTCCCCTTAATCAGTAGTGGCTCTGTGGCAACAAATCAGCTCACTTACACCACCCAACTCACGGTACCTGTCTTGAGGAGATGAGGATCCTTACACATTGAATAGAGAGACAAAATCCTCAGAGGTGAAAGGATTACATGCTATTAGAAAACTGATGCAGTCCTCCTCCTTCCTTCCCCCTTATCTTCATATACAGCACAGCTTGGAGCTTAACTCCAGAAACAAGCACCTGTTTAGCAAAAAAAAAAAAAGTGACTACTAATCTTACCATCTCCATAGAGTCGTCCACAGACATGAGTGTTTGAAGGCGCTTTCTCTGTAGCATGTTAGTGAACTCCATGTGTATAGGCTTCATGGGACCTGTATACCTCATTATCCAGTGCTTGTCTGGGTTTGGAGCATAGTTATAACTGGGAGTGCTAAGGAACAGAGAGAAAACCACAATGTTTTAGCAGTGTAGAAAAAAGCCATAGTAATGTATACCAATAATTTCTATTTGATCAACACTATAGGACTAACTCTGTGAGGTGCACAAGAAAATATTAGATTTACTTTGGAAAAGTCTTACACTTTTATGTTTTATACGAAAGATGGGAGAATGAAAACAACTCTATGGGGAATAAAATATTGAAASAGTAAATATACATTGTTTTTGTAGTGTCTTCCAACTAACACGGATACATTTCAAGGCCAAGAGACTAGCCTCAGAAGTCTAACTCCACAAGTACGATCTGGATGAAGCATGTACTATAGAGTTCCTACTCATGTAATTGCTTTGCTTTCACTCTGCTCACATAAGCACCAAATATTTTGGCTTGTGCAAGCTGTTTAACAATAACTATAGAACTTGCTGAAAAGGTTCTACCATGTTCTTTAACAGCTTTTTTGAATTCAACATGACTGGCTACTTGAATACTTTTCACACTCATGTACCCAGAGGAGCACAGGCACCCTACCTGGTGGTATCAAACTGCATGTGAGCTCATGGCAAGCAGAAGTGGATACATAGCCGGATTTTAAAGACCTGCCAAGAAAAGCAGGGGTGAGGGGAAATAGGACTGTATTTTGCAGACACTTTCCAGCCACCAACTCCTTTGTGATCATCAGAAACTTTAATTAAAGTCCCTGCAAAATCCCAAGAGGTGGATTCAATGTCCTCCTGGAATCTCACAGCCCCTCCAAGTTCTTATGATCCTGTGACATCATTAAAGTGATGAGGAGAAATATCACTGACTGTCCATAATTTCATGTTGTTGGCAGTTCCAGAGATTGCTTTTCTGTGCATAATTATATTGCTCTAGGTTAGCTAGATCTAAACAAAAGATTTATTTTGGTATCTCATTACCACAATGTTGACTCTCTGCATCACCAACTCACTAGAAAGCTATATTATAGCTTACATTTGCAAGAAATATTATTTTTACCTACTATATCTATTCCTAAAAAGTTTGTTATTACTTAAGATTGAGAACCACCTTTGTCAATTTCTTCGTATATTGGCTCAAACACATCACCTGCAGAGTCTAAAATATTAAAAATTACTTTTCCTAAGTGATTTGTTGAGGCTTCCTTTTTTCATTCAAAGCAATAAACTCAGTCTATGCAAATGTGCAAGCCAAGAGGGCGACACAGTAACACAGGAAAAATAGCACATACGCAGTTATTTCCATCTTCCCAACACACAATTTCCTGATAAATTCAGCTCCTATTTGGCAAATATCTACTGTTGTTTTTGTGTATGCAACAGAGCAGCAGGATAAGTTATTAAGATAAACAATAGTAATATAAGTTGAAACTTCTCCTCGAAATACTGTGTATCTAATGTATCTTTGAATATGACAGGTAGTCTTAAGAGTTTTAATATAAATATGAAATTAATAATCTGACAGTGAAATGTTTTATGCCGAAAGCCTCTGTTAGATGCTATCTGAAAAATGTGTGTAGGCGGCAAATGGAGGCTTCTTCATATAGGGAGGAAAGGGCTGGTGTTTATTCTCTCTGTATTGTTAATAGCCTCTTGAATGTCAGAATGTTATTGTGGCTGAAATAATGACATTGCTCCTTTGAAAATGCTGACAGTTATGGAAACTGTTGCTATGTGATGCCCAGAATGAATCAAAAATGCTTGGCAAACTCCTTTTCAGCTTACTTTGTGATTTCCTGGCTGATTTGAAACCTCCCGCTGTTTAATCCAACCAAAGCCCGTGATTTTCTTTGATTACTACAAATGTAACCCTCTTACACTTAACAGATTTGTCTGTCTTATGGGAAAAATACACAAATATAACATTCCTAGAATTTGGTTAAGATAACCTCTTCAAATGTACTCAGGAGGTAAGTCCTAGTCTGATTGCATTTGACCTTGGAAAAGATGGGTGGTAAAATGTACCCTCTATAGAAATAACATTTCTGATCACTGTTAAACTGCCCAGCTGTTGCATTCTCTGCAGCTATCAGTATAGGCAGTAAAAAAGGAAAACCAGCCATGTAGCCTAGGGATTTGCTATGTGAATGCTGGTTGATGTGAATAATTTTCAAACAAGAGAAGACTGCAGATGCACACGAAAAGGAGCTCTATAGAATGAGATGGAGAGAGACTGCAGTACAGGGTAGAATGGTCATACCAGCTAGTATATGTAATAATAGAAGCAAGAGAACAACAGCATAAATTAGCAACAGAAGTACGCACCAGAGTTCCCAAGCAAAGTAGCAGTCTGATTGTCAGTCTATGCTAAAATCCATACCACTAACTTTTAGCTATTATTAGCAATGCTACACAATGCAGTATGTATGTCAACCAGTGTAAGCATTACAGTCACACCTTCACTTTGCTTTGTGGATATAGCTCAAGAATCCACCTGCAGACTTTGTCAGCGCTGCCACAAGAAGAGGTACAGAGACATGCCACATGGTGTACTGCCTTCTGATTCTGGGACTAGGCAAAGACTTTGTTCAGGGTATTGCTTACTGCTTTAGGGCAATTCATAAGAAGTATTCTACCTGTGTTCTGATCCTTCCCTACCATATCCACATGACAACAAAACAGTGAGGACTGCCTACATCTCTTTATCATTGACAGATTTATCTGTCACTGAGGGATTCCCTGGAGTGTGGGAACAAGGGAGAAAATGAAAAGTAGAGAACTCATTTGTACATACAGTGAGGGAATGATGCACGTTCTGCATTTTTACATTTAATCTTAAACCCAGGCCAATGAAAACCCTTACAGATCATTATTATTACGTAATACCAGGAAAATTGTTTAGAATAAGATTGGCAGTTTCTTTGCACAAGATGTACATAAAATCCTATTTTATGTTCATATCCAAAAGAAAAAGACAGTTCCTTAATCTACTAAGATAATTTGTTTCTTTACAAACAAAACTTGTTTCCACGAAGTGACACTTCCTGTAGAATTGTTATAATTGTAAGAGAAGTCACCTACAATTAAAAATAGTTTTGTGTAATTACTTTACAATCAGGAAGATAAACCTAGTTTGTGTGAAAAATGAAAATTAAACTATGACAAAAAAAAAAAAAAAAAAAAGATGTAGTTTATATTTTTCATTGCTGGCCCTCCTTAAATCCTTCTACTCTTTTTCATTGAGCTAGCATAATTAAATTGCTACAGAATGTTGCTTGATAAATGGTTATCATCTCTGAGATATGAATGCCTTCCAAAGGAACTTCTAAGAAGACTGAGGTCAATTTTGGTTATGAGCTATGAGAAGCTGCTCATTTGGCATTTCTGTAATTTTTATTTCAAAGAAATGAGCATAAGATGGCAAACAAACACGAAATACTGCATTGCTGTAGATCTAGGACACAGATTCTCTTTGGTAGCACAGCACAAAATAATGAAATATAGAATTCTAAGTTATGCAATACCTAGACAACAGAATAAAAGAAACTTTTTCTCTCAGACTCTATTTTCAATAAAGTGAAAAAGCTCAAACAGATTTCACTGGACTCTGGACTAGTCCTGAGCAGCTTCGGCTACCAATTGATTATTATTTCCATCAGTTCCCAGTTCCTTCACAAATCCAAAACAGAACAGAATTCCCCTTAAAAAGATAAAAAATAAAAAAAAGGGCACATAGGAAGAACGTTACAAACGTTGAACATAAATGAAGGCATGAAGCCAGTAATTAGAAAAATATTGGAATGTTTTCAGTTGTGCCAAAAGGTGATTCGGGAGAGTGATTCATTTTATCAGCATGCAAGGAGATGCCTGTAATGGAGCATTACAGAGCTGTACCTGTAAAACATCTCTGTGCTATAAACAAGAATCATCTCATCATGGAGCTTATGAACATGTTAACTCAGGAACCGGGTGATACTGCTTTTGGGACCCATTCAAGACATTGTACTGGTTCATGTACAGACATACCAGCTCATTCAGAAATAGCTTGTCTAATTTGGTGCTGCAGGCCTGTATTTCCTTTCTTTCCATATATGAAACAGGAGTAATAAGTATTGCATACTATGTGATTTTTGGTAATACTCATAAAATAATATAGTTCATACATAAGGACAGGGAGATAGAGTTTCTTCCCCTGGAGAGATTAGAAGAGCCCAAGAACCAGATTTTGATCATCCTGCTCAAAATAAAACAGTGCTTTACTTCCCAAACAGGTTGTAACAACATCCAATGAATTCAACATGAATCTCTCCCATTTATTTCAGTGCGCTACAATTCTGAGTTCTACATGCAGTAGCCATTCTCAAGATACTTGTACTAATCTGAAGAGGTAAAAAACCAACCAACCAACCTCAAAACTCTTCTTATATATTTGTGACAAGCTTATGCCAAGAGTATTATAAAGCAAACATTGTTCCCCCAGAGATACCCAGGACTTCTATACTCCTGAACCTGGAAACGAAAGGGTTTTATTTTTCCTTACATGTGTTGTGAGGCATTAGGAAAGAGATGTGAGTACTGAGGGGCTGAATCTTCAGGGCCGTGAGGAGCAGCATGGCTTATAACCATCAGTACAGGCCTGTGAGGATACATCTTCTTTGAGATTCTGAAGAAGGTAATACTGTCATTGGTAATCAGATCAGTTAGATAATCCTGCAAGTAGAAGTAAAAGTATAATGAGATACTTGAAAAATAATTTCAAGTTGGGCGGTGAGATGGGAAGGGGAGGTCTGAGGTCTCATAAGAAACAGCAAAAAAGAAGCTACTTCACTAAGAATGGGAGGAGGAGGGAGTAAGTTACAGATGTTAAAACTTCAGAAACTATAACCAAATCATTCTTTCTTCACTGCCTAGAAATGTGAAAAGCAACAGCTTCCTCTCAGAAATGAATGACATTAAAGAAGATCAAATAGGACACACTCTTCCCAGAGTGTGTAATTACATTGTGAAGATCACAATACTAAATACAATGACCAGGTATTAATAAAAAAAAATAGAATATTACAGGTTGATTTCTTTGCTTTTTTGTGTCAATATCTTCAAGGTGTATAGCCTAACCTTACATCATAAAAATGCTTTGAAAATCCAAATGGCTTGATGTTCATTTTTCTTAACTTCCCTCTGAACCAGAAGTCACTAAAGCTAGAAGATGCTGGGGTAACTGGACAAAAATTGCATTCAATATTACAGACACAATGACAATCTGATAGAGATATAGCTCTATCAAATAAAATGCTGAGAATTTAGAAAACTTCCTTTGGAAGATATGAACTATCCTTCTATTTTCTAAGAAGTATCATTATCATTCTTCTGATATCTGCTGGAGCTATATGGATTGAAGACAGTATTTTTAATGACAAGCCATGTTCTCTCTCAGGCTGCATCACAGGAAATGCTGCAAATATAAATATCCCTCAAACATGAGTAGGATATGAAACTGCACCTTTAAAAAACAAAATAATAACTGTCATGTCACGGCTGAATGTAAAATCAGACATAACATCTGCCTCTGGTCAAGTGAACAAGTACAAGGTGTGGTACATATTGGATTGCATCTCCTTTTAAGTACAGCTTTCTGTCCATGGTTCAGACACTTGCTCCTCTTTACCACTGCCAATGTTCTTGATCTGAGAAGTCAGCTTATCATTCATCAAAGGAAGCCTTTTTCATTGACTGTATTTACTTTCCCCAAGTTATTTCATGTGTATCCCAGAACAAGGCTAGCAAAGTCTCCATTTATAATTTTACACATTGGTCTCAACATAAGGCATGTCTGTTATGGAACTCCCATGATTATGACTGTTATTGATGGGATATTTTCACTCATGAAAGCAGGTGTAAATAAACACAATTCCATCAAAGTTAACTGAAGGACCTCCATTCATAAGCATATGCAGGGGAAGGGATAATGTACAATAAGCCAGACCAAAGCAAAACTGACTTCTGAACATACTTTCAATACCTGAGACCATACTCATAGCTGAGAGAGAATACTGGAGTGCTCTCAATAATGCACTGATGTTTACCTAAAATACGCCTGTTCTTTAAGCTGGTTGGTCACTTTCTTAAGCGTGTAACTCATCTTTGATTTAGCCATTACGAGAGCATAGGTTTGAAACTTCATTTTGAAGATGAAGATTTTCACCTGGTCAAAGTGAAAATCATTMAAATTCAATATTGCAAAACCAGTGTTTACCAGGCCAAAAGACCAAACAGAAACATTTCCCTTAACTGATGTCTTCTTTTTAAAAGCTCCAGATTGTAGAGGTTGTAGTAGACAGTGCAAATGCATACAAAACTAAAAATTCATCTAAAGAAGTTGACAGAAACTGAAAAAGAAAAATCAAAGTAGTATCCTGTTAGAAAATCTGAAAGAATTTGCAAAGATTTGATTTTCAGAGGATAAGTGCTTAGTAGTCACCTTGGAGGACAGAATCAGTAATGTTTTTTTCTAGTTTTCCACTGGCACATAATTAACATTAACTATGTCAAGTAGATAGGGCTAAAAATAATCTGACTATATTGTTCATTGCTGGAAAATTAAGTTTCCAGCAACAAAAATGGCAGGAAAGAGAAGCATTCTTCTATTTCAGCTTCTGTCTGTTCATTTGAACACCAGCGTTCTGCACACTGTCATCTGTTTATTACCATAGCTGTGTATTATGCAAGAATATGAAGAGTATCAAAACATTTATATTTTCACCAGACTTTTTTTTTATTTATTACTAAACTTTCTAAGAAAAACTAAACCAAATGAAAACCTAAACATTTTCAAGTATTGCATACACAAAACAGAGCTGAGGATATTGGAACATGAAGTTCCTTGTTGGCTCCTTGGTACAATGGGGAACAGTGCCCTATGAAATCACTTGCCTGACTTTGTTCCACATAAGATATATTTCCATCATAACATTTTTGGTACATGGCTGTAAAGATTAGCTCTCTCATTCTTCATAGATCAGATGGGAAATAAAAGACAAATAATTCTGTACATCGGTTGCCCCTTCCCTTTAACAGCTGGTGATAGAAAAGGAAACCCTAGAAGCCTGTTAAGTTTTATCTTTCAACACAAAGTACATTCAATTAAAAATGGCAAATGGGAAATCACAGAGACATCAACCTTTTAAAGAAAAAACTGACTGTGAACACATTGCTAATGAAACACAAATATGGAGGCAGGATTTGTGCTCAATACGAGAAAGCAAACCGCATCCCTGTTAAGCAAATACACCTTACAAATTAGTATCACTCCAGAGTCAACTTCATAAGTTATACACTACTTAAACTACAGCAGTTTATGGATAAATTTATTTATCATCATACTTCGGAGACAATTCAGGACATTTTAGGAATTCACAAAAGCCTTTGGAAAGGTAACACTTTGGGCTGAAATAAACATACTCCTGACTACAAACGGGTAACTGAGCTATAACATGTGCTAGATGAGGAAAAAAATGATACTGCATTTGACAATGACTACCAAGCATTTTAGTAAGTTTGGCCAGGGTGTACCATCCTTGCAAGGATATTGGGAAACATAGGCGCCTGTAACAATGCACGGAGATATAAATTTAATAGTTAAATTCTCCGCTCATTCAGAATTATCATAAGATATACCAAGATATTATGAATTCTCCATCATACATCATATTATGGCTGTGAAACAAGTTCTTTGAACTAACATAAAAAAATGGGTCTAGCTGGAGGGAACTGGATTCTTCTCTCATTCATGCTTGTGTAACTCCACTGGAGTCAATTCTATACCAGGGGAATAGATGACAATCTGACTCAGCACACAATAATTAAAATACAAAGCACAGAAATAGTTATCACGCAGCATTGAAATCCATTTTCACATCTTCAGCTCATAATACAGTCTCAGGCTGTTTTGTTTGTTTCCATTGCTGCTAATAATGTTTTCAGTAACATGACCCTCCCAGAATGGAAGATAACGAAAAGTCCAAACACGACACCTATTGGGTTGTAGCTAACGTTACACGTAGCAGCTTTCAAGTACGAAAAGAACTCTTTAGTTAGACTGAAACCATAAAGCGTAGCTTTCTTGCAGTCACGTCCAAATGTTAAAGAAATAGAAATAAATCAATAGGACCTACCCTGGAGTAGTCAAATCCATGCTTCTCCTTCACTCCATTTCTACAGAGTGTGTAGTTGTAAAATCGAGAGTTTTTAAGCAATCCAACCCATTCTTTCCAACCAGGAGGCACATAGGAACCATTGTATTCATTAAGGTACTTTCCAAAGAAAGCTAGGGGTAGAGAAAGCAGAAGGATAGTAAGAAGGCGTAACAGAAACACTTCAAAGACACCATATTTAACCATATTCTTTCCTTTCTGTCTCTTCTGAGAGGAGCTTTGTTTTCTTCATTCAGATACATTTAAGGCAAGAGATAAGTTCCGAGTTACAAGTTTGCCTGTGTGTGTTTATTTCAGTGCTCCATAATGCAGATCTTTTGATTTACAACCTGACTACGTATGAGAGAAACTGGACCACAATTACCATTATATTTTCTTTAGTGCCTGATACGTTCAGAGTCAGATGAACAAAACAGAGAATGCTTAAAATAGTACCAGTTGCCACATTATCTCATCCTACTCTGAATCACCCAATTTAGCTACATTTTTCATTTTGGTTACACCCACTTAAGCCATCTCCACCTAAGGAACTGGCAGAAGCAGTGAAGTCACTAACAGGAGGCTGGCTTGGGAGAAATGATGACAAATGAGGACCATAAATATGATGAGATTTTAAACTTGCTGTATAGAAGAAATGAAGCAGCAGCCTGTTTGGCAGAACAAGTGCAGAATGAGTACAAGGATTCTTACAGAACACAGGGCAGGCATTTGAGCCATCCTCCCAGAAGAGCTATGTATATGCTAGCCTCGCTCTGTAAGCCACAAGTGTACAGACTCAAATTATTTTCCAGGAAATGGTTAAGGAAAATGAAAAGCATTAAATTTCTATGGAAAGAACACAAATTCTTTAAAGTATATGATGTACCCAGTGATGCTTTCACACTATTCCAGTAAAAAAAAAAATAATTTAAAGGAACATACTTTTTAGTGTTAGTTTATATGTTTATCATCTCTGTGCAATTACAGGATAAATTATACTGGAAGACTCTATTAATCTAGCTAGTTTTTTAAAGCGTAAAGGCAAAATTCTGCTCTTGGGTCTGCAGACTGCACTGYGATTCAGCATCTGACTTTTTGTGATCAGAGCTCAGATCTTAATTTTTGAATGGTCTGGCAATACAAGTTAGCATTACCATCACCACAGTGACTAGCACAAAGATCTTTAGGCTTGTTCCACTTGACATTACAAATATTTTTAATCCAGAGGCACATAGTGCCTGCAGCACCTCATACTGACCATCTATCAGTAAACAACTGTGCTTCTATAAGGACAACAGAATATCTGAGATTCTGATCTTGGCCTTAGATTAAAGCTCATCTCAAAGTCTAGGGGATCTGAGCACACAATTTGCAGTTCCCAGGTTCTTGAGATTTTTTTTTTAAGCTTGCAGCCTATAATGTCTGATAATGCACCTTCTTGTACTTATATACATGCAAGGAGCAATACTGTGGAAAGAGTAGAACGGGTTTTCAGCCACTGTAAAAATGGCCAGCCTCACTGAAGTAAATGGATTTGTGTCTATTTGTAGTAGGCTGAACATCTGTCCAAAAGATAGACACAGTGAGAACAGTGAGAAACAGTGATACAAAACAGTATGTGAGAGAGCTCCATATCATTACCTGATTGTGTTTTTCTTTTCTAAAAAAATGGGAAACATTATATTAGCAACATAATAGTACAAAATAATACAGTGGAATGGAATTAAATAAATTTACAGGGAGTATATTGTGCACTGATTGTCCATAAGATCCAGCTCAAATCCAGCTCAAAGTGCTTAGGTAGAATTCAGAAGCATATTTTGAATCATCCTCCTGAACAAATTTCAATGTATTCAATTAATGTGTAAGGTGAGCCAAGAGAAAGTGAATGTTCGTGATCTTTCAAAGCGTTTGAAAGAGATGAAAGTGCTGACAAAATTAAGATCTACATCACAGAAGATAAGGAGGGCACACCTATTGGGACACAATTAATAAATTACTTAAAATTACACTGTGCTTTCAAAATATTTTGGAAGGTGTTATGCTATTTTAAAGATGAGCCATTTACAAAAGGGTTAAGTGACTCATAAGCATGCTGCAGAAAAGAATTTGTTTCACTGTCCTAAACTACCTCGTAACGTCTTATTTAACCAAGCAAAGTAAATTAGCAGCAACGAACAAAGCAAAATCTACTCCACTGTAGGTGAAAACTATCACATTACTCAGGGACTGTATTTATACAGTATATACACTTTTCAAATAATTTTGCTTTATGAACAACTTCTAATTTTTAAAGAATGAAAGGCAACTCACAGTGGTTATGAGTAATTAAACAATACAGATGCATATTTTTTCTTGTCCTGGTAACAAGGAACACAGGATTGAAACACTGACCACTGTCTACAGTAGCAGCTATGCACAAGGCAGTCCAAAGCCTTTTGTCCCTCATTCAACATATTATATCCAGAGATATATTTGGCATTTCTGCTCACGGGAACCAATCCTTTGGCTGAGCCAGCTGAAGAACTCAGGAAACAGGCATTCTGTAAAGAATTACTTCATTGTTATTCTGCAGAGGCATTAAAGGAAAGTCTGGCGGAAGTTCCTTCCAGCACCTTTTGCATACCCTCCATTGTACATTCAGGATGTCTTTATAATCTTTCATGGATGTCAAAGTGCTTTAAATAATTTTCTCTGCTGTTTCCAATCTTCCATTTCACATCTTTTTCTTTTCCCCCTCCTTCTCAGCCGTTTAAAGGCTTGTTATTCAAAAACTTTTAAATGTCACTCCTCTGCAGTACAAAATATTGGGTTACAATAAAGCTCTCTTGATGCTGGTGAAAGATTTTGATTTTGGATATTAAAGATTCTCTCTAACACAATTTTTCCCTTCATCAGACTAGTTCACCACCAGAAACAGCTGCTCACTAGAGCACACATGCCTTTGGTACATCCAATTTCAAACCGCTCCAAGATTTCATTAATAAACATTCTCAGAGGCTGCTGTTTGATATGCTCAGCCATGTTCCTATATCCAGTCTATGAAATGATCATTAAAAAACATCCAACTGGCTGTTTTTAATAAATGTGTTAAGAATGTGATCTTCCTTTGCTTTAAATACTATGCAATGTAGTTTCTCCTAAGACTACATAAAACAGGATATGCAAGAATTCAGTCCTTTGTACACCATTACCACTTCCGCAGGGGTTCATAACCTTCTAAGGTTCTTTTCTCAGAGTCTTACCCTTCAGTGATAAGCACCTGGAAAATTCTTTGGTAGAGAGTGGAATTTTTACAAGAGGTTTTGTTTTTTAAACTCTTCCTGTAAGGAAAAAAACTGCACACAAAAGAATTTTCCCTGTGCTATCAATTAATACAAAGGTCTGCTCTGAATGCAACACAACTGCACATATATCAAGGCCACAGCTCATTGCTTAAAAAGCAGACCTAGCATATTGTCAAATGTAGTGTAAAAGCACAATCAAAAGAACGGACATCAAGGCATCATTTACCACCACTGGAAATGTTCCAGCTAGTTATATCATCTATCTATATCATCTACCAACTCTGCAAGTTTGCTGGGTTTTTTTTCCCTTTTTTTAAACACTAATTCTTTTCCTAATACCTACCTAAAAATACTTAACACAACTAAGATGCATCCACAAAGGATATTCACAAAACTTTGCATTAAATTGAAAACTAAGATAATTCAGGATACATCAATAAAATGATGCAGAGGATCATTCATCCCTTTTTATTCCATACGGACTGCCCAACATTGGGAGTTGGATATACAAGACCTTTTTCAGTTCTCAAACTAGAAACAGGAATGCAGTGGAAGTCAACAGAGATTCACCAGTGTAAAATTGCCAGAAGATCAGATTTAGACACAGAATTTCAGTCTTTCATTCAATTTCCTTGATTTGGTAGCTCTGATTCTGACCATAGTTAGTCGTCTGTTTAGACACCATTCTGTTAACTACTGTCCAAGATCACTTGTCCATTCCACTAAAAACATGTTTAACAATAGCATTTATGTAGCATTTATGCTCATTTTAAATAAAGTAAGAAGATGAAATCAAGAAACCAATGTATGAGAGGAGTACTGGTAATAACTTCGTGACAGTGATAAGTTAACTTCTATTGGGAAGCAGTGAAAGATAAAGCTCTGCTAAACATAAAGCCAAGTCAGGCTATGCACTAGAAAAATATATACTCCATGGAGCAACATTAGGCTGGCTTCAGGGGGACCTAATAACCTTTTCAGCTGCAAGGAGATTATTGAGAAGACAAAGCCAGGCTCTTCATGGTGGTGCATGGTGGGAGGACAAGAACGAACCAGCATAGATTGAAACAAGTGAGGTTCAGCCTGGATGTAAAGAAAAGCTTTTTCACAAAAAGAAGAGTCAAAGAGTGAAACAGGTTGCTCGGAAACTGTACAATTCCAATCCTTGGTGTTTTTCAAGACTAGAGTAGATAAAGCCCTCAGCAACATGGCCTGGGGCAGGCTTTGAGCAGATGGTGGAAGAGAGACCTCCTGAGGTCCTTCCAACCTGAATTAGCCTGTGATCCTATGATGGACTAGGTGACTTATGAGGCCCATCTTCAGTTGAATATACTTGATTCCAGGATTTTAGAGTTTAGCAATATATTTGTAAATATTCATGCTCTCATAAATCCTGAAGCTGAGAAAAAGTAAAATTCAGCTTTTTGTTACTCCTGGACAGCAAGCTCAGTATTTATASCACACATCCCTCCTCTTGGAGTCTTCATATCCTTCATGCTACTTAGCTGTATCCACCTATTAGCACCCATTAAATTGCACTTACCACCATGACTGTGAAGTTAAACTCATGTTTTAACCTATTAACTCTCTACATTTAAACATGAATGTTGCGCATTAAGTACTTTAAAGACGTATTTAAAGCACTGTTTTTCTGTCATATTTCAACAGCCAGTTTTCCAAGTATTAACTGAGGTTTTGAGCTGCAGGTCTTAGTTACTCATAGGGATTTGTTTACCCCTCTAAAATCTTTTACTTCTGTATCTGATACTAGTTTTTGCCAGCTCAAAGTTGAACAACTAGCTACATTTAAGCAATCCCTTAGTTTTGGATTGGGGGAGGTGGGGGGCATTTCTGATCTTATTTCTGCTGTATATCTAGCAAAAATTACTTTCAGTACTTTTTGTCCTCTAAGAGACAATCAGAACAGAGCAGACGAGAATGCACTCTCAGCATGGTTAAGGACTCRTGTAACAAGCAGTAAGCTCAAAGGTCAAGTCAGCTTTGCATTCACATCATGGCCAAATATACTGTTAAACTGACAATGTACAATGGAATAAACCCAGAGAAATTAATGGATTTACAGCAGAACTATGGGGTTCCAAGATAAAATCCTGTAATTTAGTGTTAAATTTGGTTCCATGGGAAAGATTTTTCAAGAGACATCAGTTCTCACTGGGTATCAAAATAACTGACCACATTCTCCAAAAAATCAGTAACTCYTAAGTGCTGAAGTCACCTGAACAGAATGGTCCCAGTTGGCACCTTTAGTGACAATAGGAAATATGACACTACTGCAAAGATTAGAAGATACAGCATTAGTATTAATATATCAGTAACTGCAGTAAATCTAATGGGTTGCATAAAACATACAGTGAGTTCCTAAATGTTAGAGTATTTTTAAGGAGGAAAAGAGGGGCTTAAGACCACATTTTGTTCTCAGATCCCTTTAGTTCCATCAGTTTCAGGATGCTAAGGAAGACTGGGCTCYGAGTACTTTTTTACTATTTCTTTCCTTTTGTATGGCTGCAACAGTCCTTGAAATGATCAATTCATTGAAGTACTTAACCAGTTAGACTAAGGAGAGAAGTACAGGTGTATAAACACATTTTATTTTAGCCTATTGCACATCGTGGCCCAAGTTTTCTCTAACCTATAGTACACTGATAGCACAACATTTTCTTAGAGATCACATGCTCCACCCATCATCACAGGGACATAAAAAGAATAGTACTAAAGGCAAGAGCCTTTACATGCACAGCTCTGCTCTGTAACTGGAATAAAATTTATCATTACAATTCATGAAACATAATAGTTGTAAAAACCATGTTGTACAGTGACTGGTAACCACTGCAGTTAGAATAGCCTACAGGCTTTCTTGTTATGCCAGGGGACTAGTCTGATATCTAGCAGGACAAAGGCAATGCACAGTAATCTTTATGACACTTTTGTTCTTCCTGAATTTGCATTGCACATTCCTCAGTTGTGGCCAAGGATCAGTGCCAAGATCTATTTAATGAATCGGGGGAAYTGGCTGAAGGAGAGCAGATGAAGCCAAAGAAAACAAAAGGGCTCAAACCAAATATTTTGAAACGGTCAACAAGGAATCAAACTGAAGAATGCTGATGGTGAGCCAAGTCTTGCTTGTCCTTCTCAGGTGAGCAAATTCCCAATGGAATTGGGCACAAAGCCCCTTTCCCTAATGCCTATAGCACAGTGTACAAAAGTTTAAACACAACTAGAATTGTAAGGCATAAATACCCAGCATTCTAGAAAAGCAAAGAAAAAAGAATGCAAGAAGATACCACAAGGACTTAAATTGCTAGCTGGATAAAACAAAAGATCTTAAATTGGAGTGAGAAGAAGAGAACCTCTTCTCATTTTTCGCTGATAAGCTACCTAATATTGAACACAAATGGCACTGGAAGATGAAAAACTTAATAAGCCAATAGGTTCTTTTAATTTGTAAGTACCGCCATCCTAAAAGATCTAAACTAACAAAGATTTTAAAAATATTTTCATAATGCGCAAATATTCTGTTTAGCTTTTAGCTGTTTTGAATGCTATGAAATTATAATCCTATTTCTGAAGAAATATCAAGCTATGAATTACTCCTTGCTTGAAACAATAAATCAGTATGACAAAGCCATTACACTTTAAACGCTARAATTGGCATCCTATCAGAAGAGTACATTATAGCAGGGGGAAAGAAAAAGATGACGTGTTTCTCACAATCTACAACATTTTATGTTGAAAACAGATATATTTAGGGGAAGAAATAAGAGAGAGGGTAAGAAGGAAACAAAATATGACTAGAAATAAGGGAGCCACAGACACTGGCTTATTTCTGTAGTTGTGGATGCCTTCATCTCAGACTCCTGGGAAAGTTTTATTGGATTGCAGGCTATCTTGTGGATTTTACTCAGTGAGTTATTCACAGAAGTGTATATATTCCTCTCTTCAGGATAGTTAAAATGTGCATTAAATAACATAAAGCTACATGCAGAAGACAGGTGATGAAACAGTAGCTGTATAGATAAGTTTCACCTCTACAACCTCTGCGTAATCCTCAGGAGACGACAGCTCTACTTAATGTGTTCTCATTTTAAGTTATCATACGTTATAATATGTTTAAAGTGAAATTACTGATGCTTAGAACTCAATTCATAGAAACAGAGGGAAAAGATACATGCATGTTTGACTTGAAACCAACTTATAGTATAGAACTGAAGTTAGAGCTGGCGGGGAGGGGGGCGGGAAGTCTTTAATAGATATGGGGCAGGAAATCCAGAACTGTCTTTTGTTTGAAAATGTTCTCCAGAATATTTGCAGGATRTTCCAGCTCAATAATTTACCGCCATGGACCAAGCCTGCCAGAAGTAGTAACATGGACAGAGTCAGTGGATTTGGGCTATACATCAGAACTCTTCTTACGTCCTTTCCAGCATAGATCCTTGGCTTCCTTTTGCAATAACAGCTGTCATGATATAGCCACTATGCCAAATCTTTCTTTCACACCATTTTCAAGTCTAATGGTCTCAAACCATATAATTTGACAGACCTTGCTAAGATAGTATTTCTATATAGAGAGCAAAAGATCTAAGGAAACTAATTTACCTTCAAGGTAAATAATTCAGAAACTTGATATCCAGTTTTGAAAAGTCACCTAGATGTCTTGGAGGTGAATATCGTAACACTTCAGTTCCTAATCATGCAAATCACTTCTAAAAAATTAAGTCTGACTCTTAAATCACTTGGTTATTATTTTTAAAAACGGCCTTCAGTTCTTCATCAGCTGCAAAAGCTATCTGTCCTGCATATAGGATACTCTGACTTGGATAATCTGTTTTCTTTATATGCATGTAACATGACAGAGAAGTGGTGCAGCATGGCAGAGCGGCTAGGGCACTRGAGCGTGAATCAAAA
This sequence comes from Phoebastria nigripes, assembly GCA_035582835.1. NCBI lineage: Eukaryota > Metazoa > Chordata > Aves > Procellariiformes > Diomedeidae > Phoebastria > Phoebastria nigripes. The sequence goes on along the minus strand of JAYKAV010002196.1, from coordinate 150,156 downwards.
CTTGCATCTCTTCTTAATGTTGCTCTTCACCTGCACGTGACCTTGTAGAAAGTATTTCACTATTCTGTCTCTACTTCTGTCTACCCTTTGACTCTTTAGGTCACCAATTATTCCCTACCAAGCAATTATACACAGAGATCAACTTCAGTTAAGTTTTTAAGTATTTCTGTAACAAAAAATAGCAACCAGCAACTATTGTGGAGAGCAAATTCTACAGCAGGGAACTGATAGTCTCAGAATTTTTCTCCTGGCATGTATCTAGATAAATCTGGTCACATATTTTTCAGGTTCATTCCACCTTTAATAAACATTTACCAATAGCCTTTCTCCTCTCTCTTACAATTTAATGTTAAAATCACTTTAAAATGTCAAAGGCTCAGACAGTGAAGTGGAAAAATAATTATTTGAATGCAGTCAGCCACTGTATCTTCTTAGTCTAATATTAATGGGAGGAAATGGAAGATTGTCACTGAATTTTAATGAATTCATTAGTTAATTATTGTAAAGCCCCGTGAAAGTGCCAAGAATGATTATTACTTTTATTCCCAAGAAATTTTTTATAACGGCAGAAATGGACCTCCCACAATGACTCTTCTTTAGGTTCAAAATACATGACTGATGCAAAATGGCATTTATTAATTCTTTGCATAATTCAAGTATGGACTTACCATCAGTGAGATACTGACATATTACCATACAAGTAGCAGCTTTCTCCTTTGTTAATAGGTTCATTTAACTGAATAGGGTTAGCTGTACTATAGGGTACTGCTCAAGAGGAACAAGGATGGTAAGTTAGCCAAAATGTGTACTGCATTTGCTGCATACTGAGCCACATTAAGCCCTACTATAAATTAACAAAACTCTCTCAGAAGATTCGCTGAAGCAGAAGTGTCCTTCTGCCAGGCTGAATTTGGCCCACCATCCCTAATTCTGTTGAATTTAATAAGATAAACATGTCTTTTCATTTCCTGACTGCAGATAAGGCTGACAAAATATTCTGGAATCAGTCACCAATTTTAAGACCTAATCATTCAGCCAGCCAGGCAAATGGAAAAGAGAAGCTTTTCTCATTAAGTAATGTCTAAGGGAAAGTTTAAATCTGTATTCCAATAAAACATCTTGGTATTTGTTGCTGCAGGACCCAAGCATGCAACAATGCATTGTGCATTTTAAAAGCTGTCTCACAGAAGAAAGAGATGTGTATGTTCACGGAAAACAGAACCTTTTTTCTGTAAATGTTTACTCAGGAACCTTTGGCAGAGAAATTCCCTGACATTCAGAAATGTTTGTCACAGGATCTCTTTGTTTCTTTTCCATTCTAATCACCTCCTGCTCCAAGTTGAAGTACTAGCATCCACTATTTTAAGTTAGTGATGATTCAGATGTTGCTTACACTGACTTTTCCAAAGATTAATTCATCAATTGACTTGGTTTGTTTAAATAAATTGTCCTTACATAATTTCCCACAATATGTAATAGGACAATGATGTGAGAAGCTCTTCAAAATCAGACCGACTGCTTAATATAGCAGTGAGATTGGGAACTTCTTGTCTACATGCAGTGGCTATATAATGAGAACACAGCCTTTCAGTCGCTATTCATGACACCGGCATTTTTTAGATTGTGAGACAGGTTAATGCAGAGGAAGACATACCTGTAACACCTACTGCCTCAATGCCTTCCATTGTAGAAGGAAAACCCATCCTTTGCATTGTCATGATATTTATTTTAATTGATCCACATAAAATGACAGTGAGCCCTATGCATGATGGTCGAAATCCTGACTGTTAAAGCCAAAGACAGAACTTCCCTTGAGCTCAGCCTCTTCCTTTCAACTCTATTCTGCCAAGTCCAGTCCCCAACAAAGTTGGTCAAACTTTTTAAAGTGACAAAGTTGAAAGATATAATACTGACAACCAAGGTTGAAACTGAGGAACATTTATAGGAAAGTCACACCTTTTCCATCTCCTCTCATATTTTTTGCTTGCAACTTGTGCAAGAGAAACCTGCACCACACTGCTCTCTCCTGCCCACATACCACCGGCACATTTCCCAAAGGTGTCAGCAGCAGCACAAGTCTCTATAGATCCAAACCACAAATGCCACCGCCACAGGGAAAATACTACAACGCAGAAAGAACGGTCCCCAGCAGAATCATCTTTTGCAACAGAACAAAACACAGGGAGATCACAATGAAGAGAGAAGAGGGCAAGGAGATGTGAAATGAGCAGCATAAAAGAAAAAGAGGCAAGGTTAAGTGGAGTAGGAGAGTACAACTCCTTCCTTCAAGTTTAAACAAAAGGGAAAAGAGAACAGAAAAACACAGGGAGAAGGCTTGGCTTATGAATTAAGAAAAAACCAAACTCCCTTCCAAAATAATAGCTTTCTCACTCCAAGGTTGTGAACTCAAATATAAAAGCAAGCCTCAAAAGGCTTTATTCCTTATGCCTCTTTTTCTTCTCCTTCTTTAAAAAAAAAAAAAAAAAAAAAAAAAAGCATCAAGAAGCTAAACTGTATGTTTGCAGGGCAAACCAGTACTACCGTGGACCTCAAAAAAAAAAAAAAAAACCACAACCAAAAACCCTACAAATGAACTGCTGTGCCTTCCAGATCTTCCTTTGTTCACTGCAGGCGTGTTCAAGGAGAACTCCCCATTTCAGAGAAACTGTATTATTAATCTCCAAAATACTCTCCTTAGCAGGTTACTTTTGAAACTCGAGAAAGTGAGTGAACAAGGTTCTAAAGTACTATTTCCTGCTGTTTCTGAAGCAAGTAAATCTGATCAGATCTTTGGGAAAAAAAAAAAAAAAAGGTAAAAAAATACCTTCTTACTGTTGGCATCCTTCATAGTGGATAACTCAAGACCTTAACCAGAGATCAGAAATGAACACCAGCCTCCAATGATGGCAATTTCCATTTAAATTTGTATAATAACATATCACATTTAACTACACGAATGAAGATCTCATTTACACCTGAAGATTGCTTTGTACTTGTAAAAGTACTATTTCTGTGTGTTCCAGTAAATCTAGTTTGCAAATTGAGAGAGGTAGACTGAAAATGTAATACAGATTCACTAAGATCTTGGGTCTAAATTTAAACATTAAGTTAATGTAAAAATATAAGACACATGAATACCAGGACACTTGCAATAGCTATGCAAGTTAGTAGAAATTGCAGGTGGTGGAAATACAGTCACTAAATATAAAAACTATTACAAYAGACAAACATCAGTAAACACAAAACAAATATTCTATGAAGAATAAAACATTAACCTTGGTGTGGTATTCATAAGGTCATTGGTATTAGTGCCAGGAATGATAAATGGAGGGAAACAGCAACCAATTAATACGGTATGTGCACTTCCCCTAATTTATTTCTTTCCAGATTAATTCAGGTCTTTATTTTAGAAAAACAAAACAAGGAAATCAGCTATTTGTTTTAAGACCAAGACTTTGAAGCAATAACATGTAAAACTCAAGTGAATAGTTAGAAAGAAAATAATGATCTTGTTACAGTTATTATTCAAGATTTATACTAATTTCTGGAAGCCTCAAACAGTATAAATTCAAAGAAAAAAAAAGTATACTATCAATAACAACTATACTACAATACTATAGTATATATACTATAAATACCACAAACAGAACCAGGTTTATGCCTGTTTCTCATCATGACAAAAGGCATTAGCAAGAAAAGTGACAAAACCACTGTAACGGGCAAGGACCTAAATCTCAAGTCTGGAGAATGCAAGAAGGAAATAGGTGTGAAACACATGCTACATATTTTCTGAAATCCTTTCTACAGGATATTTGTTCCTAAGGAGCATTGCATGCAAAGAGGATCATTTGTTTCTCAGGAGTACATTTGATCTTGCCGATTATTCCTCAGGTGTTATTTATCCTGAACATTTTTCTGGGAATGGATTGTTTGTAGAAACCAATCCAGCTGACARCTCTGCCCCAAAGCACAGAAGGAGCAGTCCCTTCTCTTGTATTCTTAGTTTGATTAATATATCTGTTTTATGAAAAATTCAAATCACTAATTCCTTTCCATAGCATCTTTCCTGTCTGTTCTGTGCACTCCAGGTAATTGCAGGGCGTATTCTACATGTGCTATGCCTTCGATTCAAGCATGTACATTATTTTATCCTTCCCAGCTTCTGAAAAAAGTCTCTCTCTCTCTCTTTTAAATTTTCTCAAGTAAAAGTACAAGGAAGCTAAACCTACACGCAAGACTGGAGCTCTGGCATTCTGCACTGCTGCAGTCCATTACGAGAACAAATTAAAATATTATATACGTTAGCCTCTGCACTAATAAGTCTAAGGAAGCTTTCAGATGGAGCAAGCTTTGATCTTACCTGTCCTGTATCCTGTGTTGTTGAGGTACACTGCAAACGTACGTATTTCATGCTGAGCCTGCCAGGACGGAGAAGAACAGTTCTCATTGTTAGTGTAAGTGTTGTGGTTGTGGACGTACTTCCCCGTAAGAATAGAGGAGCGAGATGGGCAGCACATGGGTGTTGTCACGAAGGCATTGATGAAATGAGCACCTCCGTGTTCCATGATGCGCCTTGTTTTATTCATCACTTGCATAGAACCTGGAAGAAGAAAATCACCTCAGAATTATTTTCTAGTTTCAGTCACAAGAGCTAACTAAGAGCTCACGTTACATCAGAGACCAGAATGAAGCACAGGTAGCAAGGGCACTGTAATCTCATAGTGAACCCAAATCCAAAGAGATTATTCTCCCCCCTCTAGTGAAGTTCTCCCGTTGTTTTAAGATGGACCAAATACTGAAGTCTTAAGTTAAGATTTGACTCAAACCTGTTGACATAGATCATAATGCTTTTTAAATTTCTCTTTCTCTAAGCTCAAGATTTACCCCTGTAACTATCTGCACCATCTGTGCAGCTGTTCTTGAGCCACTAGTACTGTTCCAGTAGCTGAAGGCAAGAACCAGCATGAATTAGGCTGAGACAATGTGGCCTGAGGGCGAAATTCACTTTGTGCAGCAACCCTGACCAAAGTTTGCATACTCCTTAAGCATTATTTAATCCTTGGTTTCAGAAGATACCTGATGCACTGCCTTTTGTGCCAACCTTCTGCGAAAGGCTGAGGATTGTAATCACAGAACCATTGAGGTTGGAAGGGACTCCTGGAGATTATTTAGTCCAACCCCCTGCTCGAGCCGGGTCTGCTAGAGTTGTTCTCTAGATAGAATGTTCTTTTCTCTAATGTGCGGTATTAGTAGGTATTGATTTCTGTAACTTTCACTGAACCAAAGACAAAGTAAAGCCCTCATAATAATTTCCATAACCAGCCCACTGAGTTCTACCTATCCACCTGATCCATTTTCATAATACTGTTACCTAAAACTCTAAATTTTCTTAGGCTTGGTTCTGCAGAATCAGATTTTTAGATAACTACTTGGGACAGATAACACCATGTAGTTTATAACCATCATCTGAAAACAAACAAGCAAGTTTAGCTGGCAGGGACTTGGATGAACTGGGGTAACGGGAGTAAAAGTCTTTTTGCCAACAACTACTAAAAGCCACACAGCTGCCAAATGGCTGTTCTGTTTCCTATTTAAGACAAAGCTTTGGACAAAGACTGGATCTTTACCATAGACATCCACCTAGCTAAATCTGGATCTGTATCAGAGTTCTTCCTACATGCAGAAACACCAAGGATCAGAAGAAAAAAGACATTTAGTTTCCCTCATCTATCGGTGCCTGATAGTTAAAACTGCATCGGAGTGAGTTATACTTGATCTAGGAAGAATTTCCATTTTCCAAAGAACTTGTAATGGTACCTGTCATCAGCGTGACCTTGCAAAGGAGAGTAAACCTTTCCATCACCAACCCTCCCTTCTTGTTATGAGCAGGGAAAGCCAATAGACAACATGGAGATGAAGGTATGGGTTCATGCTGGAGTAGGGTTGGGGCTAACTTACCCAAGGTTGAGTTGGATTAATAGTTCAGCTTTAATCAATGCATCCTGCAACCATCTGGCACAAACTGTATGTTGTTTCTGTCAATAATGGGTTTAGGTTTCTTCTAAGCTCTTTAGGCAGGGATTTCATTATGAAATTGCAACAGTAAGTCGATTTGATACAGGGCACATTGATATAACCAGGAGTCAAAACCTAGAGGGAAAATGGTCATAAGCCACATACAAAATCTGACTCTCTGGCACCATGAAGGAAGGTTAATTGCTACTGTAGGTCATTTCACCTAAAATTGCCATGGTATTAGGTTTCTTGAGATCATTTTGTTGGAATGAATATAAAAAATTTTTTTTTAAATCTGTTTGTGCATTTCTCAGTCAGAGCACATCTCTGTCGCATCACTTTGTGACAAGAACCAAGGCAGGTTATTGCACTCCCCCTTTAGAACTTGCTAAACTTCACATATCAAAAAGAAGTTTCTTAAGAAAGCAAGATTTTTCCATAACTGTGGGATGTTAGTGCTCAAAGGCACTAACAACGCAGTTAATTATAACAGTCAATTATACATTATGCGAGCCTGAAAACTGTGGATGTTTCCTCTGTGTTGTCTTATGAGCTAGCCCAAGCATAAATAGGCAGATCGAAAGAATGTTTTGTCATCCCAATATTAAAATACAATTTAACAACCCCTTTAAATGACAGAGGCATCTGTGCATAAATAACAGTACATGGTAAGACTCCCCGTGGGGACAGTAACCTCCTCTAATAAAACTGCTGTAATGACAAGGCCCTATATATCAACAGTCTTTAATACAAAAACATATGATCTAATCTGCTTCCCCAGCTTGAGAAGTAATACAGAGTGACAGATCAGTGGAAGGTAAAAATCCAGCATACTCTTCTGTACAATCTTAAATAGGCCAGCTTTAAATATTTTAAACAGCATTAAACCAGCCAACCAAAAATTATATTCTTCAGCTTGCCTCCAATACAAACATAGAATTATGAGAAAAAGTAGAAATTGATCTTTCTGTGGCAGAAGATTAGTTATGTGTTAATCAGCAACTGGAACCTCACCAAATCACCTTTTGTGTTGGAAAACCTTCTGGGGTTTCATTAGTGGATGTACCAAGAGAAGTCATGCTTTGAAGTGTCAATATTTAATTCAGAAAATGTTCTGTTACCTGTCTAAAACCACTGATAATAAATAAAAATGATTTAGTAGTTAAATGTGAAATTTCTAAGCTATTTTTAAAAAATATCAATTGGACTACTGTGAAAATATGAAAGTTTAATCAATTTGATGCATTCAAGCTGCTCACTGAACAAAGTGATGCAAAAGCTAGGTTGAAATTCCACTTGAAATTTGTGTGGTATCCATAACTTTGCTTACTGTGTCTTCACAATTCACTTTAGGGATAAGGCTGATATTTTGACTAATATTAATGGAGAAAATATACCAGTTGTTTATGAAATAATATTGACTTTCTCATTAGTTGTGTTTTGTTGTCAGAGGTCATAATTTACATGAGTTTTAGCGAGCTCCAGCTGTTGAAGAACTTGTATTAAGTTCCAAGTGACTTAGTCTACTCTGAAGCACAATTTAAGAAGTGGTATCCATATGCAGATAAGTTAACTGAACCCCAGAATGTTAATTAACTGTACCCTAAAGCCTTCTATTTTTATCCTGTTTGAACCTCATTAGACACCCTTTTCACATCTTCATTTCCTTTTTTTTCTCATATTTAATTTTAACGAAGCTCTAAGGCCCTAATCTCCATGTATGATAACTAAGAAAAATTATCTTTGACGCCACTTTTGTAGTTTTTCAGAGGAAGATGTAGGAACATACAAATCGCCTCTCACTCAGATTTCTCTAACATGGCTGAAGTATCTTCTAAATAATCAGATCTTTCTCCAGCTATGAGATAATGAAATAGGCTGGTTTGTTAAACCACAGCAATATGGTAGGCAAACCTAATTAAACTGGAGATGCCGAGTCCATCACACAGGGGACATCAGCATTATACTAACTTGGACTTAAATGGCTCTAATGGGGAAAAAAAAGGTCTTTGTTTCTAATTAATTCTTTCTCCTCGTCAGTATATTCCTCTTCTTTACATTCTGCTTGTCAGTACAAATCTTTTGATTAGACAGTCAACTGAGTGTGTATGTTTCAGTAGTTCTTGGTGTTCTCATTTGTCTTCTCCCATTCGTATCCATTACAATTTACACTCGTTCTTCTTTGACCTGGAGATTCTGCATCCTTTTCATCAGCCCCTTATCAGTCTTTCCTTTTTTCAATACAAGGCTGAGGTTTGGTTTCCCAAGTAAAACTCATGATAACAGTAGTGCAAATTAAAGAAAAGAAAAAAAAAAAAAGTTGTACTCCTTTCCTGAAAGGACGACATTCTCCTTCTGGTAAACTCCACCTGCTACTGGTACATTGCTACCTCTATCTTAAATTAAATAAAGGAAAGGCTGTTAAGAGCACTTGAGACTGTGTTGTCTTCCCTTTTGCCTCAAAAGTAGCCACAAAAGAACAATGAAAGCTACAACACCCATCAGTTACAGAATATTCTTAGAAACAGATGAAATCTTAGTTATGCACAGCCTTCTCTGCTACACTTTCATAGCTTCCAAGTTTTCCTTAGCTTTTATTTGTATTCACATCTTGTTTTCATCTTTCTTAAATGCATTAACCACAATCCCCACAAATGGCAATTTTGATTAACTTGGACAGCTCACCAGACAATAGACAAGAATAAAAATTAATTCAAACAAATATTGGGTCTCACAAAGCCATTAGTGGCAAATGACGAATATCAAATCTCAGCTTCATCAAATAGATTTTCCTTAGTTAGATCCTAATTTGTGTGGACACATGCCCATTATGCTTGAAATTGGAAAGCATCAGATTATCAGAGAAGAGAAATATACTGCCCAAAGGACTTAGACAATTGCATCAGAAACAAGCAGGCTAGCATAAAATAGAAGATGATAAATTTTTTAGGACCACCTTCTGAGCCTGCAAGATAATGTACTTAGGTTCTTTTGGATATACATTATTGAAGCTGCTTTATTTGTGATCCAAATAACCATTTAAAAAAAAGTGACAACAACAACAAAAAATCTTCTGATCCTACTAATTTGAATTACATTTGTATTTGGTGGGGTTACTGCCATAGCAGGCTTTCTCATCACCTTTGAGAAGAATGTGACATCTATGATACCGCAGACATGCAGTAATACTGGTAAAAAGGAAGCATCTGTAAGAATACTGCCACGTTGCTGTGATTAACTTCGCAACTAGATGAGTAAGTGTATAAATAGTACAAGTTGATTAACTTTACTATTGTGTTCTGTTTCTTCTGTGAGGTCTGTTTTCCAATTTTTCCCATCCATAGTAGAACTTTCATGCAGTAACTGTCAAAAAAACCCACGAGACCACACATATACAAGCTCTCGTCTTTCAGAAGATCCAGGCTTTATACTCACTTAAAAGCATATTTCTAATGCAAAATTATTAATGTAAACTGGTTTGTGTTAATCACTTCTCCTAACTACAGACAACATTTGGTAAATTTAAGCTTGTTCGGATAACAGGACAAAACCCAAACTCTGTCAGTTAATTCATTATTCCAAATCATTAGGCAAAGCATGTGTTTAATCTTCATCTCCTTTCTTCAACAATTAACATAGCATTGAATAACACAGTAGAACCTTTTCATACTAAGTGATTTTGGTCAGTAATTAACTACACATCTAAATGGACAATACCAAGAATAGTATGACTATGTTAGGTAACATTTAAGTAATTAAAATTAAAATTGTATAGGTAATTAATGTCTGCAATTACACAAAAAAAATTGGGTAATTACTTGGTGTAATAATCAGTTATGAATTTAAACCTACTGCTTTGGCATGTAGCTTCCCAGGTTATACCTGCAATTGCCAGAAGCATAGTTTAGGTGTCTAGATGAAGACAGATAGGCAGGAATCTCATATTTCCACAGAAACAGGAAGTTTGACATTTTAAGTTGAGACTAACTTTTGCTGTCCTGGAATTGCATGCAGACAGAAGGTATTTTCTACATAAAGGTAGGTTTAAAATTTTGCTACTTGTTCTTCCTATCATTTTTCGCACTGAAAAAAGAGATAATTATTTTGAACACAAGAATCTAGCTTCAAGGAAAAGCAGTTCCATACTCGTTAGCTAAAATTCTCTTTACGTTGGGCTCTTACCAAGTTCTACATCCTGATCATCAGTAAGAACAAGGATGATGTTTGGGCGGATGTTTCTACGGTCTCTTTGAAATCTTCCCTTCAGACGCTGATTTAACAGGAAAGCTGAACTTCCATCCAACAGTGATAAAACAGTCATCATGAATAATCCAAGGACAATACTATGCTGTGCCATATTGTGCTGATTTAGTGTTCTCTCTGAACAAGGTAGGTTAATAGCTTGTATTTCTTTTTTGTTTGCAGGTCTCCTATAAGGGAGAGGGAAACAAGTATTTATTTATACCTTGACCCCCCTGTCCCCCCAAGGAACAGCAAGGTTCTCTCCAAAGAAGTAAAAAGCAATATACTTGAAATAAGCTAACTCCTAAGAAAAAAAAAAAACAACCAACAACGAAGCAACTGAATGTTTTTCTAGTGCCAGCTAGAAGCAGAAACTTGAAAAATTCACAGTTCATAATCTGTTACCAATGTAGGCAATGAAGTTTCACTCTACGCTCAAATTTGGCAGCAAGTTCAAGGATTTAGCAGGGTATCAAACTCTTACTTTTGCTTTGGTACATATAAAAAGCAATCTTCTTCCTTAAGGTTCTGCGATGCTTTGAGATGACATTTTTGTTTACTGCATCAAAAATGCAGATGTTGAAGAAAAAAACCCCACATCTATCCATTTTTTAAACAAGACTGTGGTAAAATTTACTAAGTTAACAACACATTTGCAAATTCATAGAGGATCCTCAGACAGAAGACTTGTTTTACACTGCTTTATCTTACAAATTTCATTAGAGAGCAGAGCTGCCCAGATCTTGGAACTATGGTACGATACTGTTTGAAGTCTACTACAGTTTTGATGTTAGTGTGATATCCCTTCAGTATTTCCACTGGTTTCCAAGATTTTTTTTTTTAAATATCATTATTATTAAAGAACACATTTGAAGGCCCATTACTGCAAATGTTTGGGAATGGATGCACCACAATGATTTGCACTGCCTAAGACTTCTCTCCATCATAAATACAATGCCCCAAAATTGACTTGTTTGCAAAACAAAGCCCCTCTAACTGGTACTGCTCCTGTTAATGAGCCAGTAAAAAATTCTTAGCAATTCCTACAAGGAGATTCCAAAAAATGAATAAGCGTGCTGAAGAATTTTTGAAATCATAGTTTTGCTCAGTGATCTTCTGGTATAAAGGGATTTTCTCTTGCTTTTGGAAGTCAAAATAACAGTATGAAACTGTATTGAAAATATCAAGTACTAATTATTTCATCAGATCCAGTGATCAATGAGTCAGTTTTTGATGAATTCCCTACTTGCTGCCTGCCTTTTCCTGGACTGAAGCCAATGTTCTCTTGTAATGCAGTGAAAAATCAATTAAAAATGATACAAGGGAGACTATCTGCTTTTTGTAAAGACCAGAAATGCCCGAGTAGAAAGAATCTAGCACAGTGTGTTTTACCCAAAGAAATACATTGGCTATTCTGTCCCTAAAGGCACTTGGGAAAACAGTTTTTCCTCCAGCAGATTATTTCATAGCCACATTATTACTTCATCTCTGTCAGCGTCTGTTCTTTGAGATAAACTTTGATTGAGAAAGTTCTCATGCAATAGCAAAACCACTGGTCTGAAAAATTATACTCAGCTTCTATGCTTATTTAAGAAATGCATATCGAATTTTCATATAAGTCAACAGATACATAGCTATAGTATGATGCAATATTTATTAAGGCTGCTTTCCAAAAATGTACACTAATAGGGTTTTGAGGAAATGAAAAATCCTTCTTCCTTACTAGTCTCTCCAGTGAGTTTCACAGGCAGGTGAAATTAACTTTTTTCATAGAAACTAAAAATTGATTTTAAATATCCTAGCACTTGTTCCAATGGGTAGGAAAAGAGAAAAGTCCAACTTCCTAAGTTCACAGATACAGCTTTAGTACTTCTGTTGCTGCTCAGAAATTTGCCAGGCTATAGCAGAAGGAACACCGACAAGTCCTATCAATTTTCATTCCTTGTGCTCAGAATTCCATGTGCAGCAGTAAAATTGGGAAGAATCATGTCAGATTCAATGTGTTGCTACTGTCCAGAGTAGTCAAAAGCAGCTTGAGGGGCAAACCCGGATCTGTTATAAAAGGGGAGGGGGGGGGGGGGGTGGGGGGTGGGGGGGGGGGGGGGGGGGGGGGGGGGGGGGGGGGGGGGGGGGGGGGGGGGGGGGGGGGAGTTAGTTTAGCAGGCACATATTCCTGGACACCAGCTTTTTGGGGGAGGGGGTAGAGAAATGGCTTCTGCTCTTCAGAAATTACTCCATATGTACTTCTGTTTAAAAAAAAAAAAAAAAACACCACACAACCAAAACCTGACAACATAGATGTTTTCATTACACACAAACATTTTTCTGAAGGTCTAAAAGTTAATGTGGGTTTTTTCTGCTCTATACTAGCCAATAGCTTCGCGGAATAATAGCATTTGCTGACTTTTCTTGCAGCATTTAGAAGGCTGTCCATTCTTGTTATATCTGCTCATAACTACATTCACTGAGGAGTATTGTGCATGTAACAGTCTTCCTTGCATTTTTCTCACTTCTCTTAAACAAATGCATGGAAGTAACCTCATGACTTCATTGCCTCTCTCCCCTCAGCCTGTCTTTTCCTCACAGTTTATTGCCCCTCACTCACTCCATTGTATCTAAAAATAGAAGTTGTCCCCAGCTCAGAGAGCTGCTTATCTATCTATAAAATACTTAACACATTTGAGGATGTGCATAAACTGCTATTCCACAGCTATTTTATCCACACTTGTATATTTATGATTAAAAGAATGTTATCTCTAAGAGGATACTGCGGGTGGAGGAGAGAATTTCATGTCAAGTACAACAGGCACCTTCTACCAAACCTGTTATCTCTTTCTCAACCCCCTCCTCGATGAAGATTTTTCAACTATTCTGATGTGTTATGTTCCTATTATTATCAGGCTAAGTACTGCTGGGAACCAACTCAAAGTATGTAATTATGTGCAAAACTCATACCAATAACTAGGTAAGAAAATTAAAGCAATTTTAGAAAATAACCTATTTCTTGAAGTATGTATTCACAAAAGACAGACATGCCACAACTAACAGCATATATGCAGTAAAATCTAAAAGCCAGCTTTAAATGGTTCTCAGAATAGCAACAGAAGAGTCTCTCGCATGGATTGCCAGTGGCCAAATATAGATTGATTTTTTTTTTAACCCCTAGTCTTCGGTGAACTTCAGGGAAGAAATATGACATAAAGTCTCTATTAACAGTTATCTCCCCATTTCTGTCAACAAGTTTAATCTGCAACTTATAGATAAAGCCAGAAGACTTCCACAGCAGTGCCCCAATCTGCCTTCACTTTTAATATAGCACGCTCTCCAACGATGCATTTTGATCTGAGTGGTACAGATGGTCCACTGCTTTATGTGCCTCTGCAGGCCATCCTCCAATATTAAAGATGCTTAATCTGTAGTGGCTCTCATGAGAATTAGGTATGCCTCTTATTTTCTCCCAGATTACACATATGAACTTGACAAGTCTGGTCACTCCTGTTTTACATTTAGGGAAGTGCTATCAGAAATTTATGAAATGTTCTTCAGCTGGGGCATCTAGCTGAGCTTTATTAAGCCTGTGAAACCTCCTAGCAGGCTGCTTTAGAGAAAGTCTGGTCCTCTTATTTTCTGTGGTTTACGGTCGAGTTTAACAAGTCCCTGACTCCCTTCATAGCCTGAATTAGATACAGCTGCCTCTTTCTGTTCTTAGCTCCTGCTAGTATAGGGAATGAGAATAGAGCCAAACTTAATTCTCCTGTGTGGCAACACAGAACATTACACTAAGTCACATTATAAATGTTGAAGAGATAAAGCCAGACTTCAGTACATTTATTCTATTTATAAAAGAACAGAGCCAAGTTCTGTTCCCAAGTAGCATTTACACCAAGGAAAGACTTCTTTTTAATACTGCCCTCAGTAATTCATGTCAGTTCTACAGCAGCACAGGCAGGATGCACAGGGATGACCAGTGTCAGGTCTACCTCCAGATGGTATTTTTAACATGCTATTGATTAGCATTGCTTGGCACAGATGTAACAGGCACTGTGTGCAAAACTAGTAACTGACAGTGGCTTGCACACACTGGCGCTCCCAACCTTGCTAATGCAAGTCCTAGCACAACTGTCCCATACATAAGCCCAGTGCAAATTCACTGAAGTCAAATAATTAAGTTATTCCAATAGAATCGAGAGTAGTATCTGACTCTTCCTGTAACAGAAAAGGTACAAACATGTAACAAATTAATTCTTGTATCAAATACGTAAGGYAATCCTGCTTCGAGCCTACTTCTAGAAAGCTGTTTCTAGTCATGTTTACATTAACTGATTTTTTTTTAAAAATAAGCATACTGCAAAACACTAAATACAGAATTGGTATGGCAAGTTCAACTCACCCAGCAGCCACCACAGAACAGGGTAACAGCATGTAAGCCACACAGTGGAACTGCACAATAAGGGAAAACTGGTTAGCAAGAAGCAATGCACACCTGCTCTAAATACGGCTGGAGCCAATACCAGGTGTATTATTTAAGCAGACTTAGGTGTGCCATTTATCCAATGTCTAAATTCATTGAAATACATGGTGCTGGAGCCATTCCCTAGCAACCAACCCAATTAAAACCACTTTGCCAGTTAAATGGATTCAGCGGTGCTGCTGTTCTTTTAACTCTTGAGTCACTCCTATACATCCAGGTTTTGTTGTGAAAACTCTTTCACTGAAGCTGTCAACCATCATTTGAAACCATCATATTTTGTTTGTAAGAGATAAACACATTTTTATATGTGGMTTGGGAAGAATCTTGTTTGCAATCAAACAAGGTTTTCAGGGAAAGGCTGGTATGAACATTACTGCTRTAATCTAACAACATGCTGTGTTTTCTTATAGTTTTATACTTTCTGATTTTTTTTCCCCTAGGCAGTCAGAAATTTAAGAGAAAGTACAAAATCAAACCCCCAGTGCTAAATGTGACTCTCGAAGATTACAGTTGTGCTGATTTACTTACACAAACTACGGCCAAAGTATTTTTATTTGCAAGTATCTACAATTTCTTCAGAAGAAGTCAGGAACAAAGCTTCCAGACTTATTAGAGCACTAAATTACTATTCAGATGTGTTCTTCCGACTCACTTTCCTTATGCCGGTGAACTCTAAACCAAAGCTAAATATTTATCACAGGGAAGCTTACTTGCATTACAGAATCTCCTCCTATTATGTACCTTTATTTTAAATAAAATTGAATTATAAGTTAGTTATAAATTTCCCTAGGACTTGATATTTTAAAAAGTGTTTTAAACAGCACAACATACTTTCCATGAATCCATACTATTCTTTCTGTTCACTGCTTGCATATTATTATTAGAGCTTCCCAGTAACACACACAAAATTAGTCAGTCCTCAGATAGGTTAAATTGCTATTTGGATCCCCCAAATCCACAATAATAAACATGCTTTTCTGCACCACATGCAATGATAACCCAATAACAACTTAAAAGAGATTAAGAATTATTTCCCTATTATACTTATTATCTTCATATATTTATAAATAATAAAGATGCACAGTCTTTGACTTTAAAGGTAATTATATTAACTTGTATTAAGTACAGTAATAACCACAGACTTTCACTTCTGAAAATACCAGAAGGGAATGAATGCAAGTGCTTTAAGATAGAAAAAGTAGGCAAGAACAGTTGCCATTACACGAATACATTCCACCAAGTAAACAGGAGAAAAAAAAAATCATGCTGTGTATATACATATGCAAGCACATACAGACATTCAGATACACATATTACCCGGATACGCACGCTAATTTCCTAAAAGAGAAACTAAGTGCTATGGCATCAGTTGTCTTGGGAAACTCTTTTCCGCACAGCCACAGCCCGGCGCGGCTACCTCTCACCGACCACGGGAACGCATCCAGCGAGAGGGTGGCCCGCACACGGCCCCTCCAGCACACACCGCCGCCAGGACCATACCCTCTCCTCCCCCGCGCAAGGGGGGCGCGGCACGATCCCCCCGCGGCAGGGTTAATAGCTACCGGGCTGGCACCGAGCGCCCACCCTGCCGTGCCGGGGCTGGCAGCAGCCTCAAGGCCGGGAGGGCCGAAGGGCGGTGTCGCTCCGGGGGAGCTCCCGCCGCACCAGACGGGGCTGCCCAGGGGCAGCGGGGACGCAGCCATCCCGACGGCAGGACCGCATCGCATCGCCTCTCCTCCAGCCTCCGCCGGTCCAGCATCCACCCGCCCGCTCGCCCCTGCCTGCCCTCCCAACCGCAAGCCCCCTTTCTCGTAACACCTCACTCAACTTCCAGCCCCGCCCGTTACCTATGCAGCAGGAGCACGGTCAGACCTGCTYGCTGCCTGCTGCATTAGACCCTCCGCCCAGGCTCCCCGCTATGGCAGCCTGGCTCAGCCTCCAGGAGCCCCAGATGCGAGGGCACCGCCGCCCAGCCGCTCCCAGACTCCGCGCCGTCCCTAGCTGGGGAGGCGGGCGGGAGGGAGGGCTCCAAACACCCCTTCCAGCGCTCCCTGCGCGGGCAGCGCAGCCGCCGCCGCACACTCACCCGCGGAGCTGGCGCTCAGCCGTGCCGTGCTACGGCCGGGGCTCTCACCGCCCGCCTGCGGAGCCCGGCGCCCGGCGGGGCGGAGAAGCGCATCCTACGGCCGTGGCGCCGGGCAGCGGCCGAAGCCCGTTTCCCGAACAAGCGTTTAGAGGAAGCGCTCTGGCGGGTGCTGCCCCCCCTCTTCTTCCTCCTCTCCCTTCTTCTYCTTTTCCCGTTTAAAAAGTTCATTTACCTCGAGGATCCTCCTCCAGGATTGACGCAATGCCCCGGCGGCGCGCAGAGAAGAAACCTGTTCCACCAGCCCCCGGCTCGTTCAAAGTCCAGCGGCAGCACCGCGGGCTGCGGCTCTGCCCTCCCGCAGGACGCGGCGGGAGCGCAGCTCCGCACCCCAGCGCGCACGGGGGAACTGGGGAGGCCGCAGAGGCAGCCCCCCTCCAAGGGGAAGGGGCCGACGCTGAGCTGCCGCCGGGTGCACACAGCCTTTATAAGCAAAGGGGATAGTCCATTGAGGGGTGGGGAGAATGAATTAATTGCCCCTCGTATTTTATGCTCTTATCTCCTATCGCTAACATTTGCCGAGCTCAGTCAGGCCCCTCACTGCTGATCTCCCCCTAAGCGCTGCTGGGCTGAGGAGGGAGGTGGCAGACTCGAAAGAGGCTGAGGGGCTGGGGTCTGCCTGGGGCCCTGCACTGAGACACCTGTGGAGAGAGAGCATGATGACTTCTTAATGTGTTGGTAACACAGACCCCGTTCCACTTGTGCAGTTGAAATTAAAGGACCCAATATTCGTTAGTAATTAAGAAAAGCTTAATCAAGGTCTTCCAGGTAGGGGCTGTGTTTATAGCAGGTGCCGTCTACACTACTTGGAACAAGTTACATTCTACTCCTGGAACTTAATAGTGTTTGGATAAATATCTAAATATGTAATATCTTCAGTGGATTCTTTAAGGACCTCTTAAATACGTATCTTTCAAAGATACTGGTACAGTAATATGTCAAAAAAATACAGGAGTATAACATTTTCTTCTAGCATTCCCATGCTGATAGTGTCACACAATCAACACAGGTTACCTCAGAACTTCCTGACACTTATTATTACATCTAATACTGAATTATCCATGGAGGAGGCCATAGATCACAAATTCCAGTGTATGTAAGTTTTTATTTTGAATACGTATCTTCAAAATATGCATTAGAAAACATACATCTGAGAATAAAAAGAACCTTATGCCACTATTTTTATCATAAAATGACGCTACAGTGAAAATGGTTTATGTGGTTGAAAATGGACAGGATATAGTTTTCCTGTGCAAGAACAACAATCAATGGAAGAGGAGGAGTAAGAAACAGATTAGAAAAAGAAGATTCTATCATTTCCCTACTCGAGTCAAAATACACACTTCTACAGCTGCTGAACCAGCGAGGAAATATGATAGGTCCTGAAAATGCTATAGGAAAATGATTAGCTGTAGTTTTAAGGAAAAAAGCCAGAGCAGAAAGACTCACAGAAAGAACTATGGAGTTCTAGAAGTAAATATTTTGGAAAGCAATGCAATTTTATATATATATATATATATAAAAAAATAAAATATATAAAAAATACTTCTGTTCCATCTATGATTTATTTGGATTTTTGCTTTAAAACAAGCACTGCCTCCAACGACCTAATTCGGACTTTGCTGGAGAAGGCTAATCATCTTGAACCTTTTTTCATTGCTGGCTACATTCTTGGCTACACATAGATTTGACCCTTAATCAGCAAAAAATGAAATGGCAGAATTCCTCCAAATACAGGTATGTCACTACTAAGGTACCAAGTGTGCTCCTGTACGGACAGGAATAAACAATACAAGTGAAGCACTTCATGTCAGTACAACTGCGTCCACACTAGGGGCTGCAACAGTATAACTATATTGGTATAAATAAACCGCTCACTAAAAGGGAGTTACACCAATACAAAAGCTGTGTGTAAAACAGGAGCTACATCTTGCTAACATTTTGATAAAATTGATATATTGCTTTCCAAGATAACATTTGACCTTTTGCTAGTGACTTTCACTTCACAATAAAACAATTTACAGACAATTAATTTTTACAACACACCTGTGAGCTACGATGTTCTGACTCTACACATTTTAGACATTAATTAGTGTCAGATAAGGCAGCTGAGTCACCCAGAGCCAAACAGACTTTCAGCAATAAGGCCAGGAACAGAACCAGGAACCCAGCATTCCTCTGTCCTAACCACAGGCCAACAGTTTGCAATACACAACCTCTACAAACTATCTCTAAACGGACTGCAAACAGTAACTCCCAAGCCAAAAGAAAATACAAAGTTTGCTACACAGCGGTCCACATTTTACATTGGAGAAGGAAACGGACAAGCTCCCTGTYTAAAACATAATTTTTCTAGAGCACTGTAAATGGATTTTCCATTATAAGAAACACATGACCTAATATAAAGCTACATTGTAAATTTTCATTAATATAAACTACAAGCAACAAAGATACTAAAACTAGTATTAGTGACATTCGTATAGCAATCTAAATTTGATTTAGCATCACTGGAAAATCTGTCGCAATAGATCGCTCATTTCAACAAAAGGGTATGTTCACCTCACAGTGAGTGCATGTAATTTCCATTAATGTTAATGGGAGTTATGCAAGTGCATTAAGAGGATAACATACCCCCCGGTCCGAGACAACCCTGCAAAGTAAAAGGTGCTTCCTCTTGAAGAGAATTCCATCTCATGCATTTCAAAAGAACTTGTTCTGGCACTGTTACAAAACAGGATGGATAACAACTATTATGCATACTTGGTGAATAGTTTCCAAAGTTAAAGCAGTTCAGTGATTTCAGCTAGTTTTCCTATTGCCAAAAATTCGAGGGATATAGACGTATTTAAAACACTGTGGTTTATTTGAAGTCTGGGGCAACAAAATAATGTGAAATTACTGGTAAAACAAGAAGGTCTGAAAGCCTACTGGTGCAATGGGGAAGGAACTTATTAAGTATCTACTTTTCAAATAAAACAAACTCTTTTCATTCACTAACTGGAAAAGGATTCCATTAGTGTATATGGATCATCACAACTGATCAGGAGCTCAAAAGATAAAATGAAGCAGCAAGATCATTCCCTTTCATTCCCACACCAGAGCTTTCTCACTGTGTATCACCAACCAAATTTCAGATATTTCTCACAGTATGCCATTTAACAGCTTGGAGTTTCTTTACTGTACCTCAAATAACAAATGTTGCCTATTATCTAAATAATTTGTCTAAACAAATCCCAGTATATACTTAGTGAAATTAGGAGAAAACAGAAGTGCAGGCATTTCTTTAACTATCATCACATATCTATCTGCATTGTTAGGCACATAAATCCCTCAAAAAATTTAATCTACAGTTTCTCTGTCCACCTTACTTTCAAGTAAGAAAGAAATTTTTCAGCACAGAAAAATATATTGAACAATGCATGTTGGACTGTTAACTAAACTATGGATTTGCACGTAAAGGGGAATCACTTTGATCCAGCTGGCAGATAATGGGGATCCACACCATTATCACACTCATGGGGAACTGTCCCCCCATAATGGAGCACAATAGGAAGAGCAGGTGTCAGCGATACAGAGAAGCAACTTCTGGGAAATGAGAAGACAGTCAGAGAGAGTCCAAAGTCATTAAAAAACCACCCCAAAAATGAGTCTTTTTCACTGTTGCCAAATATATTGTGCTTTCAGAGCTCAAATATTGCTCTCTTCTCATGTTACATGAAATAGAAAAGAAGGGCTGGCTTTCACATTTTTGCACACTTCAGTCAATGCCTTCCAACTCTTCTTCAGACTTGCTAATCTTTATAGTAACTCATCATATGTAAACCTCTCAAACCATTAGTCATTTTGACTTCTCCTCTTTCATATTTTTTAATGTACACACACATGCTCTGAGCCACCTTTAAACACCTAGAAATAAAGCCAGCCACAGAACATGAGTCTGATCTCGCTTGCTTTTCCTCAGTGTAATTTATTACAGTAATCAGTCCAGAGTTATACTAATTACACTGGTCAGAGACCTTATGCCAGTATAGAGTTTAATTTTTGACTTCTTTAAACAACTGCATTTCAGTTGCATAAAATGTGTAAATACTGCTTCAAAACCAAATCAGAATGCTATTAGGAAGGCATAAACAGCACAATACACTCCACTCCTTGATCCCTCACATTGCATGCATTTTATATCACAGACTCCAGCTCAATATGATTTCATGGGCAATTGCTCCACTCTTATCTTTTATAATAAAGTTGTACTTTCTATAAATATGCAATCACATTATGGGGGAAAATGGTTTATATGTTTTGAGGTACTATGAAAATGGAAAAGGGGAACACAGCCAAGGAAAGCAAAGGAGAAGGGAAAAATTCACCTTGCTTGGTTGATCCAAATGCTAAGCAAAGAAATGCATTATACTCTTTAGTGTGAAAATAAAGATTAAGTACAGTATACTGTATGAATTTAGTTACAACTATGAGTTTACAATGTGTCAAGACTTAATATAATTCTAGTTTAAGATTAATCAAATTAATTTTGAATGTAACTCACAGCAGTGGATGCAGGTTACTTGGTGAAATATCGAAGCAGCAAAGATGATAGGGAAGTTGTAACAGCCACAAAAGTAACACCCCAGTGCACTGATAAAAGTGATAACTTACCTATTTGGACAACAAACTCAAACCAAATCCTTCCTGGAAAGCCAAACAGAAATTCGTAAGAAAACACTATTAGAATGATCCTAAAGTTCACATACAAAATTAATATATGTGTTCTGAGCATTAATATTATTAATAAGGCTCAAAGGCACATCTGAAGATCTATACAGAGGATGTAAATGCAACGGACCGTTGTTGGTCACACAGCCCATATAAAGAAGAAAAGTGACCAGTAGTGAAAAAAGCAGCCCTCCTTTTTCCCCATTTGTAAATTACCCTTAGAATAGCTGCTTGTAAGCGAGCAATGATTTAATAATTTATTTTAATAAAGAATTTTTCTTTTCATAAAGAATTCAGATTTTTTTTTTTTTTTTTTTTTTTTTTTTTTTTTACATGCTGATCTAATTTTCCCTTGTAGGCTTTCAACGCATTTTAGTATGGTGCTCAGGCTGCCTCCTGTTCTGATACCTGGATGTTGAAAATGTATGGATATGGAGGAATAGGACAACAATCAACTGAACACATTGTTTAACTAATGATTAGCTGCAATCTCAGCACAAGTCARTATGTGATGCAAAATATGAAAGACTATTATATTCACTTTTATTAGAACTTCTCTTAGAGAAGTCAATAGCCATTGCCCTTATTTAAATAACATTTCCTAAGAAAACAGTAACATACGTAATGATAAAACACTCTGCACCCATTTAATAACAACTATGCTCTGATTTGAAAGTATCAGAGCAGAAAAATGTATAATCAACTGATACAGGATGGATAGAGCAGCAGGCCTCACCTTAATA
This sequence comes from Phoebastria nigripes, assembly GCA_035582835.1. Classification (NCBI taxonomy): domain Eukaryota; kingdom Metazoa; phylum Chordata; class Aves; order Procellariiformes; family Diomedeidae; genus Phoebastria; species Phoebastria nigripes. Next base: position 127,832 of record JAYKAV010002196.1, on the reverse strand, counting down.
TAACACTACAATGTCCGCTCTTTTCTGTGGCCCACTGTGCATTTAATGTTAGTCAAGGATGTATCCACGTGACCACACTATCTCCATCCCACAGAAGAGCACACTCCTGGCACCCTGGAATGGTCACCTTCATGTGCTGCTTCTGAGTATCTCCCAAATTGGAACAGGTATCCAGTGTATGTTATGTACTCCTTGCCATATAAAGGTTTGGTCTGCGGTTTTTAGGTTCAGCTGAACTTGCTGCACCTACAGCAGAAGTACCTTCACTTACAAAGACCTATTCTGTAGGCACAAAGTCCAAACGGATGCAACTGGACTTCACCTCCATACGGAAAGCTACGGCTTACTGTTTACTTACTCCGCTTTTCACTATGTCTTCTAATTACTACTGTTTAACAGTTCTCCCTCTCCACCTCAAATACTTTTCATAATAACATAAATACCTGGATCTGACTGAATATTTATAAATTCTAAGCTGAACTTCAAATGCACAATTTTAAGAAATATTAGGAGAGCAAATTACACAATTGCCATCATTTCGCACACACAAAGAAGGCTAAGTCATTTTCTTGTTCAGTTGCCTCAATAGCACAAGTGAGGCAAAGCTTATGGTGGGATGTGATAACCTGTTATTAGATCAACTGCTACATGTGCGAAGGAACAGACACACCCTCAGGCATATCAAACACTTCTTCAGGTCTGAAATACAAGCAGCAATCTTCAAAGCTAAACTGCTCTGAGTTTAACTAATGCGTTAATCAAGCCATGTGAAAGAAAAGTAGCTCGTATCTCTGATATAGGAAGGCTTGCTTGCAAAGAAAGAGGAGATACAGCTTGATCTGTTAAAACAAAGATGTAACTCATCTCCTGAAAAACGTAGACTTATTACTGAGGTGGAGATACAGGAGAAATCAGAAGAGAGGTTAAGAAAATCATAATACCTATAAAACCAGTATCTCGAACAAGTCTATCATTTTTACCTTTTAACAGTCATGAATTTYAATATTGAGGCTTATCTTTTGAAGGTGCTTTGTAGATGTCCCTTGAGGGTCAGGACTGATTCATCAGAGATAGAGTGGTTACTTTATGAGAAATGTTCACCTACCAGTCATTGGCATCTCTCACTTATTGATCATCTGCAAGGACCTTGGGGGTTTCTTGACTCACTTTCTGTAAGGTCATTTGGTGCATTTGGTTATGCAGGTTATTTCCTCTGGGGACTATGGAGATACATCAGCAAGTAGATATGCAGCTTTGATAGTGTTATGGTAGCTTCATTACTCTCAGTACAGGTAATGTGCAGTCATTTAAAAGACTTAATGCATACATTATGTGTTCTTAAGATATAAATTATTATCTTTTTGAAAAAGTTGCTTTTTTAATTACAAATCAACAATTTCAAATTTTTTCCCTAGATGCCAAGGGCAGAGATTATTTATATAATGTCTAAAGGACACTAAAGCCATCCAAATGCTTTCTACTTCATTCAAGACAATGAGAAAAATACTGAAACAGAAACATGTCCTGCCCCTGCTGAAGAATGCTTTACTTTCATTTCCAGAAAGTTAAAAATAGAGCTGAATCTACATGTGAACTTTAGCATCACTCCCCTACCTTTAGAGTTTACAATCTCCTATAAGGAAGCGACAACTACGATTTCTGCGTGCAAGAAAACCTAGATCACGACTACAATACTATACTATTAACAGCCACTRACTCAGTGATGTCTGAAATGTGCCTTACAACCCTGTTTCTTCCTCTTCTCATCTTTTGTGTTAACATTTTTTTTTTATACATTTGTATAAATAGATCTGATTTTTGTTCATCTTTCAAAAATTTCAGGCTGATTATAGAGTTGTCTAAAGTGCTAAAAATAAATCTTTAGCTACTGTCTGTGTTCAGAGTCCTGTGCAATTAGATTCTTCTTTCATACTTTATATAACAAGATAAAAGATTCCAATTCTGTAATCTGACTAGCATCCTGGTCTTCTATCTAATTATCTTAGTTTCAAACTTCTATTTTCTATCACATATGTACCCATTTCAGGTGATTTATATCTATGTTTTCATCATGTGTACAGCATATTACAAGATYCAACTGAGCCCCTTTGCTATTCAATACTGTCACTTTGAGTTATTATTTGTAATCATAATTTCTCTTTTCATTTGAGAAAAATACTTAGCTCTATGCCACTTTCTCTAGATTCACAAGCAGCACCCTCTCTATTTGCCATTTAAAAAAACCCCCTAACTCATCACCACTGTAGGAACATGGCTGGCTACAGCTGTATTTGGCAAAGAACAAACTGAGCCTGATTGGTCCCTCTAAACATGGTTTTGATTTTTTTTTTAATTTTTAAACATCACACCTGCCCTTTCTGGCTTAGAATATGTATTATTTCTGATTTCAATCATTCCTTGAAAATTATGTCTGATCCTGAATTCAGAGGGAATTTTATTCCTAACCTTAGTAGAAGCACAGTCTATATTTCTGTCACTGCAAAGCTTCTGCATTACCCGTGAGCAACAAATTACAGGTCAGATATCTTACATATAGTAAGTCTCGTTTACACACCTAAAATGGAGTGAATTGATTTTTCAGAAATGGTTGGCACCCACAGGGAACAGTTCTGAAAATTTATGTAGCTTTCCTTAGGTCCTGAAATTGTAGCTGAACGCTCTTGACGTTTGGCAATGCAACCTTTTTATTTGTACTTTAGTTAGCTTTACATTATTTGTATGCCTCATTGCTCTCATGGTTGATCACAGTAATAATTCTTGAGAAACTTGCTAGTCCCCAAGTATAACAGAGATCAACTACCACCCCTGCCAAACAGGAGTGCCTGACATGAGAATATCTGAATGTATTTCTTCAGGACTTGAAGAGACTATTTTTCAAGACAAGACTGGATGCTCTTAGTTGGAAAAAGTTCTTACCATACACTGAAAAGTTGATATGTAATCTGTAGATACAGAGCAATTTGTTAAAATGAGATTTTAAACTCAAAATCTATTTTTGCAGATTTGGCTTTTAGGTTTTTCTGAATAAAGCCATGTAGTATCAGCAAAAAGCTCCTGGAGGTACCTATCAAGTCATCACACAGATTTTTAGTAATAACAGTGGTAAACCCAAAAAATTTAACTACTATCCTTCAAGTATGAATGATGGTAAAGCGCTAATCAATATTTATAGCTCAGAATTAAAATGTTTTGAATTTTGTTTACTAGCAAAGAAATAGGTCAAGACAAACTTCAGGCTTAATAATTTGCAGCTGAATGGATTTAAAGAAGRCCAAAATCTTTTGTGAAGTAAAGTGGTATGTTTTATCTGAAGAGCTCTGGCTATAGTAGTAGGTAATTCCAAGGTGGATTTCCTACTCACCAGCAGATTTTTGGCTTGCATATTTCTAAATGCACACAAGATCACACACCAAATTTTGTTCTGACTTGCATCAGTTTAATACAAAGTAACTGAAACAGCCTGGTATACTTTACCAAGAAGAAAGTATTTTAAGTGAACAAAAAAATATTTCACCAAAAGCACCGTGACACACTTGCTAAATGAGAATCTATTCAACACTCCCAGTTTTATGATGAAAACCTCTAAAACACCTAGGGCAATTTTAATTTTTTAATAACTATCTTGGGCATAACATTCTTGCAAAACATGGTGGTTCCAATATCCAAGATACAGAAAAAGGAGAAATATATGCAAATAATATCCCAGACTCAGGCTCATCAAGTCAAAATCAAAATGAGTTATATCAGGTAGCACCTGTTTAGAATGCTTGCTTTTAAATGCTGCATGAATTAGTAGATATTTGGAACTTAAAGCAGTGTGTCATTGGCCAGAAGGAAGCTGATAACACTTCAAATGCTAACAACAGTGGAAAACATGTTAATTTTTTATGGACAGTAATATCTCTTAAAATATTTTAATATCTCTTAAAAACCATCTTTATTTGAACCATATTAAAACTGAATGATAAGAAGTTAGAAGTAATGTATTTCATCTCCTTGTCCAGATCTTCCAACATATTGTTTATGCCCTACAAAGAGACCGTGAAAGACTTTTCACTAACAATTGGGATTAAGTGTTGTCTCAAAAAATAACATGTTTATTTTTACTTATTTTTCAATGTAGATAGATATCTAGTCTATTAAAATTCAAAACAGTCAAAAGCAAAAGCACCCAAATAATCTTTCAAAATATGGAAATACTTCTGTTTAAAAACAATATGTGCAAAGAAAAAAAAGTAGCATTTTGAAAGTGTTCTTAGATTTCAGTCAGCAATTTGTCCAAACCAGCCTGAAGAGCATAGAGATGAATGATATATATTCAGTTGTGATTTTTAAAGACAAAAAAGTTAAGGTTGGAACCTTCTCCTCCCAGCTAACTCCTCCTCCTGCTCCTCCCTCTACCTGATAATTCCCCTTTCTTATCCCACTGCTATCGATATGTCTAAAACAAACCCTTGGATCTGAACTCCAGATAGACAAGGGCCAGAATTTGTAGCTTGCAGCTTTTCCTAAAAATCAGCCAATTCCATATACCTCAGGAAAAAAAAAAAAGTTCCCATTTGGAATTCAAATCACTAAGGTTAGTATTGTTCTAGAGTTGTTTTGGTTTGGTGGTGGGTTTTTTTTTTTTTCCCCTGCTATGAGGCACAAGTTTTTGATCATGAATTTTAGTTCAAAACAAAATTTTTGGGCTGAGCCTCTTCCTTTGCAGCTCAGTGGAAATTCAACATATATCAGTATATGAACTGTGCATACCAATCATCCGGAACAAGCCCACGCAGAATTGCCTGAATGAATCCAGGTACATTAAAAGAAATTCTGCAGAGAGAAACAACAGGAAAGCTATTCCAGAGTTACTATTACAGACGGCCAGATCTGAGTATAAGGCGTGAACGGCCAGCCATTTCCCACTGTATTTGATCTTTTGCAATCCAAACCTTAAGCCTGCTCTTTGGCTGACACTGCAGACCAGTAAGATGACATCTCCATCAGGACACTACACTATCATATGGCAATGCAGTTCAGATCTAAGGTCATTTTGCAGTTAAATTAAACTTGACTACCTTTGGCTTTTTCTAGATGAAAATATAACAGCTATAATTCTGTTAGATTTTTAGCTTAACTTGTTTCGCATATCTTACATTCTCTAATAGTAACTTTACTTCTTACCTACTCTTTTCATAATTAGATCTCAAAGGGTTTTACAAATTAGGTATGGAACATTTGTTATATTGATTGAGAAACTGAGCTGTAGAAAGGTAAAATGACTTACTCAAGGTCAATTCAACAGGTCAGTGATCCATCTAGGAACAGACATCCTGGGCTCCAAAACACTGTTCTATTTGCTAGGCTAGCGGTTTCCAAGTTGAAGCTCATGGACCTCTGCAGGCCCTGCAGATTAAATCTCTAGGCTACATAATATGTAATTGTTTGCTTTGCTTACCATAGTTTCTATACATGCATCAGAACATATCAACTATCCTGTGCTAACAGCTCTCCTTGATACTCCAGCACATGGAAGACCTTTCAGATTAGTGTTGCCAACCAAGGTCTCAGACAATTATGCTCTGAACTGTCACCCGCTTAGTTAACTAGAGCAATAATGTAGGGCTATAGGCAATACACACTCAAATAATGCTATTGAGGAGCAAGCATATGAGAACTGCCCTGTACTCTGGAGAAGCCTACAGGGCAAACAAGGTAACTATCTGTGTGCACGTGCATCTGTTGAGTGTCAACTAAGGTATACTCCAGCACTTACTGCAGTGGGCAATATGCACATACGTTTCTGGGGGGCAGGATCATAGAATCATAGAATCATTAAGGTTGGAAAAGACCTCTAAGATCATCAACTCCAACCGTCAACCCAACACCACCATGCCCACTAAACCATGTCCCTAAGCACCTCATCTACACGTCTTTTAAATACTYCCAGGGATGGTGACTCCACCACTTCCCTGGGCAGCCTGGTCCAATGTTTAACCACTCTTTCAGTAAAGACATTTTTCCTAATGTCCCATCTAAACCTCCCCTGGCGCAACTTGAGGCCATTTCCCCTCGTCCTATTGCTAGTTACTTGGSAGAARAGACCAACACCCACCTCACTGCAACCTCCTTTCAGGGAGTTGTAGAGCGCGATAAGGTCTCCCCTCAGCCTCCTCTTCTCCAGACTAAACAGTCCCAGTTCCCTCAGCCGTTCCTCATAAGACTTGCTCTCCAGACCCTTCACCAGTTTCGTTGCCCTTCTCTGGACACGCTCCAGCACCTCAATGTCCTTCTTGTTGAGAGGGGCCCAAAACTGAACACAGTATTTGAGGTGCGGCCTCACCAGTGTCGAGGACAGGGGCACGATCACTTCCCTACTCCTGCTGGCCCCACTATTTCTGATACAGGCCAGGATGCCATTGGCCTTCTTGGCCACCTGGGCACACTGCYGGCTCATGTTCAGCCGGCTGTCAACCAGCACCCCCAGGTCCTTTTCCGACAGGCAGCTTTCCAGCCACTCTTCCCCCAGCCTGTAGCGTTGCATGGGGTTGTTGCGGCCAAAGTGCAGGACCTGGCACTTGGCCTTGTTGAACCTCATACAGTTGGCCTCAGCCCATCGATCCAGCCTGTCCAGGTCCCTCTGCAGAGCCTTCCTACCCTCGAGCAGATCGACACTGCCGGCCAGCTTGGTGTCATCTGCAAACTTACTGAGGGAGCACTCAATCCCCTCGTCCAGATCATTGATAAAGATACTGAACAAGACCGGCCCCAAAACTGAGCCCTGGGGGACACCGCTCGTGACCGGCCRCCAACTGGATTTARYTCCATTCACCACAACTCTCTGGGCCCAGCCGCCCAGCCAGTTTTTTACCCAGCGAAGAGTACACCTGTCTAGGCCATGAGCCGCCAGCTTCTCTAGGAGGATGCTGTGGGAGACAGTGTCGAAGGTTTTACTGAAGTCCAGGTAGACCAMATCCACAGCCTTTCCCTCATCCACTAGGCAGGCCACCTGGTCATAGAAGGAGATCAGGTTGGTCAAGCAGGACCTGCCCTTCATGAACCCATGCTGGCTGGGCCTGATCCCCTGGTTGTCCCGCACATGGCTTGCGAGCGCCCCCAAGATGAACCGCTCCATAATCTCCCCCGGCACCGAGGTCAGGCTGACAGGCCTGTAGTTCCCCGGATCCTCCTTCCGGCCCTTCTTGCAGATGGGCGTCACATTGGCAAGCCTCCAGTCGTCCGGGACCTCCCCCGTTAACCAGGACCGCTGATAAATGATGGAGAGTGGCTTGGCAAGCTCCTCCGCCAGCTCCCTCAGCGCTCTCGGGTGGATCCCATCCGGCCCCATAGACTTCTGAGCATCCCGGTGGCATAGCAGGTCATTCACTGCTTCCTCTTGGATTATGGGGGGTTTATCCTGCTCGCCGTCCCCGTCTTCAGCTCAGGGGGCTGAATACCCTGAGGATAACTGGTCTGACTATTAAAGACTGAGGCAAAGAMGGCATTAAGTACCTYAGCCTTTTCCTCATCCTCSGTGGCAATGTTCCCCCCCACATCCAATAAAGGATGGAGGTTCTCCTTGGCTCTCTTTTTGTCATTAATATAGTTGTAAAAACATTTTTTGTTGTCTCTAACGACAGCGGCCAGATTGCGTTCTAGCTTGGCTTTTGCCTTTCTGATTTCCTCTCTGCATGACCTGACAAGATCCCTGTACTCTTCTGGAGTTGCCTGCCCTTTCTTCCACAAGGATGAGGCAGAGGAAGGGGGAGAGGGAGAAGGACAAGGGGAATGGTGGGGTACAGTGTCCGAGGAGATAACAACCTTCCCATGCAACACACAGACCTATACACCAACTGGTGTTAAAATTAAAACAGGAACACTCCTTAATGCAATCTTAGTAAAGCAGTGGTACCTTCTATATCCGGTATTCTGAGCTGTCTGAAGACTCGGGTAGACACATCCATGTTGATGACACAATGATCAAGTGCTCAATTGCTCAAGAACCATGAAGCAAACAGTTAGAACAGGAAGTTTCAAAGAATAAGTAAATTAACTAGGATTCTGATATAATCACATAACTTCAGGTACTTAAAACTTACCCAAGCCCTGTCCAGTTTGTGAGGAAAAAAATGCAAGTAGGAAAATACCAATGTAATTATGATGGAAAGTCATGATTCAGGATCTTGCTACAACAGTCAATAGGCAGTCTGTTTACTTTGATCCCCCAAGGATCCGTACTGGTTTTGGCTGGGATAGAGTTAATTTTCTTCACAGTAGCTAATATGGTGCTATGTTTTAGATTTGTGATGAAAACAAGTGTTGACAACACACTGATGAACAACAGTTATTGCTGAACAGTGCTTACACAGCATCAAGGCCTTTTCTGCTTCTCACACTGCCCTGCCAGCGAGCAGGCTGCGGGTGCACAAGAATCTGGGAGGCAGGGGTGACACAGACAGGACAGCTGACCCCAACTGACCAAAGGGATATTCCATACCATATGACAACATGCTCAGCAGTAAAAAGCTGGGGGAAGAAGGACAAAGGGAGGACATTTGGAGTTACGGAGTTTGTCTTCCCAAGTAACCATTAACGTATGATGGAGCCCTGCTTTCCTGGAGATGGCTAAACACCTGCCTGCTGATGGGAAGTAGTGAATTAATTCCTTATTTTGCTTTGCTGGCATACACAGTTTTTGCTTTACCTATTAAATTGTCTTTATCTCAACTCACGAGTTTTTGCTTTTTTACCCTTCCCATTCTCTCCCCCGTCCCACTGCGGGGGAGTGAGCAAGCAGCTGTGTGGGGCTTAGCTGCCTGCTGAGGTTAACCCACAACACGATCACAGGCACCGAGCCCAAGAACAAAAAAGACAGAAAAAAATTTGCAGCCGAGTGCTCGAGATCCAGAAGAAAATATCATGTTCCAACTGAGTCCTTTTCATCAGTCCTTAACTGATGCATCTGCTGTAAAAGATCTTAAGAGACTAAAATGTTTATTAAAACTTAAGCATAATGCAGATTCGTCTGTTGCAGAGTTGATAATAGGCAATGGTAATAACTCACAAAATTTGCATAGCTATACTAGTTTGTACCTAACTACAAACTGCCTTGAGGATGCTGACACATACATGTCGTGCACACTCTCTTCAAATCATTGAGACACTCCACTGCTGCTAACAGCATCTGAAGTTAGAAAGCACTGCTCATCAGTTTTTAGCCTGTGATCAAATTTGAACATCAGAGAAACCTCAAGGGCTTGTTTTGACTTTTGAAAACACTTCTTTCTTAGACCAGAACTTTTTTCTTCAAGTAGCACATATTTTCTTTCCTTCCCTTCTCAACAATCTCTGCAAGTTCTAATTTTCCACACACATTCCCAGTTGTGAGCATGTGGCTGACAAATCTAGAAGTACAAATCACAAGTTGAGTGATAGAAAACTCTTCACTGCTGGAACCATGATTAAAAAAAAAAAAAAAAAAAACTGTCCATAAAATATACTTTTTCTGCCTGCCAGGGAAGCAGCATGGGCTCTAGGTCAAACATTAGCAATTCAAAAAAAAAAAAAAAAAAAAAATTCTACTGAATTTTAGGGTGGCCTGAATGGAATCAAACCAATAACAAAAGGGCTGACTTTAAGCTATTCTGCTAGTTCAGACATGTTCAAAAATGTTGTTAGGGTAACTTCATCCCAAGAGACTTTGTGCTAGATCAGCTATCACTTCTCCTCCCATAGTTCACCAGAATAAATCATGAGCTTGGTTCAACCTGGCAAAAAGACAGATCTAAATCTAGTTTATACTTCCAGATAATCCAGTAGTGCACAGATCTAATCTTAATGATCACAAATGCAATCTGCAAATGTTATTCTCCTTGCTTTAAAACAGAGCTAGGGAGTGGGAGTATTAACATTTGCTTATCAGACCTAAACACAAGGCAAAGAGACTGAAACTCTATTTAGCAGGCTGTGTTACAAAGCAGGAGCTCCTCAGACCTTTTACAACAGTAATCTCATAGCAAGCCTTCTCAAAAAGTTTATAGCAGGTATTTCTCTTCCTTCAGTTTGCAATGTGCTGATCTCCTTATCCTCTCACTGTTAAGTCTGCAAAAATGAATTTAGAGAAAAGTTCATTAGACCTGCCCCAGTGACTATAAAAGTGATGAACTAAGGTAAGTTAGAAGCTTAAGTTTCTTAGTAGCTTGATCAGTTTAATGGAAAGGAACAATTAAATACTATGGCAAATAGTTATAGTATGGATACAGATACTATTAACTGAAGTTGGATTTGTAAACCTTATGTTGTCTAGCTGCTTCTGATTTTACTTAAGATACACGTCAGTCCCTGATTGTCCCCTTTCCATGTCAGCTCTGTGACATAAACAATGTGTTATCTCGGTGCTTTTCCCCATGCCACCTTTACTGAAATAGGCAACATCATATAAATGGTCCAGCTACACTGGTCTGAGGCAGTGTACATGAAATTGTAGTTTATGTTTAGCAGCACTATTATGTAAGATTAGAATAACCAACCTCTTTAATTTTTACAACCTGAAGTGTATTGCATTTAAAAATAGTCTTACAGGTCATTCTACATCTGTGTTTATATGATGATGAATCCTGCAATTTAAGCATCGAAATATTTTGTCCCCGTTCTGACACATTATCGTAAAGTCTAAGGATTACAGTAAGGATGGCTATTCCTAGGGGCATAATATTAGCTGCATATGAGATTGATGTTGGTAGCTACAATGAAGCATAATACCACTATCTCTGCTATAACAGAGCATTAGAAGTTCTTTTGCTGACCTACAGCTCTAAAAATAAACACTGAGTGACTTGAATAGCTTTGCAGCAGTTCCTAAGTTAAAAAGATTGAACTACAATAGACAAATTAAATACAGCATTGTGAATTCTTCAAGTACAATTAAAATGTGTATAATTTGAAGCTTGCATTTTCACATACTTTTCTACACACCAATACTCAGACAATGCTGCAATTCAATATCAAACGCACATATGAAGCTACATGACAAACAAAGATAACACTCAGGTCTCATACTATCTTGATCTCAATGCAGAAATGGTTTTCAAAAATTTGGACAATGCTCCCATGCATTTAGCAACTATTAAATTTTAATAACGCCATAAATCAACAGTGATGCATCCTCAAAAGCTTGTAAATACTCTCCAGCACCTTTGATATTTACAACTTTATTAATACTTCTTTTTAACTTTTCTGACTTAGTAATACACATGGGAACAGTCTTACAATGGCTTACCACAAAGGTTAAGCAGATGTAGTAACTCATTCTGGGGAACTGGATGAAGTCTGAGTGGGTGCGTCAGTGAGCATCTTCAAGCAGGAAGATATGTGTTTGTTTATTATGATTTTAAATTATTGCTTCAGATGTTTATGACCACAAAAGGCACGTTGTTCTCCCAGTACTCATTTAGAATACAGTCAAAAGTAACAGAAAGCAACCATCAAATCTGAGAAACGTAACAGTAACACAAAGCAATTTTCAAAGCTGATACCCACTAGTAATACACAGAATGGATAAAAGTCAAACTGTTTTCATCTCCCTCTCAGAAAGCTTCCTTAAAAAATCAGGCTTGCAGATGTAAGATATTTCATACCACTATAACGTGCACTGCCATTCAGCTCACACTTTACCTCCTTGCCACATCTACTTTCCCATAATTCAGAAACTCTTTGGGATGCAGTCTGACTATCTGGTACTGGACCCATTCCCTCAGTTGGTCTATAGGCAGTGGGAAAACAGCATGTTCTAACACTGAAGGCAAGCAATTGCAACAGAAAAACCAGGCTGGAAAAAGAAATAAATATTCCTAGACAGAAGAGTCAACTAGACCTAGATAAGTAAATATTCTTAGGAAGAAGAGACAACTAGATCTAGATGAGTAGGTAGAGGAAGTAGGTAGAAGCCTGAGTTTGCTCCCTCCAGTTAGCCATCTTCCTTAATTCAGTCAACTGAAATAATATGTATGATTAAAGATTTTCTGTGAAGGGAAGAGGTTAGGAAAATTGACAGGATCAAATATACACTCGATGTTTTTAGACTACATAGAATGCACTTAAAAGAAAATGAATGGAATATTAAAGTGTCATCTTAGTTTATATCTGCCTATATTGCTGCCAGTATTTCTTCATATACTTCATGCACAGCAGAAAACACTCATAAAATCTTCTCTGCCCACCTGATGTGATCTTGTCAATACAACAGTATTACATAGTGGCATCTAAATAGAGACTTACCATGTTCTTCTGTCAGCAAAGTTTTTAAAGAAGCACTACTACAGATTAGAAGTTCATAAGTAAGAGTCAGTGTCTTTATCAATAGTTTCAGTGGCAAACAGGAAAAAAAACAATGAGGCAAAAATTTGGAATCTCAAAATTCTAAAGGTCTGGCACCCAAGAAACCAGTTTAAGCATATAAACAAACACGGGCAGTGGAGACTAACCGAAGGCTTTCAAGTTTGACGATTTCAAACTCATTCTCAGAAATTACACAGTTCTGCTCATTTACCAGTTAGCTAAGAAACCTAGTTATCAGTCCTGGTATTCTTGTGACTGACCACTCTCACCCTCATTTTTTCAGTGAGAGCCAGCATAAGAAAGTGGTCATCTGTTCAAAATCACAGTGTGATTCATTAGAAAGCTGCAGTACCTGACCTCTTCTTTGAGTAGCTAAGTAACAGTGCAAAACATTTGCATGTAATGCTATCCACCTCATTTTACACACGTACCAACATAAATAATCATACACATGCAGAGCAACAGGGAACAAGGTTCAAGAATTCCCGATTCCTCTTGTTTTTCTGACAAAACTTTTCCCTGGTGGGGAAAAAAAAAAAAAAAAGAAAATCAAGCCTCACCTCCATTAAGAACAAAGTGCATGTCAAACTTCTTTTTTATAATAAAAATCTCATCCAATGTATCTTTAAATCGAAAAACCAAATCTACTAAAACCAAGGATTGCATTGCATTGCACATCCACTTCTCTTCCTAAACTGAGGATGAACAAGAGAATTAACCTAAAGGACAACTGTTACTTATGTGACAGCATACTGCAAGATGCTAAGACATTATGCTGATCTGAATGGTATAAGAATCAAAGAGAAACAGAATGGTTTCAACAGTTCAAAAATCCATTCCAAAATTTGAGTCACCTAAGGTCAGCAAACCTAATGGCTACGAGGCTTGCTGTATTCTGGGATATGACAAATGATCTCATCTTTCCAACACACTTGCTCCACATTTCTAGACAAGTCATAAATTTACAGCACACCCAAAACTGGAGCACTGTCTGCAGCACAAAGCTCTTATCAACTCTACTTCACCTGATGTTCTCTCATCTTTATCTGTCAAAGTGAAGGCCTTATCAGAATGCCTTGAGAAGCATTTATCCATATTTAGTTCGGTACTTTCATGTTTTCCCCTCTATTCTTATTCTTCAGTTCTGCTCTTCTTTTATTGTTCTCCAGCATATTTGGTACACTCAGAGTATGCTGAATCCATGAACTTTCACCTTAAAAAAAGATGAAGCAAAAAAAGTATTCTACACAGAGCCCACATTGTGTAAGCTCATATTCTTCCAGTCAGACCTTAATTGAAATTATAGCATTTTAGGAAACACTAGTTTACGGTTTCTGAATAGTTGATTGTCACTCATCTAATGTGTGCCATTCTAAGTACCTTTGCCCTTTGTAAAAATACTTTTCTTTACAACTATGCATGAATTTTTTAAATGAACTACATACCTAATTCCTAGAATACGAGATTTCCTCCTCACTCATATGCATTATACTTCAAAACTAAGCAAATTTCAAGCCTTTGATACTGCTTGCACTATTGCTTGAAAAAAAGGCCCCCTTTAATACTGCTTGCACTATTGCTTGAAAAAGGCCCAACCACTTAAATTCCAAACTAAGAAGCACCTGAAAAGTAAAAAAAAACGTAATAGAAGGTACTTTTAACACATAACAGAATTCAAGCAGTACGGCTGTAATTAGTATTTTATTCTGAGCTCTGTAGAGCGTAGCACACAAAGTTTGATTGCATGCAGGAATCTGCTCACCTAAACATCTGCCAACAGAAAGGTGTTAAAATGAAAGCCATCCTAACACTTATGGCAGCAGCATATATTCATCACAGCAACACACTCTCCTTAGCATGACTTTAGAAAGACCAAATAATGGTTATTGACATTTCTAACAATGCAAACTTTGAAGTTGTATTTCTGTTTATATATTTTCCACTTATGCACTAAATACAATAGGGTTTACCCATGCAAGCTCCTTGGACAAACCTAACTGAACAGTGTGACCAAGCAGATAGCATTATACCACTATTTTAAAAGGTAGAAAAACAACTGGGTTATATTTGGTAAGCAGTATGCTGCTGTGTCCCTTCATTAATGAGTCTCAACAGGATAAGATGCCAGGCATACAGTTTTCTGCTGTAACACTAGGAAGCATATCCACTATACATCTGTAGCATTTTCTTCTGTTTCAGTTACTACTGCTGTTCATTTAGGTCACAAGGTACAACACTGTGTTTTTAGAGCCCAAGGTGATTTCCTTAGGTAGGTAGATACCTAGATATAAGTACAGGTTGCAAATGCACTTTCTACTTTAGAAGCAGCTTAATGTGAGTATATATGGGTGCATGTGTCTGAACTGATGCAAAACAGGGAATTAAAAAATCCTCTTGAAATCCTCTACATCTCTTGTGAAATTTTAAAAAAAAAAAAAAACCAACAAAAACAAAAAAACCCCACAGTGAATCATAGCTTGTCCTGTGAACCTCTCCAGGTTCATCACATACTGCACTGTCTGAGGGAAAAATATGGCATCTACAAGACTGTTTTGAGCTTTCAAAGGAAATATGCCCTGACAAGCTCAATAAATGAGCCAAAGTTTATATGCAAGATATTCTGTGAAAATCTAGCTTGGAAAATTCCAGCACAGAAGAAATGAATCCTTTAGCAAAACTGTTCATTTCTAAAGCAAATAAATAGAAAAAAAGACAAGAGGGACAAATCACAAAACAGCCAGGTTTATGTATTTAAGAAACAGATATTAAAAAAAAAAAAAAAAGGACGTTTTGGGGGTCATCTTTTTTTTAAACAGCTTAAGGAGGAAAGCTTTTTATTTCAAAGCAGCACAGAGTAAGTGCCAATGTTTCTTTAAAGAAATGAGCCTGATACTGCATATTTATCAGGCACTCTAGGGAGTTGTATGGCGAATACATGCCAGATATTTTAGAGAAAAGATACTAATCTGTTTATATTCCTATAAACCATGCTGCTGTGAGCAGGCACAGCAGCAGGCACAGTACATATACTGGCCTTCTGAGGCAACTATGAAGCCCTACATGATAGACTATTGTCCATACTCAGATAGCAAATTCCTTTTATATATTGACTATTTCCTTATTTTCTTGGTACATCTATAATCAGGAGTCTTGTTATCTTAAAAGACAAAAGAAAACACAGTGGAAGTCTTGTTAGGGGGCTGGTTTATGTAGGAAGCCGCATAGAAAGCGGATAATTCAACCTATATTGTTTGTCCTCCAGCCTCACACTTATTGTTTGTAATCAAATTAGATGAGAGCAGAGGCTGCATCTTTTTATGCATTTCTGTGGGACTTAGCATCCTGAAGCCTTGATTAAAATACAGTCTCTTTTGGCTCTTCTGATATATAAATTCATCATTTAGAAGATAAAATACTACAAAAAATCCTAACAGCTGTAAGATGTAATGCCCCTGCAAACAAAGAAACCCATTTCAAATGCCCTTTGAAATGTACTGGTATTTGTTAGAGTGGAGTCTGATATGCCAGGCTTGCATTTTTGCACATACCTGTTATTTCCAACAGCATTCACTGCTACCCTAACTGAATCAACTCCTTCATTCCTCATCAATGCACACTTCTGTCTGTGAAATATCAGGCTGTTTTCATGATTTATTTATTTCAAGTCATTTGGTAGTACCTAGAAAATCAATAGGTGCATGTTAAAATGATTTTTCTTAATTATTTAAGGCTTCAGAAGATTTAAAAAAAAAAAAAAAAATCTTAACATGTATTGAGCAGTCACTAAATAATGCTCAAAGAATAAGAACCCCTACAGTCTTTTTAAAAATAAATAAGGGACCTGACAAGCTAACTTTGAGAATAACCATCAGAATAACTAAGATTCCTAAGAACAGTCTGCCCCTCCTGATACAGGTTCCTATTGTTGCATATTGAGTAAAAAACATTGATATTGGTGCACTGACACTGACAGATAAGCAACAATGAAGATGTATGGCCACCCTCTTCTAGCCTTTGGCGTTGAAATAACGTCCATTGTGTGATTAATGGACGCTGCATTTGTGAAAAGGTGCTGTCATCATTAAGGATTTCTGAAACAATGTCTGTTCCAACATGTTTTTAATGCAGCTGAGGTCAGCACTGAAAGATGTCAGCTGAACACTAGGAACTCCTGAAGCAGCTCCTGAGAGACAAACAGTAGTGAAGATGCAGTTGACATTCAACAGCAAAAGGCATCTAGCTTGGAACTGTAACTCTTTTCCTGGTTTTCAAGGTGTGTGCAAATCAGTAAAACAATATAATGAACTGAAATGAAGTTGGCTCATAACGAGTACACAGAGTGAGACTCTTCTAGTAAGATGAGATAAATAAATTGTTATTGAGTAAATAAAATGTTACTGCCTAGGAGGACAGAACAGCACAAACTGATCAAATGCTCATTCTGCTCTACAGAGAAGTACATTAATACAAACCCTTGTCAATCAGAAGTTCCAGAAGTTTTATTCCAGATGAGCTGATCAACAATGTTTAAAGAATGAGAAATTTGTTATCTAACAAATTTTCCATCAGAACTTTGAGTATAGCAATACCTTTCATATTCAACAGCAGTTTAGAATGATGCCAGAACTGATCCAGTAGCAACTTCCCACACAAACCATGCCAGCAAAGACAAATTTTAACTTGCTTTCCAAATCATCACATGTGTTTCATGCTTTCTCCAGGAATGTCAGTAGGGGGCTTTGAGGAAGGAAATTTGTTTCATACTTTGTAAGAAATTTCCAGGATGTCCTGTATGCCAACTGCTGAGTGATTTTAATATCTTGCTTGCAGCAATTTTGAGACCATGAGTCATTTTGAGAGGAGCAAGATGAATAGGATATGATTGGCATGGTTACCACATTGTTTGAGATTTCATGAAGCCAAGCCTTCCAAATAAGCAGTAAGGGTTCTAACATGATGTAGAAACTATTTCCCAGTATGCACAGAAAGAACTTGCCCTGAGGAGAGACAAAGTTGCTATCACGCAACTTTTGCTGCAGGCAAAAGACATAATATACTTTATGTGCACAGGGGAAAGAATCAAATTCAACTTTCACAGGTAATGATAATCACAAAGTTTGGTATAGTTTATCTATGATTAAGTYACTTGACTTACCAACACCTGAGACTTAATCGTGTGTTTGTCCAAGGAACACAAGGAAAACCTATGCCCATGTTTCTAAGATGCTTAATTGTAGATCTGCAATTATTCATGACAGAGAAGGTTAACAGGACCCAATTGTTACTGCTACTATTTACCATAGCTGCTAGATATCAAGATTGACCTCCCTGTAAAATGGTGGTTTCATCACAATGCTCCTCAGTGTGAGCACAGATAAGCAATGCATGACGCTGCCTTTGACACCGAAGGCTGAGCTCTGCCTGCATTTTTAGCTAATACTTCCCTGAACTTCCCTGTGCCCCTCTGAATTCAGATGCATAAAAAGGGGTAGAAGCAGCCTCAGGATAAAGGTGAAAAAGGTATCCTTCCCTCCCAGTGCATCATATCATATAACAGACACATGCTCCCACAATATGGAGCTGTTGGCAGAGATGAGCATACTGTCCTTTGTGGAGTGTCATAGGCTCTCTCCAGCTCCCCACACCTGACATTCAGAGTCAGAGGGTTAAAGACTGGTCCTGTACTAAAAACACAGAAATACCAGCACCACAGAGCAGGAATGAGAGTTAGAGGATTAAAGGCCTCTAACCTGCTCTCTTCCTCTCTGTCTCAACTCTGTAAACTGGTGATTGTTATTCAGTGTCTGTGTGAGAAAGGACAGTTTGTACAGAATCAGTGTGTGACCTCAGGAAAAGAAAACCCATTATTTTTCCTGTTTCTCAAACTTGGTAAGTAAAATAGAATGAATTTTTTTTTATAAAACTTTTTTAAAACTATAAATTTTCATTTAGCTATTGCAAGATCCTCAAAGGGAGTTTGAATAAGAAACCTTTTCTTTTATAATGCTTGAAGGAGAAGATTCTACGTTTTAAGGAGTTCCTCGCAAGGCACTGACAGCCTTTCCAGAAAGAACTGGGCAGGGGTGTACCCGCTCGTGGCAGTGTGCAGGATTCTCCCTGGCTAGTTTCAGACAGCAGACTATTCACCTGAGCCCTGATAAATCAGAGTCACTTTAAAACATAAGAAATGTTTTCCTATTTATATGTCTAATCCCCTGATGATTCAGCTGCATAGGGAATGAAGAGTTCATATGCCTTTCATTTGGTCACAGATTGCCTGAAGCACTGCTTATACTTTAACACAGAGCAAGCCCATTGAGAGGAAAGACAGACACATTCCTTTTGCCTGGTCAGACTCTAAGCCCTCAAAGTGAGGATCTGTGGAGTGCAAGTCAGACTGCTCTGTTAGATCCCAATACTGGGTTTCACAAGTGGTCCAAGTATTTGTGAAAAGTGAGATTTGTGGCAGAGCCTAATGCAGAACACTGAAAGAGCTGCTGTGAGAAGAAAAGCCACAAAAACTTTCCTCACAATAGGAAGATAGAATCCGCTGTCCAATTTTGGTGTCACTTGCTTGGCAGCATTGGTCTGTCTTTGCAGGGCCCAATGTCACAAGACTTATCTTTGCTTTAGGGAAGTCTTCTTTCTGTGAGAATCTTCACATCCAGGTTAAGCCTCACAGAATGGAGCTGCAGCTCTCAGGAGAGTTGAGGAATTCCATGTGTCCAACTTAAAAGTCCATATCTTAACAGCACCCATAGCCCTCTGACTTAGCTCCATGCTTTCCCATCTTCTCTGCTGCTGCAGTGAGGCATAGAGGTGATGTACCAAATGGAATGGGGAGCAAGAGTTCTCTAGTCACTCTTCACCTCAGAAGAAAAGTGGTGGAAGCTCATATAAGAAGTCAGTACTCACTGAAATGAATAAAGGTTAAAAGACAAAATGGTTGAGAGAAGTTCAGCTGGCAATTTATTCCATTGCTGAAGGCAGAAAATTTGATGGCCTGAGCTGCAGCATGGGCCATAGTCCCAGAGCCTCTAGCCAGAATGCTGGCCCACCTCCAAATTCCACACCTATGAGGGAAGAGCAATGAGATACACTACAGCAGGATACGCAAGTTTTGTTTTCTGAAATTAGAAATCTAAACTTGATTTTAATTTGGTTTTTGTTGGTTTTTGTTTTTGTTTTCTTTTTTTTTTCCCAAATAATCTTACATCAAAAGTATCGCTGGTGTTAGTTCATTGATTGAGAAAATGTCAACCCAAGAATGTGTCTGCCAGAACATATTTGTCCCAGCTATGCTCCAAACTGGCAGAAAGACAGGAATAATCAAGATGGATCAAATAAATCTAAACTGTCCATATAGACAGTAAATAAATCCATGTGTTTAGATCCCTTCCCTTAAAACAGCTCGAAAAGGCAGCAAAAGCCGGAAAAGATGAGAAAGCAAGAATTAGGCACAGAATGAAAGCCAACAAGAAACAATAGACTGCATGTAATAAAATTTAATACAGTGCAGTTCCCATTCCAATGGACCTAGGAGTTTAATGATGCAGCCTGACTGACCATATCAAACATAAATGAACTGCCCAGGAACATAGATAACGCCCTACTCAGCAGGATTAGGAAGTGAATCAGTCACAGCCTTTCTTTGCGCTGTCTTCCTTCTCTTTACTGGTAGAATACAGTTTCTGACAGTGCTTTTGCAAGCTCTTCAAGAAAGCTTGTTTTTATTTCTTGCACCGTAGTTCAGTCAAGAATGTTGAAGAAAAAGGGGTGGATTAACTACTTGACAGTAATTGGGAAACACCTCAGGATACAAGTTCTGTTCTTCCAAGGAAAAAGGGTTAAAATTAATATAGCTGATTTTAATGGGACTGAAAGATCAATACCAGACCCCACGGCAAATTAATAGTATGTGTAATAAATGAAAAGAGGTTGCTGCCAGAATGCTGAGAAGTGTCACTGGGCAAGGGATCTAGGGATCCGATGGCTGCAGGCCATTCTGTACCAGCTTCCTGACCTCACTGTGAAAGTGAATTAAATATCAGAACCACTAGCTGAAATTAAATGTACTGCATCTCTCAAGTTTCACAGAGAAGACATGAATCCTCCAGAAGAGATCTGTATAAGATAAGTGGATTCCATATATCTATGGAAGACATACATATGTATAAGATAAGTGGATTCCATATAAGTACTTGGAGTGAGGAGAATACAAGAGAGTAATAGATCAGAGTAGGAATTTCTTTGAAGAGCTAATAGGTCATGCGAAACATAAGGCGTGAATAGATCTCAAAGTTAAAGGATTTTTATAGGGAAGGAGCAAGGAAGCATACACAAGAGACATGACGGCAATAATGAAACCCGTAACAGTGATGATGCATCCCATTAAAAACCACAGGATGAATTTAAGCATCTAGAATGTAACTGTGTGAGAAGTTGGTACTGAAAACTAAGATAATGATGAGTTCCTGAATTCAAAATAGTTAAAGTTACCCAGCACTTCTCATACTAAAGACAGAACAAGTCCTAACACCAAGTTTTAGTTTATTCGAAGGTAGAAAGAAAAACCAGGAGCTTCACCACTGCTCTATTTTTCCTACTGAATGAAGAGCCCTTAAAAGTCTTCAGTTTGCCAGAAGACATTGCTTCACAGAAAGAGATGGCTGCAGCCCTACATCTACGGAGATGCTGCTCTGTGCTGCACCAACACAGTCCTTAGGGACTTCCTGCTATTATGTCTGCCTCAGGAGAAGTTTTCTATGCTTCCCTGAGCTTGTTCACACCCACATGCTTTTAGCAATGCAGACATACTTCAGTATGTAGGGATGGCTTGAAGATACCTTAGACACAGGCTGCAAATTTAAAACTCTTAAAATATAGGATTTCAACTGAAATCCATAGCACTGTTTCCTGCAGGAGCTGGGCTGTCCTGGAAGCTTTTCTTCTCTGATATGGACTACTTCTAACTCTGAGAGGCTACAGCTACAAACAGCCAACAAACCTTTTCTAATTATGTAATACTGACACACTCTCCATTTCTGTGTATTTTCCTCTTCTTTGGTGAGCAAGGTAAGGAAAGCTGTTCTGTCTCTAGCTAGTCTTCCCCTTCATCAATAGCCAAGTGAAGAATTAACTTAGAAACACTAGGCATTCTTGAGCACCTATCATTAAATTATTCCCATTATCCCACAGAAGCGCTAACTTTTAAATTATCTTCTTTGCCTTATATCCTCGAAAAGTTTCTCTTTTCACTTTTTAAGCAATACTCCTTTTGTTTCCCTGTTTTAGTAAGTATAATTACCATCTCAGTCCCATCTTACAAAACTAATTTACGTCAGTCATTTGGTACCATTTAAACATTTGAATATTGCCATCCTTGTACGCACATTCATAGTAATTGATACTGGCTATTTTTTCTTCTCTGCCAAACAGTCTTAACGACTTTAAACTGTACAAGAAGCACCCAATTTTAACTACAAAGTTTACATACTGATTTCCTTATGCAGCATGTATTCGATACTACAAAATAACTGGATCACAACAGGCAATGATGAGGAGGTAAGATTTCTTTCACTGCATTTTAAACTGGCTGCAGCAGATGCCTTTTTTAGTCCTTGGAAGATTGATGATTCCATTATTTGTAGTACTCAGCAATAAATCTCTGAGTTTAGGCTAAAGTGAGCACTTTTCCCTACTTTGCGTCTTCCATTACACTGTTATCCATCATGTTTAATCATTCATTTACCTCTGACTAGTACTGCACTTGGGAAGGACTGGCACATTATTGATTTTTGACTTTTACCCTTTAGAAGCTGGGTAAAGGGCTTTGCGACTGCTTAATCAAAAGTGACATGACCAGGGCAGGGGAGCTGCGGACCTTGGGAAATAGCAGCTAAACAATGTGCCAAGTTATGATGAAATGAAATTAAGAGTCAACAAAGAAAGCAAATTATAATAAACTGAAAATTAAAGTGGATACCCCCAGGAGACCACAGAGTACAAAGCACTCCTCTGCCTAGCAAAACACATTTCTGGGAAAGAGGAGACTAAGATCAAACAGGAAGATTTACAACTTCAAATTCTCACAAAAAGAAAACTGCAAAGCCATGTTTTGTTTCAGAAGTGTCAGATAATGTAATTTGGCTGAAGTATATTCTCAGTTGCTTATAAACCTTTTTCCTCAAACAGAGCGTCACTTCAGCACCCCACTAGCAAGCATGCAACAAGAATAACACACAATGTAATATTTTGATAGCTGGCTTATTTTCTGCTTACCAGAAAACTGAGATTTTTAAGAAAGTCAAAAGAACTCCATTCATACATTAAAAAAAGTGCAGATAAACCCTTAACTTCTGCTATGATATCTAGCAAATTATGCAATAAACAATAGATGTAAATACAGTTATTGGCTCCACATCAACTGCGTTATAATGCTGGTTTCGTATTTTAGAAAAGAGGTGAAAAAATAAAAATGCATAAGATAGTGGTTAAAATTGTCCAGCTTCTTGTATAACCCAGTTATATGTATGTTCTCTCTCTAGAGAGGAGGAACCAAAAGGAACAAAAAGCCTTTTGGACTTAAAAATGAAAGAGCTCAAGCTCCTATTGCTCTTTCCTGGAATCCTTAGCATCTTTTTTTTTTTTTTTTTTTTTTTGTGGCCCTTGATATCATCATCTGTTCATCCTAAGTCATGCCACCCCAATTCCACTAACCTCAGTGTAGAATATCATGCCTTATCAAACCAGTGTGCCTTTTTTTAAAAAAAAATATATATTGATTACCATTTTGCCCATCTGTTATATAGTCAGAAGAAAAACTGTAAATCAAATAAAAAAAATTCAAGTAGCAGGTATCTCTTGAACCAGTTATCTCACACATTTTACCCTCTCCACTCTGGATTTTACAAATCATCTCAGGAAAGGTATGAAAAGAAACCTTTGCTTGTTACATAGTAGTCACGGTTAAGATAAATAAACACAGGTCTGTTCATAATGGTCCAGCAGTGCAAGCCATGCTGGCCTCTCCTGTTAACGTTAAAGCAACCTGTCCACATTGTTTCTCCTGAAGGACATTATCCATCATGTACTAATTCCTATGTAAATGTATGTCACCTGTATTAACTTCACATTTTACAATAAGATCCCAACTGATTATCTTGCATTTCAGATATCCACAGCCATGTAAATGCAATCACATTCTGTAACCTTCATCACAGACAATTCAGAACTACTGTGAAAAAGAAGCCATCACAACAAACAAGCCAGAGTCAATTTCTTATTTTACAGATCTTGGCTCAAATGAGATACCTGGATGGAACTAAGACAAGTTCTTGAACAAGGTTACTCATGCTCATAGCTCTTCTCTGAGCTGTAGCCCACACACATTACCTGGGACAAGAGTTAGCTAACCCTTATTGCACATAGTGGTATCTGTGCTCTTATTCTGAGCCACAGTTTCCAAATGACTTCAACTCAAAAGAGTGGATTTACCTGTATAAATATTTTCCCTCCTGTGGTAAGCTTTTGAATCTTTGACAACGTGAGTTGATTCTAAGAGGTACCATTGCCCATACAAAACATAACAGCAAGATGACCACCGTAACATGAATGAGAAAAATTAAGTATTTTGGAAGTTGAATAATTTTGTTAATAATTAAGGGACTTTTTGTTAAAAGATCTTTGCTTGGAAGCACAGTTCAAAATTAGTTTTCCACTAATATCAACTTCCTCCTGTTGGTTTGGGGTATTAACAGACCAAATTTCAGAAATGCCGAGCACTCCAGCGAACATAATTGAAACCTTACATGCTGAGCACTTCTGAAAGTTAGGCTAGTGTCTTTCACTCAGATTTTCTCTGTTATCATCTGAAAAAGAGAGAGGACTACTATTTAATGGATGAATTTTTGGCACTGCATGGCATATACAAGATGCTACCTTAAAACTAAACATTACAACAATAATAGAGAGAATTCTATTCCCCACGTCTCTGTCACACGTAGCATCATTACCAAAAGTTAAGGAAGAATAGAGATGTGTGGATGGGACGAAGAGGAGAGAAGGAAATGGCTAAAGCCATCCCAAACACTCAGCAGAAAGATACTTGGCTGGAATGAACTGCCATTGTTTCAGTGATGTGATTTAAACAAAGCTATGATGGTCAAAAACACCTGAAGGACTTTCAACATGCACCTGCTCTTTTACAGCAAAGTGCTGCCCCATCTCATTTTTCTTTTGAGATATGATGCTATTTTCCATATTTTCCCTTTCATATCTATTTTATTTTGTCTTCTCTCAGTTTTGCTTCTGCTCTCTGCTTGGTAAAACACAGCACAAACACTGAGACTCATTCTTCACTGGGTTATGCCAGTTTTAAGCTATGGTGACTACACCAATGAATACAGAAGTTAGAAAACAACAGTTAGTAATACGTAAACATGATATATTGGAAGGCAGTCCATATGCATGTTGTAAGCCAGAAGTCACTGCCTGACAAGTTTATTAAAACCATTTGAAGCAGCCAGTGGACATAGTGATTAAAATGATCTGATTAACAAAGCATATTTGTTTCCCAAAAAGTTCTTAACAAAATTCCTTCAACTAAAGGTTTTTAAAGTAACTAAACTGTCATGGGATGAACAGGAGTCCTAGCATGTGAATTAAGTGGTTGAAACAGGAAATGAAAGGTCAAACCAGATTGTTAATTTACATGGTAGAGAAGACCTTTAGAAGGGTCCTGTGGGAATGTGTATTGGGACCCACACCATAAAATACATTAATAGATGTCCTAGGAACAGATGAAAAAGTGAGATGACAACGTTTGTTCACACAACAATTATTCAGGGTAGGTTAAATTTAACAGAAAATTGCAAAAGAATTTCATAATATTGAGTAATTGGCAATAAAATAACAGGTGAAATTCAAAGTCAATAATGTAAAGTAATGTATATGGAGAAAAACAAGACTGACTACTCAGATACTTCAGTGAAGTCTAAAGTAGATACCAACTTTCAAGACAGACTTTCAGTTGTGACAGACAGTTGCTTTGCACCCATAAAGTCTCAGTCATGTACCCTACACATCCACACCACTTACCTGTCAATAACTGTTTAAGCTATGGTTAGTCTGCAGGAAGTAGTTCAGGTCACATGCCAGTGACCACTCTAGTACCTACAACTGGTGATTAAAATAATACATTTTGGCAAAGGCCACTGCAAACTTCCTAGTATAACTTATTTTGTCATGTGAAATGGGAATACACAAGATGTATCATCCACAGCATGACTTTAATCTGGCTCAAAGAATTCAAGAAAAGTAGTTCTGGTATGAAAGGTGGCACTATTGCAGGGGAACTATTGTTCCCTGGCTATGTCAGTTGAATGGAGATCATAGATAAACTGTTTATGAAAGTGAAGTTGATCTTTTAAAATGTGATAAATGACACAAGAAGCTCAAGAAAGGAAAATCAATAATGATGAATCTTTAAACACAGTACGCATAAGCCTGCATATGTGCAAACGGCATGGGGTAACTTGCCTGGCCAGATTTTCATATGTCTGGCAAAAGATACTCTCAAGAAGAGAGGGTCCTTTGGAAGAAATTTGAAATTGAGTATTTCAAGACTGTACCATATACGCAAATTACTAGTAGATTTTCAAAGCCTTGCCCAGTTATACCTACAAGTTCTCTGCATTGCCAGTTTCTCACAATCTGCTGCGTTAACATGTAACTTTATAACATAGGAGAATAAAATCACAGTGTTGCTAATCCATGAATATCAATAAGATTTACAAGCTCTTATATCAAAACCCTTTCAAAAAGGAAAGTAAAAATATAAAGTGAAAGCAATCAAATTTAGGAAATACTATTGTTCATCCACTATAATTCATGTACAGCACACTGACTTTAATTGTATGATTAAAAAATATTCTCACATATGCTTCAGCGTAAAGAGCACAATAACAAAGTACAAGGTATGTATTTCTGAGGGTGTTTAGCGTCTTGGCAGATCAGAAGAACAATTGGTGGAAAGGCCTTCTGAACTCCCCTTTGCTGGGATAAATCATGTCCAGTCACTCTAAAGGATAGCACATGCAAAAACTAATTGGTCAGAAAGTAAAAAGATGAGAAAATGAAGTTAGAAAAGTGACAGTTTGTTGGTTTTTTTCCCCCAAGATAGCTGCCAGACATGCAAATGAAACTACTGATCATATAATCAAAGCTTTTGTTAGTTTTCATGATTGAGCAAGATTATTAAATCAGAAGGACTGTCCCCACAACCCCCCCAAGCCAAACTGAGTCCCTACTTCATACGAAAAAAATTTTTAAAAAACAAAAAAAAAAAAAAAAAAAGGAAAAGACAATTTTTTCTTAACTTTTTTTTCCCCTAGAAAGCATTTGTATAGTCTTCCCCCAAAATTCAGCAATGTCAAACTGCCAGAAAAAGGCCAAAGAGAACTTGACATATTGCAAAGCTCTTACAAGCTCAGGCAGAGCGAGCAATGTAATTATAGGAGATATTACCTGTTCCTTCTGTAACAAGAATGTGTACTCTATTTCCTGCTGTCTGTCATCAAGAGAACTGTAAGACAGTGTCCTATAATTGTTATCAGAATCGTGCTTTCAAAAAACTTTTAAAAGATAAGTTTCATTTAGAGTACAAACACTTTATTTGATATCTCCTTCTTCCTAAGTGTTATCATTATTTACAGCAATTCTGAGCAGTAGGGCCTCCTGTTTACTCAAATGGAAACATATGGTGCTACATATCTGTGATAAGCAACCATTCTGACAGGCATCACAAAAGTTCAGCATCACCTTCCAACCTTACTTCAATCAAGTCATTTCATGAGGTCTCTTAATTTGTCTGGATAGTTAGACTAGCTCGTAGTAATGCTGTGACCAACTTCAATGCAGGAGTTTTGAGCAAATAGCAGGGAAGTAACAATTGGCTCCACAGCTGTATGCAACCTGATCAAAAGCATACTGTTCACCAAATACTGACTGAGAAAAGACAAAGTTCTGTCTAGTTTTTCATTATTCCACCCCCTTTAAAAGAAGAATATAAATAATACAAATGTTTCTCACTAATCACTACAGCACATTTCTAACTTTTATATATTTCATTTTAAAATTAAAAATGTCTTCATCTTAATAATCCCATCAATTCATGTTCTGCATGATTTTCAGTTCCCTGCTAACAGAAAAAACAGCTCTGGAAGCAGGCCGAGCCAATGCTTACAATAACTACTTTTCTGATACTATGTGGCAAAGTACTGCCATTTTACTGCAGTCAGATGTTGTGGAGTACACTACACTGCAATAACAGAACACAATTACTTCCCTATTATATTTAATAATTTGAGTAAGTTGAAGCAAAATGCTCAGTGCTCACACCAATCAGCGGCAGTAAATCTCAGTAAAACCAGTTTAATCTGGACTGCTATTTTGTATAAAAAATGTTATTTTTTAATATATAAATAGTAAAGCCTTTTGGTTGGTTGGTTTTTATGCAATTGATGTACTTTTATGTTGCATTGCAGAAAATCTGAGCCAACGGAGCAGGGTGGAACATAGCTGAGATGGTGGGCATGTATTTCCTTTTTGAATGGGTGACTTTATTTTTTCAGTAAGACTAGACCACTGCTATCCCAGTGACATATAGGATGGACATATGTGACTTATCAAATGCCAATCAGGAACGTCATCTATGCAAAGCTGTCAATAGCCTCCTGAGCACAGCCAAGGTTTCTGACAATTGCTTTGTGATTACACTTTCATAACTTGGCTCAGATGACAGAAACTGCCCAGCATTCATACTGCTGAAAACATTGGCAAGTATCAGTTATGCATAGCACTGGTGGTCTTCATGATTCCAAGACAACATCCAGATTTTCCCAAATTGGCTCACTACTGCCTACTAGAGGGAAAGGTGGTAAACTCACACATAGGAACAGCAATATGCTTCTTTAAGCAAACAAAAACACTTAGGTTTATGGTCTGTTGCTTGCTGTCCTAGGGCAAATAACCTGTCACCACCACTTCTTTACATCATTATTCTACATTGCCAATCTCTAAACAGCGGCTGAACACACAAATAGTGCCTCACTGAGCCTCTGGAACTGCTATACTCCAGACAAACTCTCTTCAGTGTTGTCTGACTTAACTCTTTGCTTCCCTGTTGCTTACCTCCTTAACTTCTTTCGCTCAACATCAAACATAGTTTGAACACAAGAGCCAAACCTATTTGCCTATATGACTTAAAATGAATATTCACCATTCTGGTTCAATTCTAATGATTGACACGATTATAGCTCCCAGCAATGAGTTCCCTACACAGCCTAAAAGTCTGAAAARAGCAGCAGCAAAATTAATGGAAGCCAGGAATGGAATAATGGAAGCTTGTTAGTTACTTAGACCCCAGAGACCTTGAATTCCACAGTTCCTGGTTGGCATCGTGCATTGAATCATAGAAACATCCAGAGAGAACAAAACCAATGATGAAATACACTGCATCATACGATACCTGCTCTGACTACTAAGCAGTTAATTCAAACCAGTGCAGAGTTTTGAGGATGTAACACATAAGCAAAGTACCTAAAGCCAAGGTAATAAAGTGCTGGATATAATAAACCAGACACATTTCAGTGTGATAGTGCTAAATCATTATACTTGGAACAAGTAAACTCCTCTACTACACTGAACACAGAGATAACCTCAGAGATAGAAGGAGAAAGGCTGTCTTACATCATAGTTTTTAACCATAACTTGAAGACTAAATAGCCAGAATCATGGCATATCTGTTCTCAGTGCCCAGAAGGATACTAACTGGTCAAAAACATTTATTTAAGCAAACAGGTACATATCTAATATAGGCAGAGAGCCCCCTAACTTACTAATGGAGCAACTAATGTGTGGGTGGCTGCTCTTAGAGAAGATGTAGCTGTACATTTATATTGCTTTTTCAGTGGCTACACATACATGCTTTTCTTGAGTCCAGTTGCATGCTGATGCAGACTCTGGCATGCAGCTTGGAAAAAGAAAAAAGAAAGCTCATTTTGGCAACAGGAGGCCTTCCTGAAAGCATAGTAACTGAACTCTGACACTACTCAGCTTCTCTGAATCAACAGAGGCCATTCAATTCAGCATCTGCACAGCAAAGCTAATCACATTCAGTGTTTAAACTTTGGGGTAGACAGTGAGATGAATTAGAAATCTGAATTCTTCGCAAGTAGAATAGGAAAGCATTGGTAAGTTTTGAAAAGCCAAAACTTTCCAAGGATCCCTTAGATGAGAAAAAAATTGAGATGTTTACTTTGGAGTTTTAACTCTCCGCCCAGCAGACATACATTCTTTCATTAGTTGTCAAAACAAATACGTTGCTGTCCTAACACCTCCAGTATTTAAAGTTTACTTTGCTTTGCGAATCAATTATTAAAACTTCTCTCTCATGAAAGACACTTCCTTTTCAGCATTTATTCCTCATTGATAGCACTATAAATGAACTATTTTATAAAACAAGCAGTATTTCCAATAAGGCAAATTAGCTGAGATAGGTAAATCACTGAAACTCACTGACAAGAAGGTTTATGAATAATTAAGTAGCTGATATACAGCTGCATTACCATGAGCCTCTTATTCAGATTGCCATATTTCTCAGCATGACAGAGGCAAGAATTTGTTTCTGTAGTATAAAGAGACTTTTAATTAAATCTTCATTCTTCAGTGTACCAAGATTTATCCTTCTTTCTATGAGCTCAGATTATTATATTTAATGCTGAAAAATGTTCATTTTCTGCTTAAATTCACCAGATTGCTGATGGGATTTCCTTACAATTCTTTGTTCCAACTTCTTTAAAATAAAATGCTACACATTCTTTAGGTAGAAATTAATTGCACTACTCCAGTCTTCAGAGTAGTCATCTGCATATTATCATTCTCAAAAAATTTCCATTTTAACATATTGTTAGTATGTTGGAGTGATCTTAACCTGCAGTCATAAAATTCCACATAATTGCCCGTGTCTTAATGACCTCAGGCTTTGAATACCATCATTGGTCTTTGCACACTGCCTGTCACTTTTAGTGCTTGAGTATTGACATTGTATCTCTTTTAGGTTCTTTGCAGCCCTTTAATGACTATGCCAATTAATAATGCATCATTCTTTCTCCTCTAGCTAATTTTAATTGCTGTAATTTATGTCCCTAGACAATTCTTGCACTACAGATGTAATCTATACCACCGTGACTGAGTTAGAAGATCGCACTCTCAAGGTCCCTAGCAGATAAACAACACAATTTCAAGTTCATAGACATCATCTACAATTGACATCAATTACTGTTCAAGGAAACAAGTCATGACATTACAGGTAACAAACAGCTCATTTTTATGTTCTGGAGCAGAGTGGACTTCACCAGCAGGGCTTTGACAATTAATTATAGCTTCAGAGACAGTGCTTTATGGGGATACTCAGATACTTTGAAAGGGAAAAATCCACCTAAAATTAGCAAAGGGAGGTTCTGCAGTTCTTCAACAGGGCGAGGTCTATACTGCTACACAGATATTCTCAGAAATAAATGAATAACACCTTTGAGTTAGTATTAGATCGTGGCATAAACACTCTAGTTCCTTGCCTAAAGCCTGAGACAATGCGTTAAGATGAACTTCAGCTTTTTATTAAAACATGTTTGCAAAGCTCACGGGTACAAAGAAAATCACAGAGAAAAAAAAAGATGTTTATAACTAATCTCTACTCAGCTCTACAGGCAGCCCAAAATGAAGGATATAAGCGTGAATTGTGTTTGTCCCATATTAGATTATTACTCAGTTCATCCCCTTGCCAGTATTAGGGATGCTTCACAAACCATATTCCAGTGTTTCACTTAGTATAGCTTACTTTGATCCACAGCCCTGTAAAGTTCAGTCCCTCTACTTTAATGTCATCTCTTATTACCTTCAATCCACCTTGTCAAAACCATAAAGCTCCTTGTGCCCATTGCTTCCACTTCTCTTCCAAAGCCAAATAACTTTCTGGCCCAGCACATCACACCCTAGTCTCTGTAATAATCCTCCTCAAGCACATTGGCCTGTTCATCTCTGTCCAAAGGACACAGAAGTATTAACAGCCTACAAACTCTATCTAGATGCATCTAACTATGCACAGTACAATCCACTCAATTTACCTGGTAGATTCTCACACTGTACTAGAATATTTTCTATTCCCAGTGAGTCAAACCCATTGAAAAATATAATACAAATGTCAGCTTTGGACAAAATCATATTTCCCCTTTCCAAAGATGAAAGGTTCAATGTCAGCAAGGTTAGAAATCCATGAAAAGAATGTCAAATGGCTAACTTGCCTGCTATCTCCGTAGCAAACTGTTCACACTGGGTATAACATATTTGGAGTTCACCAAAACATAATGCTACTGCAGATTACTTGAAGACTATTCAACCCTGCCTGGGTTCAGTGTTGTAACTGAATGGGACTAAAGATCCAGGCCATAATTTGGTAGTCGTGTTATTGATGTAAGTACTATATTTCATAGGGTACAAAAACATTAAAATGATTGTCCTCAAGCACAGCAATAACCCTAATTATTACGCAACAAATATGCACCCTGTTAAACAATCAAATAAATTTACTTGTACAAGTGTCACAGACAGTGTAATTTGTCCCAGTCATCTTTAATTGAGCCTTTCTCTTTAAACACAGTGTTGTTTTTTAATATATGGGATCACTAAACGAAAGAAAGAATGAAAAGCACAACTTACTGTGGCTTGCAATGCATCTATCATCATTCAACTTCCAAGTGCCTACTAATGAATCTTTGAAATAGTACACATCTTTAACTAGTCTCTAGTGAACTATATTCTTATATGTTATCCTCAGAACTCATCTAAAATGCTCCATAAATTTACTGACACAGAGCCGACATGTCACATTTCTTTAACCTGTTTCCTCTCTTCTACTAGAACTGAGGCACTCATTTGCTGTTAATTACTTCTAATAGCCAGAAAGGTGAAAGGGTGATAGAAACAGACAGGTAGGGTGGAACAGAATTTGGGGTCCTTTAACTACACCTGCATACCTCCCTCTTGAAAGTAAACCTAGAAGTCCTCAGCTGCTGAAGCCCCCTCTTTGTTGGCAAAAAGCTATTTAGGTTGCTGGCAAGATGCACCTCAGTGCTTTCATGCAGCTGGCTCATATGCAGAGGATAACAAGCTGTTACTACAGCACTTACTACAGTCATCAAGTAGTACACAATGGTATGAACCTAAAGGTTCCCATCACTCTTCTCACAGACTGGCCTGCAGTAGTCTTCCACATGACAGCAAAAGTAAACAAAACAAAACCAAAAAATCTCAAGCAGTAACAAAACAACCCTCCACCACAAAAAGTATGTTTAACTGTAAATAATTACACTAACATTTAACTATTAATGACTTCTGCTGAATGTCTGAGAAGTTACTTAAAGCAAGGCTTTTCCACAGTTGATAGCTTAGATTACAATGGCCACCACTTCCTGGGTGTTTAACTGACTATCTCAGAAGCATTGTACATGCTAAACTGCAAATGAAGCCAGAGATGCGCTTATGACAATTACGCTGTAAAATGCTATAAAAATGCAAAATCATCTAGATAAATCAATCCCCCACATTCCTAAGCTAATCACTAAATTTTAATCTAAATTGTATCGCGCCTATCTTCCCCTTGTCTGAAATGGTGGCAGTAATGATACCTGATTTGAAATTACTCTAATAATCACAAAGTATTTAGATATTATGTTGATAGTCACTGTGAAAGAACCAAAGTAGTTAATAATTCTGCATTCAGGATCACTATTGTATAGTGCCTGATAAGCCAGGCATCAGGACAGTAAAAAGAAAGTGCTCCAGTTATCGGATGCAGTAAGCTCCATCTGTCCTGCATATTGAACGAGAGAAAACAAAACAAACATTTATGACATGGTCACATACAATTATAATATACTTGTGCAAGGGACCAAACTAAAAGAACACTTGAGTGCTCAACTTTACAAGCATAAAATTAACTTTAAAAGGGGGTGGGTGGGTGTTTAAGTATTTAACTACAGCAGAACCTCAGCTGTTAAAACAGTTGTGACATTCATTCACAATCAGTTCAAATTCAAAATCACAACTCTCACATAAAGACATTCATATCTCTTTCATCAACTTCTCTTCAGTGACAATCAGTTTTCACTCCCCCACCCCTTTGAGCTTAATTTTCCAGTGAGCAGAGACAAAGTTGCAGCTTTTGAGGACCATACACTCTGCTGTAACACAGTCAAGGAGCATACACAAGTATAATGAAATTGAATCTGTGCATGCAAGAGCAGCACATTTCTCCATGAGTAACTCTTACTAGCAACATTATTGGCTGCAGAAAAGTCAAGGATGGGAGCCAAATGTACCACTGCTTTCCATTAAAACTCCCCATTAAAAAGGGAGACGAAGCCAGATTCCTAGGACAGTGGAGGAAATAATCATAATAAAGATGTAGTTCTACTGAAAGCCACACACAATAGCAAGGTCAGAAGAGTGGTGTCTCTGTATCATTTAGAATTAAGCTTATAATAGGTTTCTCTAGTAGCTCACGTGAACTGCTAAGCAATTTTTTCTTCCTCTCTTGCTGTATCATACTAGGAACAGTAATAAGTATGTCAACCGAAGAAAATGCCTAACACTGCTTTATATAAGAAAAAAAACTTTAAAAGCCCCTTAAATCTACTTTGTTGTATTTGTTTAACTTCTGAAGGATTGAACATAGCCTCTACATTACTGCCAAAAGCCTGAATTGTAGCAAAGCTAAATCCTACATGCTCCAAATTCCTAAGATTGGAACAACTATAAAGAAGTTTGCAGCCACTACAACTAGCAGCCGCTGGTGTTGTAAGTAATTTTATTTCAATTAGAGAGCTTTTGCAGTGTTTCTTATTATCCATATACTTAAGTACAATCAGGCTCAAAGGCTGTGCAATTACTTTCTTGGTCTACAACATAACAACTCAAGCTGTGCAAAATATTCACAGTGAAACCTAAAAGTCTTGAAAGGTAAAGTTTGCTCATCTTTATTCCACTTGTTGCAGTGAAGAACTTCTTATTTTTTTAAATAGTAGAGAGAGAGAGTTGCTCAATTTTTATGACCACATGACAGACTTTGTTAAAAAATACTAACCAAACAAAAAACATGCACAGAAATCCAACCGCCAACACACTCYACAACTGTTTATATTGAATACTAGGTAAGAGATTTGTTATTTATAAAACAACATAAAAGACACTCTGCAATAGATTAATAAGGATGCATTGCTAACACCACACATTCAGTTGAAACAAAATTATAGAATCCTGAAACTGACACTAAATCCAAATTAATCAATATTTTAAGTAATTTCTCAGTCATGCCCTAAACAGAAGCATAATATGAAACTTTCTATGCCAAAAGTCCTCTGTACAAGGGGTAAAGACACATATAATGGCAACAATGGAGGAATAAAAACCTACCTCTCCTATTAAATAAAGTCCAAATTCCCTAATATTAATGACTGGCTGCATTTCAATTTGGGCATATTTTGTCCTTTATAGATATATGCTACTATGAAGCGATATATATTAAAAAAGAAAAAAAAAAAAAAAATCAGAATAATTTTGTGAGTACAGACCAAAACCTCTTTGGGTTCATTGGAAAGAAGGGACAGAAAACTATACTGAGCAGTTCATCTAGTCAGTTCTTAATAAGAGAGCTTCCTCTCCTCCTTCTCTGAGGACTATCAATCACGGAACACATACAGACATAAAAAAATGGGTGGCCAAATCTTCAGGCTGGCAATGGCACAACCCACCAAGATAGTTACTTCCACCCACTGCTAGTTACTCCCCTCTACCTCCTTATGTGCATTTACCCTGCACCATGTTCTTTTACATTAGCATCGCAGGAAAGTACTAGGTCCTTGCTTAAAACTGTAATTGCAAAATAACAGGGTGAAGGGTAGAAAGAGAGGGCAAAGGGCAGAAAGAGAAAACATACCAAACTAAATTTTAGAGTATTCAGAAAGCAATGAGAAGGGAGTGACAGACAAAAGAGATCTCTCAAAATTCAAGAGAGAGAAATCGAGCACTACAGAAGAGAGGGAATATGAACAGCTTGTCTAAACAGAAACGTCAGAGGTAATTAGCAAAAAAGCAGCACAGATGTTTGCTTCCCTGCTCCAATAAAAGGTAAATGAACTGATCTTTAAATAGGACATGCTTTAAAATTCCAACCTGGCCAAGAGCTCAGCTCTAGTATTAATTACACCAATCTGTCATCTGAATTTATTGTGAAGACCAGCATTTAGGACCAATGTACTGCAACAATCTTATTCATAATAGTCATTCTTGCAACATCCTTCCATGAGTCGGACATCTAACAGCAAGACTAACTCCCAGAGTGAGGTACGTAAGAAGAAAAGCATCTAGGGCAAATAGCGAAGATCAGAGAAGAGAAAGATGGACTATATTTCCATTACATTGTGCTGGTACATACTACCAGACTCTCACAGCCTTGGTTTCAGATTTGGACCACAGGTCTTAAACTGAAGAGGGACAATTGTCTGAAAGTACATGAAAAAGATTCAGTATTCCACATAGAATACTGGACACAGGACAGACTTTCTTCAATATACGGCAAATGTGACATGGTTAAAAAATTCTATCTTAGCAGATTATCTTAGCAACTTAGAACATTAGAACCACAGACCTGATAGTTTCATAGAGTCCAGAGTGTATTTTAGTACTACTTGATTGAGAAGCCACAGTATCAATGAACTACATTCAGAATTTTAAATCCCTCCTGCCCACACGAGATCATCAATTGTCAGAAATCAATACATCTATTAAGCTTAACACAACTACACTGATTTACAATAATGCTTACTTTTCCCAAGTTTTCTCAGAAAAGCAGCACTTTCTGTAAAGATCAACCATCAGAAAAATACTTGACAATTTTTCAACTGTCAGGACAATACTAACTTTCCATTATTTGACAAAAGAGATTTCCTGGAAACTGAAAAAAAAAATTATTTTTTGCATACAAAAAGGAGCTCTATTCCTCAGGCAAAACTACTCATCAGTAAATAAACTTCGAACATGTCTACAAATGTCCTCATGGAATATATGAGTGAATTTTAAGTGCCACAGAGACTAGGCAATTAACATAGTACAAGAGGGTTTTACACTCACAAGGTCAGCAATTGGTCTTCTATAGAGGAACATGAGGCGAGTAGTCAAGCTTTCCAGTATCAGCAGCTGTAAAATATTACCATGAACAAATTGGTGATTCACTAGTGTGCACAATTTTGCTTTTATTTACACATATAACTAAAGCAGTCCACTCATTAAAATCAGACTTTAGGAACACATGGCAAATACCTTAATTTGAGGTTTCCTCCAAGGAGACAGCATAACAGCATTGCTATATCCCCCCTTCTAAGGTACTGATTTATTCACAACATGAAAAACTGTACTTATTAAGCTACTAACAGCACTCTGTACAACCCCTGCAGGAAGGACTTCCATGCAACCATTAACTAGCATTAAGTAAATACCAATATGACCAATTTCTTTGGACAAAGCATCAGGCAAAGATGAGAACACCACCAACAAAGAAACCACACCATTTCGCAAACTATCCATAAGCAGTCTTTTATTTCCCTGTTGTAGAATTAGTTTTAGAAAAAGCTGCTCATAACTTTGGCGTCTCAGGCATTCTTTTCTCCTTCAAAACACAGAAGTGGGTTTTTTTCCAGGTATACAGTACTAGCTAGTTTCCTGCCACACTTTCTGCATACAGTTGTCCTACTACTAGCATTAAACAAGGACTGATATGCTGCTCTGCTCACTTCCAAGTTCTTCTATCACTGATGCTGAATGGGCATTTTATTAGTACTGATTCCAAAAAGAATTCAAATCTTGCTGAACTTGTTATTATTAATACAAGTTGAGAAACAGACAAAGATTCTTTGCCAGGACAGTCTGCAGTCTCTGTTGGGCACGTGCAGTCTTGCAGGTGACACATGCCAATAGCACAATTTCTTTAAGTCAAGAAGTCTGCTCCTAACATTTTGTATTCCTTATGACTCCTTCCTATTAGGATAACCTCCAGATCTGGTACGTAGGTAGAATTTTCAACCTCTACTGTTATAGACAAAAATACAGGGAGTTATTTCTGATAATACTAGTTATAGTGTTGCATGCATAAACCTGGGGAAAGCAGAAATAGGCCCAGCTAGGGCACTGCAGCATCAATAGTGCTAGTGGAGCAAATGTATCTGTATACACAGATGCTGCCATTTTAGCAAATTCTCAGACAGTCTAATTTTCAGAAGTGCTGAAGACTCAAACCTGCAGATAGGGGAAGTAGAGCTATAAATAGTCAGCACAACAGAAAACCCTGGATCATTAAAAACCTGTTCAAAGAAGCAACCGTGATTTGTATTATTCACCTGCTGTGGTTTAGCTTTTAAGTCTAAATCAAGTCATGATAAGAATAGGTTACTCATGTGAAGAGGAAGATTTAAAATTTTTTAACAGCAAGTATTAAGAAAAGTTTAAAAAGTTACCATTCAGCCAATATTATTAATTTGCACACCAGAAGCAACAGCTTAATGTCAGAAAAAACACACTGCTTGAAGGGCAAGAAGGCTTAAAAATTGGCACTGTGTTAAGAAATCAATGCATTACAAAAATAGTTTACTATGATACAAATCCCAGCTATTCAGGTGTCTTGAAGCTTGTACCACAAACTTAGGACTTTTAACCAAAAGTTACTTACTATAAATAATTTTTTCAACAAAGTTGACTACATATAAATCTCTTAATTGTAGTTACTCTAGTGTCTATTACAGCAGACATGAAATGTGAACAATGTTTTTTCCTGAAAAAGTGCAACTACAAACAGCAAACACAGTTATTTAACTACTTTCTACTTGAAAGTGATACTTTGTAGTTGAGTACATTATGCATTTGTTAGGGAGCGTCAAGATCACTTTCAGAAAGAGTATTGAAAGCTTTTGCCATGAAAAATGGACATGTTTTCAGATACATATTGCATTATTTTATAGAAGGTCATAAGTTCTCCTTTAAGCTCCTGGCTAGTGCAAATCTTTTTATATCTTATAAAAAATATTGGAACCAAGCCATAGTAACCTCTTCACACTTCAGGCTGTTCATGTATCCTATTTCATGGCTCATTCAAAAGGAAGATTAGAAGGGATTTTTTCATTTCATGTAGTAAATGGTTTAATTCACAAGGGATTCGTGTCAACGTAAGTATCCAAAAATAGCATGCTTCCTGTATAAATCGTATTTTTTCATCCCGGTTAAGCCATRTTGCACCTGCACAGTCACCCGCTGCCACTGCTGCTCCGTGTTTCAAAGCATAAACCCTACAAGTAGGGAACTACTCAGCCTGGATCTTTAAACTCAACTCCTGTTTTCTAATAAAATAAGAAATACACAATTAACTCATTTTATTATGTCATTAATAATAATGTGTCCACAGAAAGAAGAAAAACCTCAGAAAAATACTAACTTACAAAGAACTTGAATCTTAAAATAACCCAAAGAATTTGCAGTTGTGTTCTTTCAGTAAGGACTGAAACTAATGTCTACCATGACTTCTGCAGAAAGCAACACCAAATATTTTAGTAAAGACTAACTGAAGTTTCAGGGGCAAAAAAATAAAATATAATATTTATAAAAAATTTTGTTGAGCTTTGCTGCAATTTGTCCTATCCTAGTGACAAATACCAGAGAACCCTAAATAAGTAAGACCTCTGACATCCACTTTGTCTCCCAAAAGCAGTTTTTTCTAGAGTGTATGATCACAGCATTATACTGATAAATCTGTTACCTCTTGTGTCTTAACAAGATCACAAGTTGAACCAGCATAACTGAAAACCATAAATAATTAAATAATGTGCTAAGTAACTTTTCTCAACAATCAAAGGAAGATGTAAACAGTTTACAGCCAAATTCCAGTTTCCATACTATTTGTACTCTTGGTTTTATTATGTGTACTTACAGCTTTTTATGAGCAATATGGTAAACTGTACCCAGCTATCTTCTTGTACTATTACAAAATACGTAATACATTGATTAGCCCATAAATTCTATTTACAATTTTTGTCCAGCAGTAACGTATTTCACTATTTACACAGCTGTTACTATAGTAAATCATCGCAGGAGGCAAACACAAGATACTACATTAGATTTGGGTAGTCTGCTGCTGAATTGTCCCAAGAGAAAAGCAAAGAACAAACCTGTGCTTCCCGAGACTCACAATTCCCTTGTCAGCAAACATGTGACAGACTTCGTAGCAACACGTGCATTTCATCCTCCTATAGTGCTGGTTCTAATAGAGGATGACAACTTACTAGTTCTGTCAGCTAGTTGTTTTTTTTTTTGCTCAACAGCAAAAATGTCTTAGGAGGAGCTAAGTGACATGTCTACCTGGTTGGTACAATATGATACGTCTGATTGAGTTGATGTGTTCAGATGGCAATGCAGTGCAGTAATATGCTAGCTTCAGAAATGCAAGCACAATGAGTATGCTAATGCATTGCTAAACACAATTAATGAGCCCTGAACCTGAGCAGGGCTAATTAATCCAACTGCAAACTTTTCACAGCTGATGACTGTGTGCTCCTAGTTTTCTCTACAGAGGCAAGGGGAAGATTGAGCTGGGACTTCTGAAAAGTTGCTAAGAACTTAGAACTGTGGCTGAACTCAGTGTCTTTGCAGTGTAGAAAAGGCTGTATGAGAGTACCCTAACCCCAACTGMGCAGCCTTCCACCTGCCAAAGCAGCAGCAACAAAAATGCACAAAGGATACTTTTGACTTGTATCTTTGTCTCAGTTCATCACTTGTAAAGTGCAACTATAACCTTTTCCATTCAAAAGGTGCACTAGGAAAATTA
Organism: Phoebastria nigripes; assembly: GCA_035582835.1. Lineage (NCBI taxonomy): Eukaryota > Metazoa > Chordata > Aves > Procellariiformes > Diomedeidae > Phoebastria > Phoebastria nigripes. The sequence goes on along the minus strand of JAYKAV010002196.1, from coordinate 87,508 downwards.
TTAATTCTTGTGAAGTATTACGGTGATGGGAATGATGAAAAATTTCTACAAAGAAATCTGTATTAAGTAATCTGCTCAGACTGTATGCAGTAATTTCTATTCTGGTACTTCTCAACTCTTCAGTGCTAGATTCTGCAACACTGCAAGGGAATTGTTCTAACATGTTAGTGGCAAAGCTAACTAAAATAAAACTTTAAGCGCTTTGGGGTAGAGGGTATTAAAAGTCCTAAGAATAAAGTAAGAATCTCATTTTTAGTAGTGATGCTGGCAAACAGAACTCATACTGCTTGAAAACATATTCTGCACTGACTCTCATATCATGTTTGCTTTTCGGAACATTGTAAAGTCACCAGTTTTTGAAATACATTTCATTTAAAAATTACCAGGCATGATGTAGGTCACAGTATTTTAAGCATAAACAGTCTGATAAACTGATTTTACACTGTCTTGCCCTGTGTCACCTACACCTTTAAACTTCTTGGAGCAGGGAGCAGCTCATGATCAGCATTTTTTTACATGGAGGAATATGGTGCCCAAGAAAAAAAACGGTGAAAGTTTTACACCTTGACAGTGAAAATACTAGTTCATTAATTTGATAATAAAAACATAGTTGCATTAATGTCAGAATAGAATTTAAGTCCAACAGTAAGCACCTATTGCATGATGGTGAGTTAAACACCCTAAGTAAATTATGATCTCTTCCATATCCTGAGAGAGAACTGGCCTTGTTACAAGAAGCAATTTCTTTTTTAGTCATAAGCAAGGAAGCCCTGGCTATCACTTACTTATTTTAAAATTTACGGGGCTTCAGAAACYCAAGTAGCTTTTGCATAGATTCATGTAGCATTTTGTGTTTCTGCACACTTTGCAAATAGGGCTAGCACAAAGTAAATCATACTGCCGTAATTCTGGGTTCCAARTTTCAAATCCAGAAGAGATTTAAAAGGTAACATGCAAAACTGTCCAGCAGAAAATAATCAAGTAGCAGAGGTCAGCCTTCATCCCTCACAAGATGACATTTTGGAAATAGAGAACAGAAGATATGTAGGGAAAAAAAAACCTGCTTTCTCAGAAATATGATAAAACCAAATGTATTTGTTTACAGTTACTCATAGATTCTCACAAACTTGTTGAGCTGCATTTTTACGGGGCAATTATAAACCTTTCATCTTCCTTTCTCCCAGGACATTCTCAAGGCTATCATTAGTCCCTCAGCATCAGAAGAAAAGCTCAGATACCTCAGAGAATCAAGAATCTGACTCAGAGTTAGAATGACACAACGTTTGTAGTTGTCTCAATGCACAGCTATGGTATCATTTCAGCATCAAAAGGAATGGCATCGTAAACTGGCAAGATTAATACAATGTCCTGCTTCTTACAGATTTGATGGCTCTATTTGCAAAATCCAAGATTCCCAAAAGTTTTCCTTGAATTACTCCTAAAATAGAATATGAGATAGCTCATTTGTGTGCTACATTATACTCATGAAGACAGTACATGAGCTTTGCCACTGTTTTCTCAGTTTTTATTATCTGTAGACTCTTCAGCTCAGGGGTCAAAAGGCTAATTACTCTTACTATGGAGCTCTGGAGTAGCACCATTAGCACTGAACCATAATGCAGTATCTGAAAGGGTAATGGCAAAYAAAACAAGGTGGCTATGCATATTTTCTTTCTTTCCCCATGACGTGTATTCTTAACTTACACACATAACTCATGTCCCAATTCAGGGATAAGCATGGCTTTCCAAGTAGATCTTCCTCCTACAATAGATATTATTTCCAAACCTTTCAGTATAGAAACCTAAGGATATGGACATGATATCTGAATTACAATGTTTAGAACACTTTGTAGGAAGTATATTTAGTCTTAAGTCTTGAAATTCTAGATTTCCTATAACCATACACATAATGAGAGTTAGAGAACAAACAAACAAACAAAGAGGTATACAAACTTCACATCAGGAGAAACACTAACCTAAGGAATGAAGAATAAGTATTTTGTGTGGAATTTCAAAATTACTATAAATTATCAAATCCATGTCGAAAACACCCTAAGGAATACAGTGCATAAGATGTACTCATCCTTTGACTCGGCAGTGTATGTCGAAGAAAATAATTCAGAAGTGAAAAACTAAGAAGAGTAGCCATTTTTCCTTTTTGATGTTTTATTTCCAAGTAAGACTATCTGGTCATCCCTGAATCTGAGACACCTCTGATAAAAGCAAATGTTGCACATGATCCATGAGAGCTAAGACTGTCTGTACTGCACATCACTGGTCTTATCTACAGAAACTGCAGCCAGTCTGGGACAAGATGAAAAAGGATAGTCTTCTCAGATTAATAACTGTTTTGGGGAAAGGAAAAAACATAGCTGAGAAAATTGCACACCATCTATTGTATACAAACCAAGCAGGCTAAATCATTCCAGCAGAAAACAACACAAACTTTTCCTAATGATAATTTAGAATTAGATACAAACAAAAATTTTATTAACTAAATTTTAGTTTGTATTCTTTAAGATACAGAAATTAAACAGTTAACAGCTTAAAAAATTAAACAGTTCATAATAAAACCGAGGCTTCCTGTGATCTTTATTCTCCAACAATATTCTTTATCATAGGATAAGGTGAGATCTGAAGATGGCAACTATTAATATTCAAAGAGTGTTAATGTAATTAAGTTCAGTTCTAAACCTCCTATTGTTTCATGAGTCTTTAGAAAGCTGCTTTCTTTTGCATCTTTGAAGATGTATAAAAAGGTGCTTTTGTATTAAAATGAAATTTTCCATCTAAGTTTTTAAGCTGTACTTCCAAAAGTTATAGAAGACACATCACAGACTGTGATCAGAACTCAAGCCTGTTGTACGTTAAATTGATCACAACTAGTATCAATTCATAAACTGAAAAAAGAATTTTGATAAGAAAGCTGAATAGCAATGCCTCTAATAACAGAGACTAGAGAAACTACTACATAAAAGCTGTATTATTTAAAATATTGAAGTACAAAAAAAAAAAAAGGTCAAATGCATTTGAAATGTACTGAGCAGGTACTCCAACACTTTGCTTAGCCAAAATGCAAACTATTTCTTGTCATTCCTTTCCTACCACCTTTTAAGTAGCTATCTTCAGGCATGTGGTAGGGGAGAAAACACTAGGTCTGTCATTATCTTCTTTCTGAGGCATCACAGCCAGACTGTTGCTATAGGGGATTTTAAACACTAAAACTTCAAGAAGTTATCATAAGAACGAATTACCCATATGATTAACTGAAGTTAAACACACAAAGTTCCCTATTCAAACCTGTTGTGCACCTCTTTCACAGTGATCCCTTATAACAACAAAATGATATTCTTCCACAATGATCTGTCCTTCTTGACTTTGAGGCAAACCTTCGAACTTTTCACTCCTTCACGTGTGCAGAAGCTATGCACTGTAGTACAAGCATTATAAGTATTTCACTTTTTCTAACTTCAAGGATAGTTACTATAGGATTTCAAAATAAATTTCACTAGAAGATCATTCAGTTAGTAGTCAGTTTTAATATTCTTTCATAGGTACTGTCTGTGAAGTTTCTTCCATCCCAGAGAAAATTTTTACTTATAAAAGGCTATTAAGAACATCACATCTTTAAAAGCAGAAGGCCTAGTTTCATTAAGTTTTTGGCATGAGAACAGCTATCATGAACTTTTTTTCCCCAGTGCCACAGTTACTATTCACATTTACATAAACGATGCAAAGACATCTGAAGTTATCAATGTCTCAGCTCAACAATAAAGTATGTTCACAATTAATAAACCTAACTTACATCTACTAGAGAGAAGTGTCTCTGTTATGAAGGTCTTATTGTGCCAATCTATCTACAGTTTGACTGGGAAAGTGTTTACAAAGAAATCTTTACCAAGTCAGTCCATTAAAAATATGGATCCTGATATAAGGGATCTGCAGGTAAGTATTTAGCAGAACAGTTGCATAAAATGGGGGGAAATTTGTAGGATATATTCAAGAGTAAATACCATCTATGAGAGGATTTCTTTGGCACTTTTTATGTATGAATTTTTTTGGCTAATTTTTCTTTAACATTCAGTTCCTCGTGATTTCATTCCAAATGCTATTCCCAATTCCACTTAATGAGGCAAAGAGAGATAAAAGGATGACAAAATTGAGGATGTACATTAGTGTGTTTAGATTTGTTTACTATGCTTCATGAGTATCTTGTCTACAAGCAGAGTAAATTCAGAGTTTAGACTCTTCTTCCTTTAGCTAAGAAGTTTCAATTTCAGATTGTGGCATCACCAACATCAGAAATATTTCAAGTATTCTGCAAGCTGTGTAATAACATCAACAGCTGCATGAGAGCATGCAGCCTTAAGACATATCACCTGTTCAAGATGATGTTGCTCAAAATTTGACTATATTGCATCTCAGCTACCAGTATTGCAGATATTCTTGCTCATGAACAGGATATGCTCCCATCTTAAGTGAAGGTAACTACAGGTGTAAACATTTTCCCTTTTCATCCAAGGTTCTTGTCTGTGTCGTTTCTAAGGGTAACTTTTTATCATGTTCTTCATGATTTCATAGAATTTATCCTCTATTTCCTCTAGGAAAAGACAAAGGTGCACTGAAGGTGTATGTTGCATGCAAACAATACACAGAAGATCACTCTGAAATAACACTTAGATTGCATTCCCACAGCATGCCAAAAGTATCAAAAACTTTAGTTTCTGCTGGTGCAGAACAACCACTGATTTCTAGCACAACTGTAGCAAGTGGCATGAGAAAGCCAATTAGTTGTATTACTAAGAGACAGAAAACTTAAGAACTATTAAACAGTTCGCCAAGTATTAGAAAGCATGCTTGAACATGGCAGTAATTTGGAACTTAAGTTACTCAGGCAAGTCCTAGCTCAGCAAGATAATGAATAGTATAGGTGATCAAATTTCAGGACTGGATTCCTAATGACCATCCTTCTGCATAGAATCTTGAGGGTAGAGGTTATTTAAGGCTTGTAGCTGGTATTTGAGTGTTGGAGTATAGTGTATTAAAATGTATACATATATATACATACATTTATGTTTATGTATGTATACACTTATGTATACATTTTTGTGTGTGTGTGTATATATATATATATATATATATATATAAAAAAAAAAAAAAAACCAACAACCAAAAACCACACACACACACATCTTCATCCCTGGAGATTTTCAAGACCAGACTGGAGGAGCCCTGAGTAAACTGGTCTGACCTCATAGCTGATCCTGCTTTGAACAGGGGGCTTGACTAGATGATGTCCTGATGTTCCCGCTAACCAGATTTTTCTTGTGATTCGTATACAAATATCACCCTGCTTAAAGACATTTTCAAGTTCAAAATTTACTTAGAATAACCAGGGCTGTAGCAGCTGCAAAATGCACAGACTATCATTAGTATCTGATGATGATACTATTTGATGATGGTATTGACTATGATCAAATAATAAAATATGAAGCCTATTATATTCATTACGAACAAGTATATTTCTCCTCATTTTCTCAGAAGTCAAACTAGTCAAAACAGCACAAAGAACAACACATARTTTACCACACTTGCTAAAAAAACTTGATTATAACAGACAGCACAGACTAAGTTTTTAAAAAGGGGAAGAATAGAAGAAATGGAATGCCTATGTATTATCTGTGATTAGAATAACTAACATTTTTATCAGCAACTATACATAGTTACTGACTAAGCAAATTTTTTTTTTGCTCATGCGAAAGAGGAATGATAGAAGTACTATTATCGTTACTGGTATTATCTATTCCAGATAAGGAACTTCTCAAATCTTTCTGCCAAAAAAGGATAATCTGGACAAAATAACTTTAGGAATCCAACATTAAGTAGTGTGAGGACGTATTCGTTATACTATATTAGCCCTCTTCTTTAGATGTCCAAGCTATGATACTGCTTTCAGTGTATAGGAAATGGAACAAAGGTGGGTTTCTCCATAAAGTAATTCAGGACCACTAATTTAGGAACCAAATTTAAATAGAGGAGAAAGCATCATGGATTTATCAATATCTGACAGGAACATTTAAATGACTTTCCAGCACTTGTATGAGTAGTAGAGTGCCTAACTCCCTTTCGAAATTAACCTGGAAGCCATTTCCTAACGTTTAAGTTTACTGTATGCTTTATTTTCTCAGTCAAGCTTTACAAAAGACAAGCATGTACCATTTTTGGTAGAGATTATTAAATCAGGCAAGAAGTTACCTGAGGTGATTACTGGTGAACTGAACCATGAACCCTTCACATACACCGATAAGCAGTTCAGACACATGGATAGTTTCATTAAGTATAAACCACAGCAAGTCTTTTGCCTAATGCGATCATACCATAAACGTCAGCTGAATTATGTAACAAGAAGAGTTATCTAAAAAGAGGAAACTTCCTTTGCAATGATAATTACAAGCGAAACAATGAGGTTAATTGCTTAGCCAAAATAGTTAAGCAAACCAATGAGGGTATGCTAAAGGGTACAAAACACTGTAAGCCTCTTTAAGAAAACAGCTTTCTGGTCAGGGTTCATTGACTGCTGTACTTTCTCGTACTCTCTACTCCCCATCTGCCACATACATATTCTTATGAACAATCATAACAAAAGCCATGGATAATTTTAAAGAGAGGTAGATCCAGCCTTGACCTCTGAAGTCCATGACAAGCACATCAAGAAATAGGAACTGTAGGTTAACAGTCCACAAAGTTTAGAAAACGCTGGTCAAATACATATCTTCAGAGCGCTGACAAGTGTAAGAAACATCACTGATGAAATGTACCGAGGTTGGAGACTGATTAGACACTGAGAAAGGTGCTGCAGTAGTTATATGTTAATTATAAGTTTTCGGTCCACATTACAGCTTTGCCTTCCTGGATTACTGTGGTAGTTGAGGATTATACCACCAATTTAGTCAAGAAGCAACACAATAACTAAGAATACCGGAGAGCTTGAGTTTACCCAGTACCAGAGTTAGGAATAGAACTTTTCAGACAGTCAGTAAGTTCTTGGATTCTTATTGTCTATTTTGTGGTAGCAGTTGAAGGCAAAAAAGAGCAAAAGAACTCACAGAATCACAAAATAGTTTGGGTTGGAAGGGACCCTTAAAGGTCATCTAGTCCAACCCCCCTGCCATGGGGAGGGACATCTTCAACTAAATCAGGTTGCTCAGAGCCCCGTCCAACCTGACCTTGAGTGTTTCCAGGGATGGGGCATCTACCACCTCTCTGGGCAACCTGTGCCAGTGTTTCACCACCCTCAGTGTAAAAAATTTCTTCCTTATATCTAATCTAAATCTACCCTTTTTTAGTATAGAACCATTCCCCCTTGTCCTGTCACAACAGGCCCTGCTAAAAAGTTTGCCGCCATCTTTCTTGTAAGCCCCCTTTAAGTACTGATCGGCTGCAATAAGGTCTCCCCAGAGCCTTCTCTTCTCCAGGCTGAACAACCCCAACTCTCTCAGCCTTTCTTCATAGGAGAGATGTTCCATTCTTATGCCCCAGCTATTAAAAGAGGAGGATTTTACTCTGTGCTCCTCATACACCAAAGAAATGGAGTCCAAGTGCAATACATGAGGAATGCCCTCTCATTCACAAGGCTTCTTTCCTTCAGCTACTGTTTAGTCACCTTGTATACCTCAACATTACTAAAGAACTTACTGCTGATTCATCACTCAGGAAGGGAGTATGCTGAAATGGCTTGGCAGACATGTAGGCAGGCAGAGACATGGATCTTAACTTCCATTCCTAGATTGACAGAGCGCACAACAGTCCCTGAAAGTATTAAGAGATGAAACCTCTTCTACTAAGCATGGGAAGAAAGGCGGAAGGAAATATTTTAAAAAAATATTTCAAACAATAAATGTATACATAGATATATATACACACATGTACACCCCCTCAAACACACATTTATCTTTGTTTATACACACACGTGTGTGTGTCTATATATGTATAGACACACACACAAAAAAAAATAAAACCAGGCTTACATCCTTTGCATACTTTCTGTTTTCCTGGAGTTCAGAAAACTGGTTTCTGTTGTGGATTAAGATTCTTATACATTTTACAGACCATCGTAATCTTCATGAAACAGATTTACCATGCCCTTGAGTAATCACAGGAAATTCAAATTCAAGCATGCGGCTAGAATTCTGTATTCCTTCAGCAATATTTTTTTTCAGTTTGACAGCCCACACTGACATCAATCTCAAAAAATGTTGCTTTGAATTATAAATATCCAGATCCCCTCCATTTCTGTAGCTCTAATAGCACTGAACTATTGTCCTTCCTACCAACCTTCAGATGACTCTCAGATTAGACAAACTTAATTAGAACTTACTAATTTTGCTTGATACCTTAGTCTTAAGTAGTCATACTAAATATACCAMACAAAAAAACCTAAATTAAAAAAAAATATAAGCCATCTCCTAGACAATCTGCTAGCATTTCTTTACCTGCTTGCTGTCTGTGATCCCCATATTCATGGTGAGGATGAAGGGGAAGCATTACAAATTGGAAGTTCCAAAGAATTGTTTCTTAAATGGCCCTTCATGATGTGAAATATGCTGTCGTTAAGGACCACTAATTTATAGCACTCCTGTCAAAATTACAACATTCATTCAAAACTTCAGTGCTGTAGCAGATTGGTGCCAAAACAGCCCAACTTCAAAAACATYCTATCAGTTTCCTTGTGACCGAGAAGCAACATAGCTTTTTGATGCTATATATTAAATAATTGAAACATTTGTCACAAGACTTCTGCCTTTTAGCTGGTTTGAAGAGCACCCCTTCCTTCTTTATGGAAGAAAAGTAATTCCTACTTTCTGCCATGCCATCTAAAGTTATCAACCAGCCAGGCATCTCAGGAATCCTACTTCTTCCCATCTATGACACGACAGCTAAAAGCTCTGTCAAATAAAAATACTGTAGCCCAGATTATTAAGAAGCATTTTTTTTTCTTTCAGATAATCTTTTTATTGGAAATGTATATAACATTGGAAAGACAGAATTCATCTAGCACTGAGAAACGCTTACTGTCCTTCACCGTTTTACAATTCTGCTGAAAGTAAAAACTTGATGAAACAGAAGGCTACGTGAGAACCAAATAGATAAAACCCAAGCTCTACTGAAATACCATGAAATCTGCAGAATGGTCAACATTTCCACAGCCAAGTCCTACATAATTCTGAAAACAAGAAAGATGATGAAAGCCTTTCAGGTAAAATACCAGGATCCACTTTCTTCCCCTAAGGGAACAGAGTTTTATTGTATTTGTTGGCAAGTCTGAATTTGTTTTTTTTCTTTTACAAGGCGCCTTTCTTTAATTCACATAAATCTGTATATCATTCTGCATACCCACAGTTCAATGTCTTATCTATGGAATTTGAGAAATAAAGTTTGTATATGTGGCTAAGATTTGAGAAAATATGAAAAATTCAACAGCCAGTAATTGAACTGCTGTAGTTGATTGCCCCAGAACTACTTTGTATGGCATACTAATTCCAAAGATAGATTCTATACAGCACACTAGAAATTGTTTATGCAGATCACATTTATGATCAAGAGGAAATATGCCACTAACTTTTATAACTTGCATAAGGTTTGATTAAATCTTCTCACCAGAGTAATGGGTACAGGACTAGGGAACTCAAATTTTGCTTTTCTGGTAGAACCCTTTATCATTTTTATTTATTTGTATCATCAGAGATTCTCTGGCAAGTAAGCAAACACCTCCCAGCAACTGGCTGATAATTTTGAGGTTACAAACTTTCTTTTACAGAAGACTTGGCTGAAAGAAATAATTAAATGCATACTTCCCTTTGTATCATTTGTGATTAGTTTGCATAGAGATAAGATAGGGATGTGACAAATACTTGTAATTCGTGTGCCCACAAATGAAAAACATTTTCAGATTTGAAATTCAATTCTGAATCATTGTCTGTACATATTTACCTCAATTTTAAATCTCAGCAACTTTCACTTGTTACTTTATATAGTTGGTAAGTGTCTTTATCCTAGAATTTCATCACAGAATGCTCATATGATAACAAGTCACAGCAGTATTATATACATATAAGAAAAACCTCAAGGAAGAGAGAAGAGGCATGTGAACATTTTTCTTTTTTACAAACCAGGATATATTCACAGCAACACAATGAACACACAACTACAAAAATTGTTAAGTTACAGTAATTGCATTCATAATTCATTCTTCAATTAGACATGTATTACACCTTAAGAACTGGTAACATCTATATATGCATACGTTGCTATCTCCTACTGTTACCATAATGGATTATTATTTGCCATATGGTTGGAATGGAATGGTTGCTCACTGCAGTTATGAATGGCAGGCTATATCAAGACTATTGCGATTATCAAATACCAGGTTTAGAGTGATTACCTTCTGATGTTTTTAACATTTTCTTCTTTGCAGAATGCTAGTTTGATGCATCTCTACATGACTCCACTTTTCCGTTATGCCAGACACAGCAGAGGAAATTCACTAATTCACACTAATGATGAGGGGATCCTTTACAAAGTTAGTTTGGAAATGTGTGATGTGACAGAATTTAATCACATATATTGAATCATGATGTTATGTTTGCAAAGCCAGGTTTTGTTTTTAAGTAGTTCTCATTAGTTCTGCATACACTGTCTAGCACTTAAGTTCTACTACAAAACAACTTTTGTAAACCATTAAATTAACTAACTTCATTTACATGTAGATTTGCCTGTTACATCCAAACACAACTCCTTCCTCTCCTTCCATTCATAAATGGCCCTCTGCAACATGTCACTCTTCTTCAGCCCTGGTCCCAGCTCCACCTAAATTTCCTCAAATTATAACTAGACCAGGAAGTATTACACCTGATTCCAAGCTGTGTTTGCACTAATTTATTAATACATACACAGAATGACAAAAATTGGCTAACAGAAAATTGTTCAGCTGAAGCTTTTACCCCAAGCCTTTCCCTGAAACAAGCCACTTATTTGACCCACCCAACCACCAGTTTCCAAAAATATATATGTTTACAGCTGATACCTCTGTCCCTCTAAAATTATTTTTTTTATTAGATTACAAAAGTTACGGAGAAGCTAGAATCTTGCCTTCATAACTTCCTTAAGGTTTGATACTGTACAGTAATACATTGCCAAAGGGGTACCAAGCCTCTACTTAGGGAAAGAAACACTTATTGGTGGTTTTCATGCATGCTAGCAACAGAAAAGAAAGGAGAAACTTAAGATTCTTCAGTTTCTGAATATAAGAATCAAATTCGCTTTCATTTATCCTGATGCAAGGTCAGAAGTACTCTTCTTGAAATCTAAACAGTTATACCAGTAAGAAGAGAGTCAGGCGTATATTGTATATAACAAACTTTAAACTATTTACTGAAATATATGTATTTATATATACAGTATGTGAAATGCAAGAAAACAATCATCTGGGAAACAACTCCATCAATTGATCCCTTTAAAGACTCTTTTTTAAGGAGGATGGAAGGGAAGAAAGAAGTTTCTTTTCCATTCCTAACCTGTCAGGTACCGCTGCGAATTTCGAGAACAGATGCAGTAAGTAGGAACTTCGAAACCTTGCTACTGTTCCCACTTTTTCCCTCCACTTCTATGAAGCAAAGGGTGTTGGTTAAGCAGTTCCTTGAAAGCAGCATCAGTCTGAGTACATCAAGTAGAGACAGATTGTGGCTGTGAGTCTAGTCAGGAAGGAATAGCTGCTGGGCACACAACCTGGCACTGAAAGGGAACAGGAAAATTAACAAGCATAAGCAGTGGTCTTCACTTTTTGGAACAGGAGGGCTGAGAGGGGGAAGAGATGGAGGAATGAAGAGAGAAAAACTATACTTGAAACTGGAAAAGAATGCAGGAGCAAATACATAAGCTTCTAATCAAAGAAGAAAAGATTAGTAAGACATTAAGAGAAAAGGGAAAATAGCACATCTAATCAGAAAAAAAAAAACCCTCCATTACTCCAAGAATAGGAATACAGTAGTTTAACACACACTATAGTTAAACATAGAGCCAAGAGAACAATAGAGTCAGCATTTCCTTAACAAAGTCCTTACCTCCACAGATGCAGGTGTGTTATACCACCACAGCACTGCAGAATTTAGTCTCAAGAGCTAGAGATATCTCTGTTCACATTTCAGAGTGTGCACTCTGTAACTCCACTAGAGACTTAAAGTAAGCTCAATTATTTATATACACAGAACCTAATACTCTCCATTGCTCCATACAGCCTGAATTTAGTTTTTAATACTTATTAAAATGAAACTCTGATCACTTTTCATTTATACAAAAAAGTCCTGCTGGAAACAAAATTCTTCCCTGCATTCTATTGAGAAAGGCTCACATCAGGCCTCCATATAGACAATCCTTGACACTCATGCTGTATTTTGATTTCAAAAATACCTTCCTTTAGAAACAATATAGCTACCACTTATTTTTCACTTGTTAAAAGAGTATATATTTTTTCCTAGATTCTCCTTTTACTGAAAATGCTTTGAGCTGGAATCTACATTAAAACTAACTGAAACTTCCATGCAGGACTGGGCTTTTTTTGTGTCATTGCAACACTGAAGAAAGCTATTTACATCTATTGTATTTTGGCTATTTCAAGAAATTTAGTTTAGCCATACTACTAAAAAATTGTTTCYGGTGCAACAAATACTACTCATATCTGAGGACAGCTGCATTTTCTTAAAAAAACCCTGATATTAGAATATTTTCAGAGATGAAACAATATTTAGTTGGTGATGTTTTCAACTTATCTTTCTGCACACTGGTTTATTTCCCCTTCCTTGTCCTTTCTGTATATTGTGACATGTGCCATCATTCACAAAAGTTGAGGTTTTTGTTTTGTCTTTGTCTCCCATGCTATCACTTATAATCATGCAAGAAACTATGACCTTGTACAAAAATATAAAGAAAAACAACTCATGAATGAAATGCCATCCAGTTCTTAAGCACCCAAGAAAGCAGGCATTCAGAGGCATGTATGATGTACAAGTTTCTGATAGTGACTGATGGTGTCTCTCACATGCTACCTACAGGCAAAGGAAAACATCCTTCTGAGCTTTCAGTCACTCTGATGGAACACAATTGTATGTATTACCACTGTAGTTAGCATGTAACTGCAAGGAATATAGTATTTGCTATAAATCTTTCTGCTACAAGCCAAAAATACCAATTAATTCTGGCCTAAAGGGTCCTTCTCAGTTTTGAAACTCTTTTGTATTTTGCAAGCAGGGCAGAGTTGTGTAGAAAAAACATTAAACAGACTGAAAAAGAAGAACAAAAGGCAGGCATCTAAAGAGACCAAAATACAATACATAGCAGGGACCAACAGAATGCTTACTCAAGCAAAGCAATCAAGAATACAGTTCTTGCACATCTAATACAGAACAAACTTGCTAGACTAATTTTAGTGACTGGGTATTTGAAGTTGTCAAAAATTATAAGCCAAGTCTAACCTCTATGTGTCTTAAATACAGATTCACTAATTTAAGCAGGCTATAAACAGAGAGCTATGCATATATCACTAATGCAAATCATTTTAAATACTGTATATGAAGTTGCCAATATCCATAAGAAACATGTATTAGTAGAGATCGATGTACTATGAGCATAGAAAGACAAAGTTAAAGACATCTAAAGAAAAAAATCCCTGAAACTCCTGTTTTTAATCTGTTACTATGGTAAGTCAATTTATTAAAAAAAAAAAAAAAAATACATACACACACACACACACATGCACAACAGCTGACAGATTAGATCTATACCCATTCTAGATTCTCAATACCATTTGCCTTTACCAATAATTGTCTGCATGTACATAACATCCATGAAATATACAACACAAATTTTGAGAATTTAGGCTATAGTAAAAGCCCATGGGTAAAAGAACCTGAACCTTCTGGCATTGAGTTAGTTGAGGTTACAATACACTCGAAGGATAACTGTTCAGAAATCTCAGCATCTTTCTATAATACAAGAGTAAACAGACAGTAAAGAGTTTGGTTTCAAAATATTTTTCCAGAATATGGTCTGCATTATTAGTGCTAAATTGATTCTATATAAAGCACTTGTAGGTGCAAGAAAAGCAGACATTTATGAAGAGACTTTTGATTGGGTCAATAATAATTAAGGAACAGTAGCATTATTAAATATAATTTTATACAAATAGTAACTACAGACATCTATCAATAGCATTGCTTAAATCAGGTTCTACAAGTATGCCAACAATACCTACTGTTATCCATTGGCACCAGCATCACCAACTTGAAATGTAACCAGTTTCTGGATAGGCATTTAAAAAAGCATTACGTCAATGGGATCATCATCTTCTAATCCTGCTCTTGTCCTATTCCTTCCAAGTGCCAAGATGTGCCATTTCAGAAAAAGGTGAAACCCTTTATCACCCTGATAACACATGTTCAGCCAAAGCATGCCAATTTACACAGATGACATGCATCATTCTTTTCTGATTTCTAGAAATTATCAATTTACATCTGCAGCATGAGGCTTGCCTCAAATTACTTCAGCATTACCGTCAAACACTTTTTTTTTTTTTAAAGCAACTGTGCGATACATCTGACAAACTTCCTACTGTCATAAGCTGCCATAGCAGATGAGTCAGTTAAGAGGTATATACTTCACGGTCATATCTTATTTAACATTCTGCGGTTATTTCTTTTTAACTTCATATCCTATCTTATTCTCAAGCTGGAGGAAAGCTCAGCTCCTTGTTCATATCTGCTCTTAGTTCTGACAACTCCCTCTAGTTTTCCCTCTGAGGCATAAAACGTGCACACATGTACCTTCTCTCACATCTTTCAGAAGAAATATCCTATTCCAATCTCTGCTACCTTCCTTTAACCTCACAGACTCACCCCTTCTTCTTCTCTTTTCAATCTCTAATCACAAATGCATGGCTGACAGCCACCTTTCTTTCAGTACTGCATCTGGGGATAGCCAACATGTCAAACCCACAAAATGAACTAATTCCTTTTTCTCTCTGACTACAAACAACTCCCCTTTTCTCAAGCTGACAAATTAGGATCTTTTCTTCACATGGTTACAGTCTCTGCAAACTGCTGACAACTCAATGAGAGGCCAACTAAATAAATCATTCAAAATGAAAGAGCTGCTTAAGCTGTAAGTGACCTGAAACAGCTGGTAAATTTTTAAATGCCCACACCCTCCCCTCAAAGCAATGAAATACTCTGTATAAATAAACAGTGGCTCTCCAAACCTGCTGGGCTATCAGAAAACAGGGTTAAGAAGGAAGCACAGGAACTGGGAATCAGCAGGGATAATTAATTTTTCTTGAAGGACTGCAACACTGCCATTAATTTCCTTGAAGTGTATAGAATGTAGGAACAGCCTCAATTAAAACTGATGTTCAAATGCCAACTGTGCTTGTCTTTTAATCACATGCTTTGCATATTGATTTTGATATAAATGTGTATTATGGAGTATGGTATTTTTGTTGTGAAAAATCCTTTAAGAAAAGAAATTCATTTGGGGAAAAATTTCAGCATTATTCTGTGGACATTAATAAATGTCTATCACATTTTCCACAAGTTGTAACAACAATTGTAGTTGTTACAACTTATGTAGACATTTGTCTGCAGAATTGGAGGCCAGTTAGAGGTATTTTTCTATAGAACACAGTCTGCTATTTGTCATTAATTTGTTATTGCAAAGTTTCAGTTCAAACTGGAATGTGCTTATATTATAAGATCCAATGCAGAGCTCCCACAAGCTTGATGCTAACTTCTTTACATAGCTATTTATTCTATGTTCTAGATAATATAACATTTGAAGAAAAAAAGACAGGGAATTGTGTTATCAATCACATTTTTGTAAACATTTTGGGGACCACTTGGAATACAGTATTCTCTGCAATAAGCTGTCAGTGAAAGGCAGCTACTTTCAAAACTAATGGTGGTAGCAAGAAATTGCAACAGAGAACACAGAAAAAAGAATGACAGAAAAAAAACCATTCTAGCTTCAAAGATCCTAATACCAGGCGGAACAGATCATTTCTAGTTTTTCATTTTCATTGTTACCATCAAAATAATTGCTGTTTTATTTAAATAAGAAAGAGCAGAGGTATAATCTAGGCCTATACATCAGAACCAGTAAGGATAATCTATAAAATACAACACACAAACTCCCCCCCCTGCTTCATTCCAATCATCACATCCCTTCTATATGAATAACAGAAAAGATATTATTCTGGTCTTCTTTAATCTCTTATCCTTGCCAACAATTTTCAGTTATAACTCCTTTTATAGCCACCAGGATGAAATACGTTTGATGGCTGAATTAGCTAAGTACAAAATAAAGTTCCGATAAGAACAGGCTCTCACTCAACCCAGCAAAAGCTGAAGCAATGCTAGGGGAGGAGAACGGGAGCTACCACGGAAACAGCACGTAAGTTCAGGCGAGGACGAAGTGGATAAAATAGTCTGCAGCCTTCGGGTAACCCTAGTCCAATCATTACCATTGACTCAGACAGCCAAAACCACCTTAAGCATCTTCCTTCCAGTTATAGATGACAGGATGACTCAGTTTGATCCCCTCAACTAGTAAATAACTACCATCCAGCCACAATAAACCAAAGAGCTCACAGTACCCCTGTTTTGAATCCTATACTGCATTTAGTTCAGCTTCCTCTCTCTTTTCAGGTTGGGTAATAACTTACAGAAACTGACTCTGTCCTATGTTAGGCTATTACACAGGCCACCTCTGCTAGAGCAGCAACACAATAATCTCATAAAAATAAATTAGCTGGAACAGATCTCCACATAAGCCACATTGTCTCCTCATTCTCTTTGGCACATGCTTTGGTGAGTGGATGATTATTTGCAGCATATTCTAGACTTCTCATGTGGAGAACTTTGTTGTACAAGAAGTCAGGAAGTACTCTAGATTTTCCCTAGTAGCTTCTCCAACTTACGTGTAACGAAGGCATCTCTCCATTGCACTCCGCATTAGTAGAGATATCAGAGACATCAGGGATGCCCATCTTCATAACAGAGGCTGACTGGATGGAATTAATAGGTCAGACATAATATTACTTCAGCTGCACCTCACTTGGAAGGAGACAGTCCATATTTAAGCAAGAGACAGGAGCAATAAATTACAATTTAATTTTGAAGTCATCTCCTGCTTGGAAGGAATTCAACTAAATGACCTCCACAGGCCCCTTCTAGCCTAAATTATTCTGTGATAGAGAAGTATAGCCAAAAAGTACCATATAAGATTTCAGTTTACCATAAAATCACAGAAAGCGTTGTTGTTGTTGTTATTGTTGTTATGTACAGCACAACACAACAAGCACTAAGTATTTTATGCATGTAAAGCTACACAAAGCAGAATCTAGTGCATCTTATTTCCAAACAAAACTATTAATTGTCACTGATTTTCAAACAATTTCTATAACATTACAAGAATGCTCAGATGGAACTCTGAAGAGATATGGTGTCGAAGGAGAAGGCTTCTTCAATCTCATATTTTTATGCAGTTAATTAAACACACCTTAAATTTGAAGCATAGTTCACTCAGACTCTCATAATTCATCATACACAACATACATTACGCAAGGTCTGGAGAAACATGAAGAATTAGCATCAAAAAGAACAGAGTTCTGGCACAGACATGTCACTGCAGCTTCCTTTACTATAAGGTGGCATCACAAATTTACAGATGGAATTTGCTTCAGGCTTTTACTAAGAAATAAATACTGTTCCTCTTAAGAATTTGGTTGAAAACAGAAACCAGCATGTCATAGCTTCCTATGAAACACGAAACTCTCTATATAGCCATGGTTATTTCTATACAGCCGTTCAGAGTACAGCACAAGCAAAAAGCAGAATCAAAACTGTCACAGACTGATTAGATGAAACAAGTGAAAACAAATCTCTAGTTGAAAGAAATATGTTAAAATTGAGACATTCTTGCATTTTAGTTGGGGGCTACACTGGCAGCACAAAATTGAATCACAGCTACTGCTGAAGACTAACAACCTTCTAGCCATACTTCAACCAAGCACAGCACCTGAACTTTGTGATCAGCACAGACTCACTTATGAATGAATAATTGTCACAAATGCAGTCACAATTATGGTAACTTTGCAAGACATAATTTCACATCAAGTGATCAAAATGTCTACTGCATTTCAAGATATAAAGAAGGCAACATCATCTGCATTATATATAGATTAARTTGGCATTCATCTCTGCATAAAGATGTTGGTGCTTGGTCCATTTAAAGTAACAGATTTAAAAAGAATTGTCTTAAAAGCATATTTGTATTTTGGACACTTTAAGCTGCAGCACTATCATACATACAGMAGGCATCTGCAATACTAATTTTAAAAAAGAGGAGCCACATGATACAAAATAATAAATAAATAAAAATCAATACAACTCATCTATGGTGTCCCATGTATGACTAATAACCTAATTCAGTGTACACAATCACACCCTCTGCTAGGCATTTGCCTGGCAATATGTAATATACAAAGTAACTTGGACATTTAAAGTAACTTGGACATTTTTACTTATTTTACAACAAATTGTATTCCTTGCTGTCATTTCTCTGTTGATCTGTTTCATCTTTGTTTTTAACCAAACATGTCAGTAGAGCCTATACTAGGAGAGAAACAGCTGAAGCACATTTCTAAATTTACCATGAAAGTATTTTAGATTTCATATTTCTAATGAACATGAATGCTTGAAGAAAGTGCAGTAAGGCAATCTTTATACTGTTAAGGTATTTTAATTCAAAGTGATCTACCGAGCAATAAACATGTAATGAAACCCAAACATCTGTTATTACATATTGGGGGGATGGGGAACAGTTGGTATAAAAAACAAAACAAAAACAAAAACAAAGCCACACAACACCCCCCCCCAAGTATTCCTAATATTATTAGCAAAGTAATAAACAGCAAGAAGTACATTGTCTGAAAGTCTAGTCCTATATTTATTTCCTCATTCTTAGACATCTCATCACTTCCTAACATTAAATGCTCAGACTAGACAAATTTAAAAAAAAAAAAAAAAATTTCCCTCTATTTAAAATCCAAGTAAATAAATAAAGGTAGACTGAGAAGGATTTGTTTCATAGACAAGTCATTTATGCCTAGCCGTTAACATTAAGAGCAAATCTACTTCAACATCTAGTTCCCTACAAGATCCTTCCCCATCTAACATCTGCTAACAGAAGTAACATTAAAATTTATCAGCCATGCACCACATCTGAAAAGAGTTCACGGTCCTGCAACCCACAGAAGTGAGAGTTCAAGTCTACTGCCAATTTTTCAGCTGATTTAGAGAGAACATTTTCCTAAAATAAATGTGCAGCACAAAAGTAAAAAATAAAAAGGCAAAAGAAAAGCTGAAGAAAGCAGCCCATAAACACAGATTAAGGGCTAAAATAAACATTGTTCAGAAACAGTAAATACAGACAGTCCAGAGTATTCAGTTCCTTTATGCCACTTTTTCAACTCCTCAACCTGAATCTCGTAGGATTATAAGCCAGTTCGGTGTCTATAACCTCACCAGTCTCTCCTAGTAGCTACATACTACTAGAAGCTTAAGTACTGTTTACTTCTCACATCTACACCTCCAGCCCAAGTAGCAGGAGATAAGAGACAGATAGAAACCCAGTAAAAGGCTACACCACCAGTCCATAAGGCAACTAACCCATAAAGAATGTTAGATACGAACTTCTGCACACTCGTATTTGCTCACTTTGTAACAAGCAAAGGAAGAAGCTAGAACAGGATTTTTCACTGACTGAAGTCAAGGTCAACTGGATGTTTGACAGTAAGAAAATCTTGTTGCCTTACAAAGAATATATTGGTGTTTCTAGGATGGAAGAATGAAATCTATTATTTCTGTTCACTAAAAACAAATACAAACCCAGTTTTCCAGGAACAATTATTTTCTTTTTTCCAACTATTTTTAATTGTAGATATATATACTTCATAATCAAGAAAATACTGTTTTTTCCAAAGATTTAAACTTAGTAAAACCTATAGATTGTGCAACAAATCTAATTTTAACTGCATTAGATCAATACTGGGGCACTGTCAAACACAGCTGCAAAGTGTGTAAACGGGAACAGTGTTGGGCTGACAATGTTCTTCGCATAGTAACCCAAATAGAGCACATCAGGTTTCACACAGCATCATTTTTAGGGCTTCCCAGGAAGCATTTTTCCAATCCCATCATATTGTATCATACGGACTTCACGTCACATTGACTTCAAAATCAATCATATCAAAATAAAACCAAGACCTTCTAGGTAGGGGAATGGGAGGAGGGCAAGAGTTGTTGGGTAAAAAGGGGTGTGAGGTGTCAAATATACCCCCTAATACCCAATTGATGTGGCAAATGTTTAACACGGGGAAGAAAGTTTTCAGTCTCAGTTCTACCACTCTCTCACATACCAGGTAAATGGTTTGCTTCCTCCCCCTCCCCTATATGGCTGCTAGCTACTCTAGAATAGCCCTTACCAATTTTTTGGGTTTGGGGGCAAGTGTTCTATCCTACCACTGAGAATCTCCCCTTCAAACAAAAGGATGCAGAAGGCTCATACAACAAATACCAATTTTTGATGTATAATATTTTTATGTAAAAGTTTTCACAAACTGCTTTACTCATTTTACATCCTTTTCCTGTTGCATATAAAATGATGTTGCAAAATCAAGTTTTATTTTCCAAATAAAGATAAAGCAGATGTTAATAAGCTACTTTAAGTTTTATTCCTGCTCATAACTGCCACAGTAAATAAAATTTGCACTGTTAGAATAATACGTTTTGGGCCTCACTCTCTCAACATTCTCTAAATTGTCATGGATGCTACAATTATAAAATAAAAAATCTAACAACCTACAATATTTACTACAAAGGCATTACATACTATTTCCTTATCAAAAAGCAACAATTCCTGAAAACATTTTAAAGTTCAAGGAAGCTGTTATTAAAACAAAATTTATATGGTATAAACTGTTCACGGTTCCATCCCTAGAGTGTAAAATTAGTGACTGAGGAAAGATTTCACAGGAACTTAATCTGAGTGCAGTGCTATTGCAAAGGATTTGCAATTTTGGTCTCTTTGCCAAAATCCTACGTATTTGCAAGCCACTGTAGTTATTCATGCAAAGCGACAGATAATCAGCAGCATCTAAAGCTTTTTTACATTTATATTGAACGTGGAGTTCTTTTCTCTCTATCCGTGTGTATGTAATACCTTAGGCACAGCAAGGTCATATCTGAAGTAAGCACTGGGGAAGTTCCTAATGCCACAAGTCTAAAAATGTTTCTGATTTCATGTTTTAATAACATTCTGGAAATCTCTTTGAGTTCTATTTGCAGCCAACATCAGAAAAAGATGCAGAATAAAAAAGGTAGAGTTAAAACTTGAAGTTCAATGTGCAAGTGAATGATCAGCATTTGYATTTTAATTGTTTATAGGCTTTGTGCAGTCATTTAATAACACTTCACAGTAAATTCAAAATAATGAATTCCAAATTTCCGTAACACACATATCATCACATTGAAACATATGGATCCCTTGGACAAATGACGACAGCTAGAGCAACACTGAAAGACTGACAAGGCTATTCCCTCCACTAAGCATGCCTCGGTTAAATGCCAGGAACACACGCATACATTCACTTGTGGCTCAGTCAAGCATCCTGACTCAGTGGCTATAGAGCTAAAAGTAAAGGCTTCCCAGACCTCACATTTATAGTACAGTCTCTCCTTTCCTATGCTGTTCAGAAAGTTCACCASCTGCATCTGAAACACAGCATCTGAGAACAAAAGAAGCCACAGCACTGTGCAGCAGCAAGGGAGCAGTGCACCTCCTGGATCTACCAGGTGTCCCTTTAGAAGGCCACATAGTTCAATAGCAGAGGCCTTTCAGCGTAGCTCCGATACAGCCCATGTGACTGGATGTGTGACATATTCACCCTTATCAGATGATTCAAGACTTATGATTTGAATTAAAAAAAAAAAAAGTTTTTATTCCCTTTATTAGCCCTCTTGAGTTTTAATAAATGTGAAATAAACAAAGCTCCAAAAGATCCCACACAAACACRCATAGGAAGAGGCTTACTCGTGGTATAAGCATCAACAACAAATACAATAGAGTATATCTGCCTAAATGCCAACTTTTTTCCTGAATGGTAAACAAGACACCTTCAAAGATAAATGGTCTAGAGAGGTAAGAGTAAGTGCCTTTTCTCTTCATATTGAAGTATCCTAGTGCAACTGTACTGAAGTCACTTGACTCCAAATTAATACCAGGGCAAGAATAGAATATGCCATAAATAAGAGATTAAATCTGGTATTAAACTCATGGACTTAAYGGCTACCTCTCCCCCCACTTTCCGAACCAAGAATATTTTTCTACATATCTTCTTTTCCATTTGCTGAGTTTTACTCTGACAGTCAGGTGTTATGGAAAAGTGACATCTGCAGGCTTCAAGTCATTTGGATGGGGAAAAAAATTCAAATTATTCTATATATATTCAAGGGCTGAAACTATGAAAACTAATTTGACAAAATTTGACACAGTCATGCTTTATTCTTTCTATAAACATTCTGAGTAAGGTATTGCTTTTGCATCGCTGTGGTTTAGGAAAACACTGTAGTTTGAGATAAGTTTCCTTAATCAGTGCTATCCTGAGCATCTGCACTACCTGGAGAGGGCATAATGTCTTGTTAAATTTTGCCTTGAAGAAAAGTGGCTTAACAGAAGTTACTTTAATTCTGCACTCTGTGTTGAAAACTACTTGGCAAACGAACTGTTGTCCTGCTCAGAATACTTAGGGAGCACCAAGAAGAGAAAGGAGGAAAAAAGGCAGATGGTAATTAAAAGCTTGGTATTTTGTTTCAGAGTTTTTAGGTATATTGTTTAAAAAGAAAACAAAACTGTAACAGGATAGATTTCAATACACTAAATACATATTTAAATCTTGGGGATAGTAATGGAATCGGTAGCCATAAACAGCCAGCACTAACATCCTGTATTCCTTACCCCTAGAGCTATATGGCAACTTACATTTTAACTTTTGGGAAGAAGGTTTTTGAAATTATATCCATCAGGCTAAACAAGTAGATTCATGAATGTCATTAACAGACTATTTACAGTCATGTTTGCAAGATCAAAACCCAATTCTGTTTTTTACACATTTGTCTTTAAATAAAAATTTAGTCCCAAAATAATGTACTGTTTTTCCATTACAGTGTTTACACTTCAAAAAGAATGATTTTCAAGCACAAATATGTGAGATGAGCTTCTTCATACCATACCTACACTACAGAATACTTATGCAAAGTATTTTCAGTCCTTTAAGACAAACAGAGGTAGTATCTAAATTCTCCTTAAGTGTCCACACTGTAGGTAGCATCAGTTAAGTTTCCTGTAGGTGTCAATGTAGAAGTGCACTGAAGAAGGAAACACAAGAGTAGAAGCTCTGAAAAGTTAAGTATTTGAAATAAAGAACCATTAGGAAGGTAATTTCTTTTCTATAAACAAAAGCAGTTCAGAGAGAGTATTTATTATGATATTCATCAAGTATTAGATGAAATCTCTTGTGATCATTCAAAATATTTAAAAAAAAAAATCTTTTCCCTCTTTGCAAATAGACATGTGACGCAAGCCAGTGAACAGCTTTTCTGAAATTTCTTTCTGAAATCCTTTCAGAAACATTTTAKCTTTTTCCTTCGTCATCTTATGCTTCCATACCTTCATCTTCGAAAGCTGATCACAATTCATTGCATTACATTGTAAGGTATTCAGAAACTACTTGTGATAGATGAATACACGACGTCAGATTGCCCCTTCAACAAGAGGGCAAAACTATTTTTAATCACAAAATTTAATCTGAACACATACCACATGAGAAAATTATCCAGAGCACAGTATTATATACTCAATATATTTTTCTTACCTGGTCTTGAAGGAACTCAGGTTAGGCCTTCAATCTGAACAAGTTCTTCTCCTTTTACTGGCTCAATAGCACTGACTGCAGATTTGTACAAATTAATAGAAACATCACATACATCTACACAGGAATAATTTCTCTCATTGACTTCTTTTTAAACACAAGAGAAGACAATAAAGAGATCTTGTTGAGCTTAGGATTTGAAATATCTGAAAAGTATATTCCCTTTCTTACAAAAGCTTGTGATTTGGTTCCTCTCAACCACTAACCAAGAGAAGCAATTCCCTTATAAATTTATGAATAAGGGAATTACACTGTGTGTAATTCCAATCTTCTCAGTCACAGTTGCTTTTTTCCTCTAGCAGTAGGAATACTCAGAGGTGAAATAGGGAAAGGATCCATGGAGACCACCACCAAGTCTGAAATCCTGTTAAACCACTAACAATACCAAAACTAACAGACCCTGACAGAATAAGCTCATAAACAGAAAAGACTAGGGACTAAGCTGTGGGGCACTGTAGCTCCCTTTGTACATAGAATTCCCTGTACTCTCTGATGACTGACAGAAAAAGTTTTCATTTTCAAGATGCTCCAGTCGGTAAAGAGGGAGGGATTTAATATCTTGYGACTTAAAATTCCCTTTGTTTAGACTTAATTTTCAAGAAAAACAAAACAACACAGAGGTTGATATTTTGCTTCTTTCTCTGTCACAAACAAACAAAACAAAAAAACAGGAGACTACAGGACACTTTTTAATCATTTAAGTTCAGGCACAAAGCCACATTGTAACAATGTAACAAACCACAACTTCAGTGTTATTTCTACAGAGTCACATAATTTTTACCCCCCTTACAGTAAGGAGGAGAAGGGTTGCAGTGCCCAGTAGGATATGATGTGGTGGATCCTTTATAGACAGGCTCTTAGAAGAGAGGAAGAAATTGGTTTAACCACCAGGTAGAATATATAGTCCTATTTGGATGGCAGTGGTTTCATGGCAAGTGATAAAGTTTGTACAGTCGTCTCAGGAATGTTTTTTCCATGTTTAATGTTTTTCCACAGGTAACAAGGAAATGAGGACAGATAAAAAGAGAATGCCAGTTCTCCTCAGCTGGTGGAGGTAGCTGGTCTCTAGCAAAATTGCAGAATATACCCAAGGCACACACACAGCACAGAGCCTGCTTATTTTGTGTGGTGCTCTAAGCCACCTGGCTGAACAGGGCAAGTTCCCAAGAATCTGTTCATGGAAAATTCTCCTCTCCCTCTCAGCGCTGCATATTTCTAACGTATCATCATCAAGCAGTGATTCTTAGGTCATAAAAAGTCCCAAAATAAAACTAACAAGTGTCTGAACAAGTGTCTTATAGCTCAGCAAAACAGCCCAAGCTTCCCCACTCCCCCTCCAAACCTATCTGTTTACATGGCCAAGACAGGACTCAGGATCACTGTAGAATTGTTTCCATTTGCTCTTCGCAGAGCAGCTATACTACAGCATAGGGCTGAGCACTCAGTAAGCTGTTTCTACCTGTTCCTGTTGCTGCCATGGGCAAAACAAAAAATAAGGAAGGATTTAATCTCTGAAGGAAATTTGTGGTAAAAACTTCAAGGAACAGACAGCAGAAAGGATTGGCTCTAGAACACCTTTTTCTCAAGGCCTCAACCTGTAAGCACTAGATGTTCTACATGTCAGAAAAGGTTCAGGTTGTTTTGGACTATGCGTTACTTAATAGATCCGTGACACAGACAATATGGACTGTTACTACGAATGGGTGTGGATAATCATTCCGCCTTGCTCTGCCGGTTGTTGTATCAGTGTAACTTCATTTCCTGAAAAAGAACGCATACTTCATAGATGAGCCCACCCAGTTGCCAGATAATCCTATTTGCATCAGAAAAGTGCTATTCAGATCTGCCCTTAGACAAGATCTTCATTATTATTATTTTATGGTTATATTCAGATTTATTTGCATAACATAGCCATGCAATAATAAAATTGCATTAGTTGCAAACTTCCCTACCAGCATCTGTACTGGTTCTAGTTTAATTTAAAGCATGCTGGAGAGGGGAGTCTCTGGGAAGCTGCCAACAATAATGTCCTCCTGCACATTAAGCAAATAGTTTGTTTCCTCCACAGGAGACAGATCAATACTCAAGAAACAAAAACAAAACCAAGAAAAGCTAAAAGCTTAGTCATGTAAATCAGGGTGGAGGAAAAATGAAAGAAAACTCCTCATTGGCATTCTACAACTTCTGCAGACCCCCATGGCCCATTARCTAATTTCTATTAAAACACACAGCTCTAGAATAATAAATGCCAGTGGCACATTTCTAAAGGTTTGTGGCAACTGAAGTAAACATGTCCCTGTTCCCAGGACACCAAGAGACAGAAAATTAACCAGAGGTTAACTGGGTCATTAGCTAGAGCACAATATAGGTCACTGCAGATTTAATTTAGTTTGTATTCAGCTAAAGAATCAAATACAGCAACCAGTTCTCACAGCAGGAAAACAAGTAACTTATCAGCATGTTAACGTATCTTGGATACCAAGGCATCAAGTCTGTCATTATGATTCATACCACTTTTAACTAATTTCACATTATTTTGTTGAAACAAAGTACAGTGTATACACACACATGCATACAATTTAAATGGTTCTGAATGCAAGTATGCAAACACACACAAATACAGAATATTTAACATTGTATATAGTCTGCTTTTTTGGCCCCTTTTTTTTTTTTTTTTTTTTTTCTTTTTATTTAAACACTGGAAAATATTTAAGTAAGCTTTCCCTCCCAAAACAGGGCTGGCAAGGAAGTAATTAATACACGAGTCTAAAAAAATGTTATATGGGTTAAGAAAAAGCCCAAACATTAGGTTTTAATGAGAGTTTGATCAGGACCTAAATAACACATAGACTGTATTGAGGCAAAATACTAATATTTTATGAACAAAATACCTCAATAGCTGTAACAGGAGGAACCCAATAGCCCAAACATTGCAAGAATTGGCAATATTAAACAGATTAAACATTTAGGACAGTTTGTATCCAATAGATTTGCATCATTTTAAGAAAGTCTGCACTAAAGAAGAGGGTTCAGAAAGACTGCATGAATTATCAAGAAAGCTGTAGCTACATCAGGTTTAATTGAGAGACGAGCAACTTGGTCTGTTAGGAGTACTAAAACTGCCTTAATTTCCATAGCTGCTGTCATGTTTGTAGCTAGTCTCCTGTTCTTAACATTTTCTCCTCTTTTGTTGCTGTATAAGAAAAAAAACATCAGAAGTGGCTGCAGACAAGATGCACTAGTAATTACATATAGAAAACAAACAAAAGTCACTGAATGGTGGGAGTGCATGGATCAAAATTTTAGGTGTAACATGTGGCACTAAAACTTTGAGGTAGAGATGAACTGATTGTTTTCCTCCAAAGAGGCCATCTTAATCTGAAATACTACCTTTTCAATAAAAGTAACAAGTAGGTATAAGGATCCAGTGCCAACAAACTCCTACACAGTCTAAAATCCAAAGTTAAAGTGAAAAATATGTYAAAGTTAAATCACTGCTAGACTTGAGAATAAGTTTAGCAACACAGGTACTGTATTTTGATGCAGGCCAGTATCTAGTGACCCCCGCACCCAGCAAATAAAGTACATCAGCAAATCACAAGGCAAGCATTTCTTTACCAAGAATTACTTTGAGAACTAAACAATTCTGCTTAAATATTGTAGCTTCAACTAAATTGCATTTTTAAAACTGCATATAATTAATCAAGACCTGAATTACAGAATGAGAAAGCAACAGTTCCATTTGTTCAAACAACGCATTTTTGTACATAAACACAAGATATTCTCTTGTTCAGGAAGTGTCAATTTAAGGGGTGGAGGAGAAAATCCTCCGCTACCTTTAATATCGAGGTTTCAAACACTTCCTGTTCAGCAGCCAAAGGAATCATTTCTGCACACCCCAGCCAAGCATTGGAACAAACCTATTTGGTGGTCCAGTCCTTCTATCTCCTTGTAGCTCTCTGAACAGCCATTTCCATTTACAGCAGCTACATTTTCTACTGTAGGTGGGGACATTCTCCCAGCTCCCTTTCAGCTGAATATCCCAGGTAGCATCTTTCCGATACCAACAAGATTTTTTTTGCCCCCCACCTGGAAATCTCCCAATGGCTCCCCCTACATAAGAATCCCACCTCGAACACTTAACTTACACAAACATATTGATCTCTAATGTTACAAGTCCTTGAAGTCAGACTGTAGTCTTAGCAGTAGGCAGGCATTGTAAGTCAGAATCTGAAGTCCTGGAATGGGATCAGCAGACAGCAATGGTGTGCACTGAGAACAGTACAGACAGCAGAAAAGACCAAAAGCTTCAAACTTTGCTTGATTTTAGCATTGTTCTGCCTGTAAGAACCACCTGCCATTAGTTAAAGCTCATGCACTCACACCATGAAGTGCACCTTTTGTTTCTCTAGGTGTATTGTAAGCAATGCCATCTGTAGAAGGAGGAAAGATTGTTCAGATTTTGGGAAGCTTCAGTAGAACATGTACTGTAATAATGTCCCCTGAATTTAACATGATTTTTGTTGAGAGCAAAGATATAGGAAAAGAAATGCCAAAATCTACAAAACGTCTACAAAACTTCCAAGAAATTGTCCAGACCCTTTCTAACTCTGATCTTTAGTTTAGTTTACTCATCTGAGACAATGAGTTAGAGAAATAGAGATTAGTTTATTTCATTATGAAGTTATGCATGGCCACTCGGACTTTTTGTAAGCTGGATCTAGGTTCAGCTTGATTCCGATTCAGTTTAACTTCGTTTCAATTTCTTCCTTTTTCTCAATGTTTACAAGGTAGGCTTTTTTTTTTGTAAAGCTATTATGTGGCCTAAGAAGCCCTATTTATGGCCAGCGGGAACTATATAGGAAGAAAAGAAGTTCAAATTCAAAAGCAGTAACATGGCCAAATTTTGCATGGTGCTAAGCTCCTTCTGTGAATTGTTGCAACTAACTGTAGTAAGAATCAGTTGAGATGCCTTGTTAATTTTCAGGCAGATATTTGTATTCTGCAGACTGATAATTTAGTGAAATTTAATAATAATTATAATTTAGGAATTCAGTGAAAAATAAATACAAAGAATCAAGCGGACACTTGATGATTCCAGAATGCAAACGCTAGAGAATGGTAATGCTAGTATAGTGAATATGGAATAGAGAAGATATCATAGAGCCCAATGGTGTAGTCGCTATAATCAGACTATTGGAGCGACAATTTTAAGATTCTTGAACACATGCTATTGCCTTAAATAGTATTTTTCCACCTGTGTCCCAGTATATAAGCTTTCATAAGTATAAACAGAGCAATTCGATTTTCATCTAAATCATTCAAAAGAAAAACAAGTGTAATGAATGATTTTGGTATTTTTTTTCCTGTCTTGGTAATATTAAAATAGGTTAAGATGCATGTTTTCAGTGACAACACTTGAATCCTCAGATTAAAGATTAATAATGTATCACACATGCTGATGAATGCATGATTCATGAGACACACAAACAGCAAGTTCTATTTAAAGCTTTGTATGGCCATGAATAGAACACTAAGATGTATACGCTGGAAGGCAAAAAGCAAAAGGTGCAATTTGCTAGAGAAAAAAACTGCCTGCATATGGATGTGAGATCATGTTTTGCACAACAAAATGTCTGCGCAGCTAATATATTAACAAACCACTGCTCAAAAAAATATAGCTGTCAAGCGATAGTCCAGTATTAGACAGCAGCCATACTTAGTGTCAGAGAGGTTTGCATATCATTGCAAATGTAGGCTGTGTTGCTTTTTGGTGATTTTCTTAAAGCCACACCTGCTAGAAATTAAACAAGATGTAAAAAACTGATCTCATGAATCACTTAATTCTACCTTGCACAACTGTAGAAAAGCTCAAAAGTCTGTACCTAAACAGCTTAAAGAACAAAAGCAAAATAACACTGTCTGGTTTTGCACTTAATTATAACGGATTTCAAACCAAATGTGTTGATTTACTTTTTTTTTTTTTAAAGTAGGTTGATCTTAAGGTCTTGGAACGGGATGAGATGGAATAAACAAATAAATAAAATCAAAGCAAGAACTTCAAGACTTTTTTTTTTTAAATTCTCTACAGTAAAATATTTTAAAGCTTATTATAAGCACGAAGCTTTCCCAGAATTCAGAGACATATGGCACCTGCATTAGGAGCCTGTAAACCTAACATTTTCCTTCTCCACTTCTTGCAGAGCTACAGAAACGTGGCTCAGGAGTTCTCTTGCTGGAACTCGCATCAAGATCCTAATTTTAAAAAAACAAAACAAAACAAAAACAAACAATAAAATCGGTGTTTAACTAAACTAAGTTCTGTAGTACTAACCATTTTAGCTTCATGACCACGTGAATATAGAATTTCTCCAGCACAGGGTGTCTAGAGCAGATGATGTGAAACGTAATAGCATTTAGACATCAGAAGTTCCACTAACCAAATCATCACCCTATACAATAGGGTTTCCACACCATATGCTTTACTGGCACTGTTTGCAGGTTTTTTTTTTCCCCTCCTCCAACAGGTGATGAGGAATGTTCAATAATATCTAAAATTTATAGCCAACTAAGTTATATTATGTTTCTGAGCCACCTTTTTATAATACAGTAGTAAATCAACCTGTAAAACTAAGTTTACAAAAAGGCTTTCTGGGAAATGAGTTTATTAACTGCTTAATAAACTACGAGTTTAGACTTGTAACTACTACGAGTAGCCAAAGAATCCCTACCATATTCCAACTTGAACAAAATAATCTTTGCAATATACCAAACACATTTGTAGGTCATCAGACAAGCAATTTTAACTGCTGCTTCTTCTGAATACAAAGTTTACATGGGACTTGGAATATAGCTTTAAATTAACAAGTCTTTCTTTTTTTTTTTAAAAAACTAAGTCACAGAGACTCTTTAAGATTCTTCCTTCACCGGAAATGTTATCTTTCAACCTGCCATTTCTGGCTAACAAAGAATTTCCTCTCTTTTTCAGCTGCTATATTTTTGTTTTTCTAAACAATCTTATTCTAATCACAGTTACTCAACTATCTTGAAGCTAGTTCCCTTCTCTTCATATCACCTTACTGATCCATACTCAATGAAGGGCTCAGAACTGCGAACTACCACCCAGAAGAAAGCTTCAGGGGGCTTTGTGAAAAGCACAATCCAAACACAAATGCTCAAAAATTGTTAAAACTGTAAAACAGGTTCAATTTAGTGAAAAGATACATTTATAGGCAAAGAAAATCGATCAAGGATTATTAATTGCAACAGTGTAGGCACAGTACAACTTGTAGAACTTGCTGAGCTAGAGGGACTTCTCAATAGCATACCTCTCTATGTTTGTGGTGTTCTTACATACGTAAGTGCCTATTATTGGCTGCAATCACAGATAAAACACTGGGCTTGACAGATCTTTGAGACTGCCTTGCTGTAAGAATGAGAATACTGGATTAGACCAGGGTGGTTTTTATCTTCAGTGTCCCCAGTACTATTTTTACTTTTGAGATTCCTAAACAGATATTTTTAAAGTAGACCAATAAAATACATGACAAGTTATTTTCCAATTTATGTTGAAACAAACTGAGGTACTCCATTGTTCAAATTATTTTATCACCACCTTCAGTATATGCATGATAGTATTGCTTATAAAACCACCACAAAATAGAAAGTCTTGAAACAGTTATGCAACATCATTGCCCTATTTAGTAAGGCAGAAATGGGTAATGTTCCCCCCCATCCCCAACTATGTAAATATGAACACAGCATGCCACAGTAGCCACTTTCCTAGCTACCTCTCTTCTTTTACTATCATTTAAAGAGACCAACTACTTAGATGTTGTCACACAACAAGACAAGTTATTCTAAAGAAGCAAAGGCAAATGAAGTTACACGAGTAGAAGTCTAAACCTTGACATATCAGAAGAGCTCCCAGTGAACTACGTTCACTGAAATGTACCACATTCATTGAAAGTGATTTTGATCTCAGCCTTATATTTTCCCCAACTTACGCGCCAAGAATAGGATTACTGTAATCTAGTGATCAAATCCTACTTTAGAAATAAAATTACATGTTCATATCTGCAGCAAATAGTTTCACCTTGGAACTCTATTTAAGGTTCCTACCACAAAGAACAGCCGATATCTTCTTCAGAGGTTTCCACTTTAAGTGCAATAACTTTTATATCAGTGGTTTCTACAGAACACATGCTTACAAAGGAAAGAGGATAATATAGAAAAAGTTCAACATTTTTTTCTTCGACAAGAGATAATATAATAGAACAAGTAAACTTGGACTATTTCCTTCAGAACACGATGCAACACTAAAGATACTTTTAAGCACATGAAGTCTGACAGTTACTCTTCCTAAGGCTACTGTAAGAGAAAGTGAGATAACTCCTGCCAAGATTGAGCAGCAGCAACAGAATCTGGGATCAAAGGTTCAGAGGAAGTTACTTCCTCAGCTGCTGATCTTTCCCTCTGTCAGCCAAATACAGAAGGTGAATACAACAAACAACTTGAACACTGTTTTGCAATGTCATGGCCTATTCTAGGTTATAACCTTTCCAGAGGTAGCCTGAGTTCACTCAAAAGTAAATTAAGTCTCATTCATAGAGGACAATATTTTTGCCTTTTTTTTTTTTCCTCCTTTCCCCACAGATGATGATTCATTTCTTCTGATTGATTCCTCTACTGGAAACATTTCTTCAGCTTGTCAGAATAGTGAAGTGCTGGATTACACAATACAATTTTCTGGGAAGCTGACATATGCTCAAACATTTCATTATAATTGACTTGGACTTAACAAGCTTAGTCTGTGTTGTGCAAAATAAATCAAAACTAGACAGATCATTTTCTCCTAGCGTATAAGGAAGGCATGGGGAGTAGGAGAAATCAAGAGTATAAAAACTGGCATATTGTGGTTCAGTGTTTTTAAATCCTGATCGGCAAATTGGTTTAGCTAATTCTAACTGAGACAATCTCATCAGCAAAAAAAAATTAAAAGTGTGAACAGCCAAATGAAGTGAGTCACCAAGACAAATCCACAGAGTGGATTTTTTAAAATCAGCTTCTGGAATATGTTTTAAAAGAGACCAGACGTTTGCAAGCCATTTAACTGTCTTTACGTATGAAGCTTTCAACTTTTATTTCAGGTTTGGGTTTTGTTGGGTTTTTTTAATTCAAAAGCATAACTAGAAATTCACTTAATACTACACCACATAACTTCTGCATTCCTTAGGATTTGTGATATATGTGCTAGACACCAGCATCAACAAGACACTTACATTTGTATGGCTTGACAAACACATGTCTATAAGGACAATCAGCACGCTAGAAAATTCGGACCTTAGTTTAGGTTTGTTTTAAATCAATCAACATCACTTTCCAAGAGTTTGGAATCTGTCAGATATAGAAAAAGGAATCAGCTTCTTAGTTCTCTAGACTGAACTGTGACTGTAGTTTGCCTTTCTTTAAGATTTTAGTCACACCCTGTTTCTATTGCACACTGCACATCAAGAATTAAAAGCATGGATCACTGTTCACAGAAGACAGACTAATGTTTTATTACCCATCATTGAACAGATCTAGAGGGGTTTCCTCAAGAAATTGTCCAATCTATCTAGCTCTCCTAGGCATACCCAGCTACACTGAGCCATTCTGGCCCGTTTGTTACCTATTCTTTAAACCTCCAGAGGTTTCAAACCTCTTTCAAAAATCTATTCCATATTTGCAAATAAGAAGCCCTTCTAACTATCTAGCCTTAATCTCTAGTGAAACTTAAGGCCATTATTTCATGTCCTGTATCCAATGAATGAGGAAAAGATTATTCCCTTCCTCTTTACAATAATATTTGATGCATCTGAAAACCCATGTTTACCCTCAGTCTTATCCTTCTGTATTGGGCTTCCATGGCAAGGTTTTGGTAGCAGGGGGCTACTGGGGTGGCTTCTGCGAGAAGCTGCTAGAAGCTTCCCCTATGTCTGATAGAGCCAACGCCAGCCGGCTCAAAGATGGACCTGCTGCTGGCCAAGGCCAAGCCCATCAGTGACAGTGATAGTGCCTCTGGGATAACTTATTTAAGAAGGGGCGGGGGGGGGAAAACCTGCACATCAGCAATTGCAGCCAGAGAGAGGAATGAGAATATGTGAGAGAAACAACTCTGCAGACACCAAGGTCAATGAAGAAGGAGGGGGAAGAGGGGCTCCAGGAGCCAGAGCAGAGATTCCCCTGCAGCCCATGGTGAAGACCATGGTGAGGCAGGCTGTCCCCCTGCAGCCCATGGAGGTCCATGGTGGAGCAGATATCCACCTGCAGCACATGGAAGTCCCCACACCGGAGCAGGTGCATGCCCGAAGGAGGCTGTGACCCCATGGGAAGCCCACACTGGAGCAGGCTCCTGGCAGGACCTGTGGACCCATGGAGAGAAGAGCCCACACTGGAGCAGGTTTGTTGGCAGGACTTGTGACCCACAGAGGACCCATGCTGGAGCAGTCTGTTCCTGAAGGACTGCACCCTGTGGCAGGGACCCACACTGGAGCAGTTCGTGAAGAACTGCAGCTCGTGGGAAGGACTCACGTTGGAGAAGTTCATGGAGGACTCCCATTGGAGAGACCCCATGCTGGAGCAGGGGAAGAGTGTGAGGAGTCCTCTCCCTGAGGAGGAAGGATCAGCAGAAACAACATGTGATGAACCGACCACAACCCTCGTTCCCCGTCCCCCTGTGCCGCTGAGGGGGAGGAGATAGAGAAAATCAGGAGTGAAGCTGAGCCCGGGACAAGGGTGTTTTTAAGATTTAGTTTTTATTTCTCATTATCCTACTCTGATTTGATTCGTAATAAATTAAATTAATTTTCCCCAAGTCAAGTCTGTTTTGCCCATGACAGCAATTGCTGAGTAATCTCCCTGTCCTTATCTCGACCCACGAGCCTTTCGTTATATTTTCTCTCCCCTGTCCTGCTGAGGAGGGGAGTGATAGAGTGGGTTTAGTGAGCACCTGGCATCCAGCCAGGGTCAACCCACCATACCTTCCTAGAYTAAACACCAGTTTTTAGTCTTTCCTCATAGGTCACATTTGCCAGGGCATTTGAGCATTCTTGTTACTTAAACCATATCACCATGTGTGCAGAAAGGGCCCCTCACCACCAGAGTAAGGGGAAAAAAAAGTTACTCTGCTATTCTTTCTTTCAACATTTGAGCAGCTATTGTCATCTCAAAGCTGCTTAAGAAATTAAAACAGACTATCTCCATATTGGCAGCATAACTAATTTTTAATGCAACATTTCTGAAATGGTTTTGCTCACATCATTGATGAAATCACTTGACTGCATTCACTTTTAAAAGTCATTCTTCTAGCAGTCAGTATTTCTGGTTTGATTTCACTGCTCCTTTAGAAAACAAAACCTATTCTGGAATGCTTTCAGTGCAAAATAACATATATGAAAAATGTGACTTATTCGAGTGGAAATTCTTAAATAACTCAGTTGAATATATATCTGTCATGCACAACAAACTTCCCAGCTGCCCCCACTTACTGTGCTTCGGCTTATGCTGCAGAGCCATCCCAAAGCACACAAACAGGACACTTTTTGGATGAAAGTAAGCTGGAAGATGTACCTTAGAGGCCCATTTAAAACCTACTACAAATGTTAATTCAAATTCAGCTGAAAGGACCAGACTAGAACTGGTATAAAGAAAAAGACCACACACAGCATAGATGTCAGGTGCTCAGCACCAACTATCTTGCTCTACAGGGCTGCTTACATTGCGTTATTTAGTAATGCAGAATAGCATCTAACTACACGTTAGCTGACGAAGGATGAAGCAGCTTAGCATATGCTAATATGTAAATCAAGAGCTCAAATTTAGTGTTAATAGTTTCTCTGCTTTTGATACAAAGTTCCCTTGCCACATAGGCACAGTCTCCATTAAATTTCTTCACACATGCAATTAAAGCAAGGGAGTAACCTAGCGTATCCACCACAGTAGTCACAGAAAACATCAGAAGCCTTGGAAGTTTCAGCTTCACCATCTTTTCTCTCTGGGTTCTCTAAATACCTTTAAACCTCTAACGCATGCACGCACACACATGTGCGCACACCCCTCCCCCCTTTTCAGAAATTAAGATTATGAATAGACTGCAAATCCTTTGTTTTCCCTTTCTACAGGCAATGCCTTAAATTATTAAAAAAAAAAAAAAACATTCTTTCTGCTTTGAGATGTCATTCATCAGACTTGTTGCTTCAGCTTGGCTTCTGCTTGACTGCTCACTCATAGTTCCAAAAATTCCTGTAGTGTAAAGGGTCAGCAGTTAACAACTGCAACACTGCAAAAAAACAAACCAAAAAAATTGTCTTCTGTTTTGTTACAGTGGCAGAAAAGACCCATTTCATCTTTAGTTATCTGAAGACAAATTTAAAAATAAATCAGTTTCAAGTCAGTAGCCTCACAGTGTTTTATTTTTTCAGAACACTATGGACACTATATTTTTTATTTGGTTATCTTCAAAAGTCTTCACAGACATCATAGAAAAAAAAAAAAAAAAGAAAAAAGATTACTCTGGTAAACCAGTAGGTTGGAGAGAAGAAAATAAAAAAAAAGATACTAATTTGAAGGTGGCTTAATTCTGAAATTCCATTTGGACACCTGATTGGTCCAATTTGTAGAGCTCTCTGCTTCCAGTGAAATCAATACAACTTCACTGATATTTCAACTCCCCTCAAAAAATTAGATATTCAAATGTATTTATTAAGTGTACAAAAACACATTAACCTGCTGTATAAGAGCTATTTCCAAGAGTGCGGAGAATCTGCAAAATCCAGACTACCTGTCTCTGCAGACTGTAGCTCAGTTTAGAGCTCAAACTAGCTCAAAGTAATTTAACCACATTAGAACCAAGGTCTGCCAATCAAGGTAAATGCAGAGCTCTGCTCAGGTCACTAACATACATACACTGCTTCCAGTACTCAAGGAATCTCATTTGGAGCTAGCTTAGTTGTACTGCATTATGCAGAGCAGCTGTATCTCTGGTGATCCACAGGCTAAATGAGTAACAGTATCCGAGTATCCAAGGCTAGATTCCCAGGAGTATCCAAGCAACACTGGGGGCAGAGGGGAGCACACAAAAAATAGCAGGGAGACACATTACAATTGAAAATGGTGCTGATATCCTCCTTCCTATTAACTGGACTTTTTAGCAGACAGCATCACCAACACACACAGTATTTTTGTCCCTTCCTCAAGATACTCCAGTGCATCTGTGGCAAATCAGGAAACAGGATTTGAGGCAGTAGATCCAATGTGTGGATGTTGCATTAGATCTATGCTGGAGATTTTTCTATGCGAGGGAACTCCTCGTTTCTTGCCTTAAAGCAAAACAGGAATGGCAGGGGACTAGAAATAGCCAAGCATCTGGTTTAGAGGTAATTATTTTAGAAGTATTTGAATAATAGAAAATCCAAGAATCAGACACTTGTCACACTTAATTCAGTCAAGTTCTGCTGCTGGCTCTGAACCCACCCTAACAAATCCAAGTAAAAGTATCAGTGACAGGAAAAGGAGGAAAAAGCCTTGCTGTTCACCATGAGGCTTAAAACAGTCAGTGCTCAGAAATGACTGCCTTACAGCACAGTGGAAATGAAGACTTCAGGCAAGGAAAGCCTACCCTAGACTATTTCGAGTCCCAATTCCTAATGGAATTCATGTTGATACTTGATGGGCAGAAGTCATCTTGTCTGCAAATCAGATAGCTGACTGTCCAAGTGTAAATATTACCCTCTGCTCATGGATGAAACAGAAAACTGGCATTATGCTGGATTCTTGCAAAGAAATAAACTTCACCAAACACAATCTGGAGATACTCACTTTCTTTGCCATTGGTAGCATTGGCTTCACCTGTGGCAAGGGGTTTTTGGAAAGTGAACAGTGCTAAACTACCTGATATTTGACTGAAAACAGAATCAAAGAACTCCTTGCAAAGAGGGTACTCACGCTTATCCTTCAGGTGCCTGTGTATTTAAGCTCCATTTCACCCTATGTAAGTTAGAGTCTTTTATGTTGCAAGATTTGTATGCAGCTGAACTGGAATCTTTCTGGCAACAGTTCTGCATCCATAAAAGCAGCGGGCTGAAACTCACTAGAGCCTTTAAGCATATATTAAGTTTTCCTGTTAATTAAGGGGTTTAGGGTTTTCTGCATTGAAGAATTTATTTTATTAGTACTAAGAAGCAGATATTTTAGTCTCTAAAAGACTAGACCACACTGAAAGATGACTGATTTTAAGACAATCTCCACAGCTGCACTCTTCCTGAGATGTACACACACTTCCTCATTAACAATGCACATATTTTTAAATCAGTGCAATGGGTATGAGAATTTCAGAAGTTACCTGGAACTCAGTCCCCCTATAGTTCCTCAGAACCAGAGCAGAAATGCAAGTTTTAATGCCTTGAGAAGAACCAGAAAGTTTTCCTACAGGTAAACTCATGAGGCAAAACGCTTCCAGTGGTAGAGCATTGGATTTATAATACTGTATTACTTAACATCTAATCATAATTATTCAATGAATGCAAGAGCTTCAGATGTCGCCTCTTCAAAATGATTTTAAATAAGCCATCAAGTGATAGAAATGCAACAGCTGATTTTTTTTTTGCAGTGTGATTATAATGGCTTTTAGTGAAGTCAGCCCCATATTCTTGCATCCCATCATTATTTTGCAGATACGTCTGCAGTAACTCACATGTTATAAACACAATGCATTTTGTTATGAAGAGTGAAAACATACCAAAGAAAGGGGGATTAAACACTTTTACTGCAGTGTCCTCCATGCCATGCCATTCTCAGTCTGTGAACATCTGCCAGGTAAGCAGTAACCTAATATAAAAAGAAAGAATATTCAGAAGAGAGCATCATTTTCATGGTCCTTTAGCAAGTCACCTGAGACTTCTAAGGCCTGAGTACAGAGTTTCCAGTTTTATTTTACATACCATCTAAGAGCACCCTCTCAGAACTCTTCTGGAAGCTCTCCCTTCCCCATTCTGCAAAGTCCTTGCTTTTGTACAGCAACTTTACTAATTCGGTGTTTTCAAAAGAGTCCGATTCTACAAGTTAAGTGACTGGCTGTTGCAGTAACTTCTAAGCAAAATTCAAGTACATAAACACAATCGTAACACAAAAGAAGTAAGATGCTGGAGGTAGTCAAACTCAGCAGAGTAGCTAGCAACAGAATTGGAAGTAGTCTGCAGTTTGTCACAGAATAGTTGAGGTTGGGAGGGACCTCTGGAGGTCATCTGGTCCAACCCCCCTGCTCCAGCAGGGCCACCCCAAGCTGGTTTCCCAGGACCATGTCCAGGTAGCTTTTGAACATCTCCAAGGATGGAAACTCCACAACCTCTCTGGGCAGCCTGGTCCAGTGCTCAGTCACCCTCACAGAAAAWAGTGTTTCCTTACACTCAGACAGAACCTCCTGTGTTTCAGTCTGTGCCCATTGCCTCGTCTGTCACTGAATGCCACTGAGAAGAGCCTGGCTCTGTCTTCTTTATACCCTCCCTTCAGGTATTTATCTAAATTGAAGAGATCCCCCCCAGAGCCTTGTCTTCTGGAAGCTCAACAGTCCCAGCTCTCTCAGCCTTAAACATCTTAGTGGCTATTCAGTGGACTCTCTGCAGTTGGTCCATCTCTCTCTTGTACTGGTGAGCACAGAAATGGATGCAGTACTCCAGGTGCAGCCTTAACAGTGCTGAGTAGAGGGGAAGGATCAGATCCTTTGACCCGCCGGCAACACTCCTCCTAATGCAGCCCAAGATAACATTAGCTGCTTTTACCATAAGTGCACATTACTGGCTCAACTACTGTTCACTCCTTTTTGCTTTGAGAAACACAATAATCCACAGCTTTTAGATTTCCTAAATGTGGTCTGCTTTTCAAAGAATGTAGACAAAGACTGACACTAACATCCAAGGACAAACAAAACATTTATGGTTTCCTTTAGTCAAGAATTGAAAGCACCCTAACCCTAAGAACCAGATCATCCAAGCCAGGGTATGGGTGCCTGAGGTTCCATTTCTGGAAAGTCTCATGCACATTTGTGCCTACCCTGAATACAGCAGCATTCAGTATCCTAAATCTAGAGCCAGTCACAAAAGGAACAGAAACTCTATCCACATTCGTAAATTTTTAGTTTAGCTTCTCTGGCTTAAGAATCATCATGTGTTAAATGTGGCTTAGAAATGCTTACTGGGTTGCAGTGAAGATTGATCAACTAATGTTTGCATGGGTTTTGGACAATGACAAATATTAAATTATTTAGTAATATTAATTCTTAAATATTTATCTACTCCTTCTTGCTATTTATCTTGTCTAGTGCCAGTTGTTCCAAGTTTTCTAGGTTGTAAATTAATGAACAGTTAAGCTCAGCAAGCATAACAGCATATTTCCTTATGTTGATGACACATCGCTCCCCAAAAGCTTAAAAAACGCACCTTATTGCTTCCTATGTTATATCCTGTTTTTAAACTGTTTTGTATGTTTTACTGACTGTGTATATTTCAGCTACTTACTGGAAGGGACAAAAATCTCTGTCAAGAAGTGTTTGGCTGTTTTTTTGTTTTTCAGGGAGGGGGTGTGTTGTTGGTTTTGTTTTGGTTTGGTTTTTTGGTTGTTTTTTTAAATGAACTTTATATGTAGAAAGCCCCATAGATTCTGGAACTCCCCAACAATATTGTATTTATATGAAAAAATTCTGGCATGGCTAGTGAATTGCTAAACACTTTCAGGGTAGTTATTTGTTAAGCTTACCTCAAAAGATTTGAATAAATTAATACATACCATAAGCAGGGCATAAGCAATCCGGGAGGTTCCTAGAATGTGTCGAGGATAACTTCCTTCTCCAAGTGGTAGAGGAGCCAACGAGGAGAGGTGCTATGCTGGACCTTGTTCTCACCAACAAGGAGGGGCTGGTGGAGAATGTGAAGCTCAAGGGCAGCCTGGGCTGCAGCGACCATGAAATGATGGAGTTCAAGATCCTTAGGACACTGAGGAGGGCGCGCAGCAAGCTCACTACCCTGGACTTCAGGAGAGCAGACTTTGGCCTCTTCAGGGATCTGCTTCGTAGAGTGCCATGGCACAAAGCCCTGGAGGGAAGAGGGGCCCAAGAAAGCTGGTTAATATTCAAGGACCACCTCCTCCAAGCTCAGGAGCGATGCATCCCAACAAAGAGGAAATTGGGCAAAAACGCCAGGAGGCCAGTGTGGATGAACAAGGAGCTCCTGGACACACTCAAACACAAAAAGGAAACCTATGGAGGGTGGAAGCAAGGACAGGTAGCCTGGGAGGAATATAGAGAAATTGTCCGAGCAGCCAGGGATCAGGTTAGGAAACCTAAAGCCCTGATAGAATTAAATCTGGCCACAGACGTCAAGGGCAACAAGAAAAGATTCTACAGGTATGTCGGGGATAAAAGGAAGACGGGGAAAAATGYGGGCCCTCCCCAGAACGAAACGGGAGACCTGGTTACCCAGGATACGAAGAAGGCGGAGGTACTCAATGACTTTTTTGCCTCGGTCTTCACCGGCAAGTGCTCGAGCCTCACCACCCAAGCCACAGAAGGCAAAGGCAGGGACTGGGAGAATGAAGAGCTGCCCACTGTAGGAGAAGATCAGATTCGAGACCATCTAAGGAGCCTGAAGGTGTGCAAGTCCGTGGGACCCATCCGCGGATGGATCCATCCTGAGGGAACTGGCAGATGAAGTTGCTAGCCACTATCCATCATATTTGAGAAGTCGTGGCAGGCCAGTGAAGTTCCCACTGACTGGAAAAGGAGAAACATAACCCCCATTTTTAAAAA
Source organism: Phoebastria nigripes (assembly GCA_035582835.1). NCBI lineage: Eukaryota > Metazoa > Chordata > Aves > Procellariiformes > Diomedeidae > Phoebastria > Phoebastria nigripes. The sequence continues at coordinate 45,581 of JAYKAV010002196.1, read as the reverse complement.
GGGGAAAAAGGAAGACCCRGGGAACTACAGGCYAGTCAGCCTCACCTCTGTGCCTGGGAAGATCATGGAACAGATTCTCCTGGAAGCTATGCTAAGGCACATGGAGGACAGGGAGGTGGTTCGAGACAGCCAGCATGGCTTCACCAAGGGCAAGTCCTGCCTGACTAACCTAGTGGCCTTCTATGATGGAGTGACTACATCAGTGGACAAGGGAAGGGCTACAGATGTCATCTATCTGGACCTCTGTAAGGCCTTTGACACGGTCCCCCACAACATCCTTCTCTAAACTGGAGAGGTATGGATTTGATGGGTGGACTGTCTGGTGGGTGAGGAATTGGTTGGATGGTCACATCCAGAGGGTAGAGGTCAATGGCTCAATGTCCAGATGGAGGTCGGTGACGAGTGGTGTCCCGCAGGGGTCCGTATTGGGACCGGTACTGTTTAACATCTTCATCAATGACATAGACAGTGGGACCGAGTGCGCCCTCAGCAAGTTTGCTGATGACACCAAGCTGAGTGGTGCGGTCGACATGCCTGAGGGGCGGGATGCCATCCAGAGGGACCTGGACAAGCTCAAGAAGTGGGCCTGTGTGAACCTCATCAGGTTCAACAAGGCCAAGTGCAAGATCCTGCACTTGGGTTGGGGCAACCCCCGGTAGCAATACAGGCTGGGGGATGAAGGGACTGACAGCAGCCCTGCCAAGAAGGACTTGGGGGTACTGGTGGATAAAAAGCTGGACATGAGCCGACAATGTGCGCTCACAGCCCAGAAGGCCAACCATATCCTGGGCTGCATCCAAAGCAGCGTGGCCAGCAGGTCGAGGGAGGGGATTCTGCCCCTCTGCTCTGCTCTGGTGAGACCCCCCCTGCAGTACTGCGTCCAGCTCTGGAGCCCTCAGCACAAGAAAGACACGGACCTGTTGGAGCGGGTCCAGAGGAGGGCCACGAAAATGATCAGGGGAATGGAACACCTCTCCTATGAAGAAAGGCTGAGAGAGTTGGGGTTGTTCAGCCTGGAGAAGAGAAGGCTTCGGGGAGCCCTTACTGCAGCCTTTCAGTACTTAAAGGGGGCTTATAAAAAAGATGGCGGCAAACTTTTTAGCAGGGCCTGTTGTGACCGGACAAAGGGGAATGGTTTTAAGTTAAATGAGGGTAGATTTAGGCTAGATAAGGAAGAAATTTTTTACACTGAGGGTGGTGAAACATTGGCACAGGTTGCCCAGAGAGGTGGTAGATGCCTGTCGCGAATGAGTGGTTTTGCTGATACCTTTGCCGGTGTTTCTTTAAGCGGCCTCAAAACCACTCATTTGCGACAATGCCCCATCCCTGGAAACATGCAAGGTCAGGTTGGACAGGGCTCTGAGCAACCTGATCTAGTTGAAGATGTCCCTGCCCGTGGCAGGGGGGTTGGACTAGGTGACCTTTAAAGGTCCCTTCCAACCCAAACTATTCTATGATTCTATAACTTAAGAAGGATCACAGACACAAAGCAGAAACTGTCATTTTGTATCCTTTCATATAATCTTTCAATCTAGAGTTAGGACCAAGGTGAATGGGATGGGAGGGGTAAGAGAAAACAAAAGCGAAAGCCAAAGAGGAGACGGTATACAGCTGAAGGAAACAACTAACTCTAGCATGACCGTGGCAAAGCTAGCCACTGCAGTAGATTTTTTTCCTAACAAATTAGATATCCCTTTTGCCTTTTCACAACTCACTCAGTAGCCCTGTCACAGGAAGATTGCTTAAGACTCCATATGCAGTCAAAACTCCCACTGGGTTTTAAGACTGGGCCCTGTGAGACAGGTATTAGGTTTCTAAGCATCAGTAGCTCCCAATAAGCACCTTGAACACTCCAATTGCTGTCTCATCATTGCAGATGCAATGAATGCATATGTGGAAGACTAATGAAAGTAAAGATATCAACATGATAATGTTGGCACCTAAGCCTTTGCCCTGAGATCAAAGAGAACAGCAAAATTCAGCACACAGATGATGAAAGAAACACTTATAATTCTAGCCTGATTAAAAGTTACTGAGCATTAAAACTTTACTGGCTAGCAAGCTGATTTAATGTTGATTCAGACAAGAATAAAAAGTTATTCTTACCTTGCAGAGCAATTGATAGTAGAAAGTTTTCAACTTACAGATTTTATATACATACACAGAAAAAGTCAAGTAGAAGTAAGTACTGCAAAGAGTTTATTTTTTATCCAAGACAGGAAATCTGTCTTTCAACTATTCTCTTTCTAGATTGTTGCAGATTTCCTCTACAGACACACACACACATTTCTCTTTCCTTAATATCATACCAGGGAAAATTAGAGGAAGAAAACTTAAAATTCTGCATAAAGATGAATATTTATATATGCTGAAAAGTAGGAATGGTACTAGTGCCTCTTTTGTAAGACATCTTTACAATTAAGATTTAAGACACCACAATGCACCTGCTCATCAAATTAGCCACAAATATCACTTCCAGGTTCTTACGACTCCTATCACTATGCTGATTTTGGCCTCAGCTAGTTTTAAACTGACCTTCCTTGATATTATTAGCAGCCTGAAAATAAGCAAGCGCTATAAAACCAGTAAATTGAAACTAGTCTCAGGTGGTTCTGCCATACCCATCTCTGCCACCATAGTTGCATTGTCTCCATTATATATCAGTAACATGCAATCAGAGATACAGTCAAACAGAATCCACAGTATAAACATACTCATCCTGGTAGTGACACTCTAAGATTGAGAAATCAGGGCTAACTGAATTTGGTAAAACACACAAACCTAAAATAAATCTTTCATAACTGAAGGAGTTTCATTAACACATAGAGCAGAAATACCTAAAATATATCAAAAGACTCAAAAGAATACTTATTCAGAGAATTCTGTAGAGAAATTTGATTAAGCAGGTAACTGACAAATGGAGAAAGTCTTGGAATTGATTTCTTTACAAACTTAACATTCACTACTACAACTCTGCTGAACACTAATGGAGGGATATGGGGTTCTAACAAGTAGCTACACTTTCTAAGTAACAATGAGGGAAGCATTACATATTTATACCTCAGCAATCCAATCAAGTACAACCTGATCACAGAGGGCTGATTCAAAAAAGATGGGATCACTGGAGTTCAGCCACCCTATGCCTTTGCTCCATGGGAGAAAGGAGGTATATAGAACTCTTCTCCCTCTCTGATGTCTGTCCAACCTGTTAAACTTCTCACAAGGTTTCACAACTTTACTGGGTACTCTACTCCTGTTCTTTGAAATGCAGTGTGGTAGAAGACTAAGTTCACCCCACAAATACAAACACATAGTGCATATTCATGCTGCATGCTATGTAATACTGTAAGCTTATCATAAGGACCCCCTGCTTAAGATCACCAGAAACAAGTAACACAGCACACTGTCTTGTAAGAGGACAGAAGAGAAATCACAGGCTTTCTCAAAGTCTTAGGCCCTGAAGAAAGAAGGAATTCTGTTTGGCTTATCATCTAATTCCAGGAACATGGATATTACATATTTCCATCATGCAATAGTGTTACCCTTTTGTCCACAGTCTGTGCCAACTAACATGGAAGCAGTATCCTCTCAGTCTCAAATCTGGCAGCCAGTTTATGCAAAAGCATGAGTGTGATCTACCTTTAAAACAAATATCCAAATCCTCTGCCTGCCCTCCAGTGCTGAAGATTTCACCTCCATTAGAGGGTGGCGGAGAGTCCAACAGAAGCAGAGTTATGCATCAAAGGGAACAACAACAACTAGTCCCAGCAAACAACTAGTAAAAGCCATGATGTATGAAATTATAAAATAAAAAGTCATCACAAAACATCATCTGCCAACTGGGATAGAGTTTTCTTTCAACCTCTCTCCACAACTTGAATGTCCAAAGTTTTATCTCAAAATGCCCCATGCTTTCCCAAAACCTCACTCTACTGCAATTTTGCTCTACCTTGTCTTATCCACGGTATACACAAAGCTGACCTGTCTGTGGCAATCTTAGATTCTCTAGATTAAGGAAAACAACTAATTCAGTCTTCCCTTATTGAGGTAATAATTATTTTATATCATAGATCATTTTACTCCTTTCCTCTAGATTCCTCCTAGGGAGTTCCTGTGTTATGTTTTCAGGATAGATCCTTAAGAGAAAAAAAATGCTGATATTTGACAGCTCCCAACAATATGGGATGAAAACCAGATCCTCAATCTCTAGAAATATAGCCAAAGACTTAAATGAGGGAAGTGTTTCAGTTCAGGTTCAGCTTTTAAGCATTACTGGTGCCAAGGTGCTCTGTTCATCTCCTGGTACCAAAATATCATGGGGCATATATGACGCTTTCCTGCACAAAACTTGCCAAATTCAGGCTCTATTCCCATTCCCTCTTCTCCCTTTCCACAGTTCAGCAAGTGTTTGTTTAAAAATCAAATTCTTCACTTTTTTGAAGATTCTGCTGTGCTGGAGAACATTTTCTTGCTTAAAACACTTGTTTCTGAATCAGACTGACAAAGTTTGGTATACGGTGGTACATCTCAGATGCATCCAAATAACCATGAACGTATCAGATTGTGCGTGGCTATTAGTTATCTTAGCATACATCAAGTTACATGCCTTAATAGCTTGGGAATCATATCCTAGAAAAATTAGCAAGAATCCACATTCAAAAACAGAGGTATCGGACATTCTGGTCAATGGAATTGATCGGTCCAATTTTGAAAAGAAAAATGAATTCTGGTTTTGTGTTGTGTTTTGGTTGTTTTTGCGTTTTTTTTTAAATAGGTCTTTAATAATCTTATAGGGTTGCTATTTCCAAATCTAGCTTCCAGAGGAAGGGAAGAAAGATACCGTTGCAAGCTCATCAAAAGTTAAATCTTTCAGCCATTTTTAAGTTTTTAAAATTTAATAGAAACGTTATTTTAATTGCTTGTAACATCTCCGTTCTTGCAAAGATTGGCAAAAAGTTTTGAAGTCTCTGAAAATTATTTTTGTCATTTTGAAAATGACAATAACTATCAAGTCTGTCCGGTTCTTTTTAAACTGCAGTGATATTACAAGATAAAAGCAGGATGAACTCACAATTCAGTTTTATTGTTTGATAGCACAGCAACTTCAGCCGTAGCTTTAATGAGATAAACAGCAGTGGCTGAAGTACTGTACTCAGTCACACTTTAGAACATTGGTGCAGAAGCTAGGAAATTTACTCATGAATTGCACTAGGTAATAAGCTACTGCAAATGCATCATATTGTTGAAGCTTTTATGTTCTGAAGCTGTTGGTGTTAGTACTCTAACCTGACACTACAAATCCTTATACAGCTACAGACAGGAGGAGTAAGAAAGTCACAAGGACCATCTGAAACTAGATTAATCCTTTCCCTAAAGCCACAGTAAATACATTCATCAGTTCACATGCAAGTTTGTATTACATGTAGTCATCTGATGGAAAGGGACTTACTATGTGAGCCCCTACTTTAATCTCTTGCATAACAAAGTGATCTAAAGTGTTAATAAGAAAAACATTCAAAATTATCCAGAAGATTATAGGAGGAGTTAATTGAGGCTACAGCACTTTTCTACAGTGCACTGCTGGAGTACTTGCTTAACAAAACCAGGACAAATCCCAACTCAACAGCAGTGCCTGAAAGAAAGGAAGAGACATCAAGATATGCGTTAAGTATGTAAAATAGTCTCCAGCATTCTTTACGGATGTGCAAAGAATATAATGAAGCCTTCATTGCTTAGAGGGGAATATTTTTGTCTTGCCAGAGGACAGATTTCCGAAGAATGATATTTACATTTTCCTACAACCTGTAATTTTCTCATTTATCATTTGTCAGGGCCCAAAGACCTTTTACTGCACATAGGATGTTTGCATATGTTTAATGATCCTTTTACCAAACAAATGTCACAGTCTGAATGAGGAAATTAGTTAATATCGCTGATGTTGCTAATTTAACACCATTAATGTCACACTGTGAACAGCTACAGAACCTACAGGGTCTTGTATCATAGCTAAGCTCTACTGGTTGCAAGTCTGTTCTCCAGCAGACAGCACCGAGAAGATAACCCATGAAAATATCACATGCAAGGAAATTCAATAAAATTTTTAAAGATTGCTTTGATTCTGTAGTTAGTCTACCAGACAAGTGTGACTAAAGACAGATCATTTGATAGAGATTTAGAGGCACTAATTGGAACTCACTTATCTACACTCTTACAGCTGCCTCCACTTTCATCAGCATGCTAGGATTTGGAGCAGTCAGAAAAGAATCTTTAGAAAGTCCTTCAAATGCTGCTGGTACTGGAACATAGGCGAAAATAAAACTTGATGAAGACTAAAAGGTAAATTATTTAAAACAGAATTAATAACACACAAACTCAATTGTGCATGGAATTTACCCAAAAATAAGGGTGGAGGAAGGGAATTGCAAAGTGATTCATTTGCAACAACAGGAGCTAGTAACTTCAGGATGATCATTAGGCATTTATCAATAACAGATATTTCCCTTAACCTGATTAGTAACAGATACATATAGTGTATTTTTAATAAAAAAACAAGTTGATAATTCTAAACATTACAGTCAGCAACATAGCTGGCTTTTTGTTCTTTCCCTACCCAAAGGCACAAGCTGTATGTTTGTTGCAAGACCACAGGGATGGTGAAAACTGGTGATGAATTTGACTCACTGTGTAGTAAAGTCAGGGGAAAAAAAAGAAACAAACACCAAAGACACAAAAAAATCACAGAGAAATGCTCTGGAACTAAGGCATTACTAAGCAGTGACAACCACTCCTTGCCAGAACTTGCCTCATCAAACTTGTTTGAATTCTTATCTGACCAAGCTGACTGAACATCTCAACGGTGCAGAGACAACCTTATTAGATTTCGCCCTGTTTTCCTCATCTAAGTAGACCCAGTATAGCTTTAATTTTTGTAATACATACAAACCACAGTGAAATCTCTTAATTCAAACACATCAATATCACAAGAAAGTAACTTGAACAGCTTCTTCAGAACACCCTAAACTGAGGTCTGAGCCAAAGAAAGCAAACAGTCCATCTAGTTTTGTACTAGTCTTTTCTTATCATGCACCTTTCTCTGAGAGAGACCTTTATCTCTCCCAAAGTAATGAATCTCTAGAAATACTCATATTCCCAAAAACTGACACTCAAGGCACATATCACATGCCTGGCACAGTGAGATTTGGAAGTCTACAGTATTAAAAGGATTTCAAATCCCAGCATAATGAAAGAACAATGTTCCTGACACAGCACAATCTAGAAACAAGTCTGCACCTCAAGAAGCTCTCAATTTGCTTCATACATACGTACATAAAATCCCAACTTTCTCAAATACTTGAGATATTTCCTCAAGTCCCTAAGATAATTTAGGCAAAAACACAAGTTGGAGCAAGAACAAAGCCCTAAGTTTTCAAAGTATATCCATTTTTAAGTTTTACTTTTTTATACCAACCAATACGCAGTTTTTCCCCAATACAGTAATATTATTTCCTGGATCAAGTTCAGTAATGTAAACTAGATGTTACTAGATTCATGAGAAGTGATTTTAGGATTAAAGAGATTTATTCCCCAGATTACCTAAAAATGGAAGAAAGGGGATACTATACACAACTATGTATTGAAATGCCCATTTAAACACTACTAGGAGAAAAATAAAGATGACCATTCATACTCCTTACAGCAGTCCTCTACAAAGTCACTGGGGCTTGCAGGTATATGACTTATTAGAAGGGCACAAAGATTCTTCTTGCAATTACAGGACAAGACAGATATGGACATTTAATACTACCTTGTTCACTACTCAAACTTAAATTCAGATGACAGGATCTTGTCATTATATTTAAAAAAGAGAAGATCTATATATTTCATTATTACTTTTGGCATAAGATAACTTCACACCCCAGTTGAAAATTAACACTATTATAACAATGCAACGTAAACTTGTTATTACTTTTAACTAAGACAAAAAGGGAGCAGTGGAAAAGGAAGAAAGGAAACTGAACAATAAAGCTTTGTGAAGATCAGCTGATGTTAAATCCACCATTTTTAAGAGTCCTACTAAGTATTTGGTGTGGGAGAAGGATCAGAACTTTAGTTCTTACATGTGCACTGAGCTTGATGGTTTCGGTACTTCAACCTTCCTTAGAAGCAAGCTGCAATTTCCAAGACTGTATAGTCTTACTCCTTTCACAGTCACAGAAGTAAAATGTGTTGGGTTAGGATTCTTATATTAAAGCTATAAAAACAAAACAACAAAAAACCCACCCTAAAACACACTTTTTTGACCTGTGTTCTTCCCCTCCACTGAATGGCAGTAACTCTGGGGTAACATGCAGGGATAACACTGCAAAGAAGGATGCATAAAGAACTTCATATTGTTAGCACTTCAACCACATAGAAGACAGAATCCAGAAGAAAAATATTACACCTGTAAGCAGATCTAAGAAAATCTATACAATAGGTCAATTGATCAGGACTTGCAGATACCAAAAACCTACAAGAAGTTTTCCTTATTCGATTTCCAGATTGTAAATAACATCAGCTTCTGACACATTTCAGCGTCTTTAAGATCCACAATCTTCCTTTACCAAATATTACTAGAAAACACAAGTTCTTAAATACACCGAATCCATCTATTAAACTGGGTAGTCATAGTCAATGACTCAGTCACAGAGATGGTCAGAACTGTCAGATTACAGCAGAACCATTGTTTACAGTACTTCTTACCTCAGGGATCAATAATTTCAGCCTTTCACAATGATTGCTGCCTGTCCAAGATCTTCAAATAAGGCAGGCAATTCAATTGCTTTCTTTTTAGGTACCTGAAATAAGGTGCTGCCTATTTCTAAATGGGACATGTCTTTCTAGAGCAATGAGACTTCATCCAGTATTTATGTTATTTCTTGTGAGTTATTGATATTTGCAGTTGTTTCCCCATCACCACAAAGTTATTACCTTCATTACCTTCATATTATATGCAGATTAGAGACAACTCTGCAGCCTAATACATACGTTTTAATTTGACACTCTTCCAACAATCCATTAAACATGGCTAATTAGTACTAGTGATTACACGTCAAAACTTTTATTTCAGCACAAACTGCTTAAACTCACTGAACTGTGAGTGCTGTCCTGATTTTACTGTGGAAGGTGAACCAATGCTAGAAAATATAGACAGAAATACAAAATAACAAACTAAATATCTGCAATGAGCTTATTCTAGATTTAACTACATAAAAAACTTCTATGTTGTTCAAAGTGGGGGGGGGGGGGGAATCACTACTATAACAAGGTGTCCTGGTTTCAGCTGGGATAGAGTTAATTTTTTTCCTAGTAGTTGGTATAGTGCTATGTTTTGGATTTAGTATGAGAATAATGTTGATAACATGCTGATGTTTTTAGTTGTTGCTAAGTAGTCTACTAGTCAAGGACTTTTCAGCTTCCCATGCTCTGCCAGGTGCACAAGAAGCTGGGAGGGAGCATAGTCAGGACAGCTACCCCAACTGGCCAAGGGGGTATTCCATACCATGTGACGTCATGCTCAGTATATAAAGCTGGGGAAGAAGAAGGAAGGGGGTGACGTTTGGAGTGATGGCGTTTGTCTTCCCAAGTAACCGTTACGCATGATGGAGCCCTGCTTTCCTGGCGATGGCTGAACACCTGCCTGCCGATGGGAAGTAGTGAATGAATTCCTTGTTTTGCTTTGCTTGCGTGCACAGCTTTTGCTTTACCTATTAAACTGTCTTTATCTCAACCCACGAGTTTTCTCACTTTCACCTTTCCGATTCTCTCCCCCATCCCACCGTGGGGGGAGTGAGCGAGCGGCTGTGTGGTGCTTAGTTGCTGGCTGGGGTTAAACCACGACACAAGGCCAGGTTACAGATGTCAGCATGCCACTGTATATACTTCTTCACCATCAAACCATCATTTAGCTACTTCAGTTCATTGTGCATAAGCTTAGATAGTAAAAACATTTGATGTAGGAACTATATTTGTGTTATAAAGGTTCCAAGTATAAAATAGGGTGTTGTAAAACTCAATAAAGTCATACCTGCTTTATGAATCTCATTTAGCTTTACAGACAGTTTCACTTGAACAAAGTTTCCTAGATTCTGTTGTTGGATCTTTCCACACTAGTTAATTTTCTTTAGTGTCATTCTATTATGAGCACCAAAAGAAATTTCCTATCACAGCCAAACTGCAGAAAGACATTATTTTAAACACTTTAATTGGAAATTTTGCTCACCAGGATTTGGAAAATAAGAACACAGATACACATCACTGTACTTTTTACACATGCGTGCATGCATACGTACATATATATACATACACAGAGGTGAGTCTAGGTTAAAGTGTCGAACTATTGCATTCACTTAAAAAAAAAAAAAAAGCCTTATCCAAGTGTATACACAACTGTGCTTATACAGAAAACAGAAATTTGCCTTTCACTGTGATACAGACCACTGTAGACACTAACATGCAAAGATCACATAAATCTGTGCATGAGGGATCCCAGGGCAGCTGCACAATGTGAGCATACATTTCACGTCTTACAAGAACACTAGAACTCAAGTACAACTCCTTACAAGAGGGAAGTTAAAAAATTCCGTTTACTAAGACATTCTTACTGCCTCAGAAGCAACACTTCTTTGGATGCTGCTTCTTGCTGAAGACCTTTACAACTGCAGCATTTGTATTTGCAGAAAGGCATAGTTATATCTAGTATTGAGTCAAGTCCAAAGTAACATTTTTATGGAATTCAGAAATATTACACATCTTTTCTCCTCCTACAGAGGTCAACCGTTAATTAGTTGAAATCCTCCCTTGTCAAACTTGCACTATCATTCCAGAATTTCTCCCCGTGCACCATTTAGGTAAGGGGTGGGGTGGTGGGGACAGGCAGAGGAGAGGCAGTTAACCAGCAACAAAATATATTGAGAAATTCAGACGATTTCCAAAAGTTAAACAAAAATCCAAGTCTATTAGAGACTAATGCTAATGGGGGTGGAACAAAGCAAAATAAAACAACAAACAAAATAAACTCCACTCATTACATCTTTTCAGGTTTCAAATTAAATCATGGCTTGTACTGGAACGAACCCAAGATATTCTCAAAAACATGAGCATACTGGAACATCCATTTTTATATTGGAAATGTAGGTCTGTATCTCATTCTCCAAAATGTCTACTCCAGCCTGAGAGATTGGCCCTGCATATTGATAAAAATGAGAATGTGTTCTGTCAAGGATACTGTAAGGGACAATTTGAAAGGCAGGTCTTACCCACTCTTCATGGAAATTGGCAAAGGCATGGAGCATTCTTCATAGAAGTATGATCTCACCAACATCTTTAACCAAAATTCTCTGATGGGTTTGTAGCAGTTCTTGATCTTACTTTTACTCTACTCTGAACTTCACAGCAAGGCTACATCTTCAGGTGGCCGAGGAAAGGATGTTGAGAGGAAAAAGGAGAAAAAAATACTGTGTCTCTCTCTGAGACGATACAACTATTTGGAAAATATTTTAATCATTCTATGCTATCTACAGAGCAAGAAGTTAGAGCTGTCTAGAATTCAAATTAATTACTTCTAAAAACGATTTTGAAGGGAAAATAAAATATAAATTCACACCCTCTCCAAGTTGTGGACTTCTATGAGATATTAGATACTAAATCTAACATCGCAAAAATACACGTCTACTATTACACAGCAAAAGTATTTGCTTTAGTCCATCACCTTCTTTCTCATTCGCAACAGAGAAGGGTCTTACTCATTCATATACCCAGATCAGTTATATTTGCAAGTTTGAATTTCTATTTTTGTAGATGAGCATCCATAACTCTTCTCACCTGGGATCCTCCTAACAGAGATGYTTGAAAGGAAGTCACAACAGTGGAATACATAGACTTTCTTAAAAACAAAACATACAGAGCCATAGCAAAGCATCATCTATTCCAACTTAACATTTTGTTTAATGAAATAATATTAGCTACTTAGGTAGAAAAAGCTACAGACATTTTCCTATCCATTTAGAAGAAATTACGGAGGATCTGGTACTGAGAGAACAGACTAATCAAGATGGTTTTATACAGCAAGGGCAAACACTTTCAGCTAGAAATTACCTGAAATAAGACTCCTTGCAAGGAATCTAAAGCAGCAAAAAAAGCTATGCAGCCAAAACACAAGCACAACAAAAAGGGGTTTTTGCAAATATCAAAGTCCGGGGGGAGGGAAGTTCATTAAATACTTTGAGAATAACACTATATTTTCCGAATGAGATTAAAACAAACACAACCAAAACCCTCCACATTCAAACCACAAAACATCTACAGTAGGAAAACCCCACCATGCCAGGAACCTTGCCTTGAATTCCATGATTTGTGCTGGAGAGAGTCCAGAGTTCACCTGAACTCCCTAATACAGATTAAAAATAAAGCTGTCCTATTTACACAAATATTTTGAGTGTTTTCCTAAACCTCTTTCATATTTTGTTTCCCCACCCCCCAAAACCAAGCAGAACAGTTAAGGTACAATTGAGAAAGACGGTAGGGGGCTTAGTTTAGGTTTTGAACAGCACACTTAAACTTCTAAGCTTCACTACTGCAGGACATGTCATGAAATACAAGGATCAATCAAATTCTATGAAGAGGATTGACTCGGAGGACTTTCATAATATGTTTAATCAAAACAATCCTTACATGTCAGTTTTATTTCCACATAATGARAAACTCAAGAGAAACACTGAACCTTAGCAGGGGCAAACTACAGAATAATATCTTTATGTAAACTCATTAAAATTATATTTGGAGAGGAGAGAGGGAAGGAGAGATTACTGTTATGCATATAGCTAGCACTAAAACAATTACTCCAGTTGCATCCTTTGGAGAACTCTTAATCACATTATACTCTACTGTGTAAGTTCTTAAAGCATGGCCCACCATGCTTTACATCTCTCACATGCATTGGGCATAAAAGCTATTGCACTGCAGATTAATTTTGGAATGCAGCTGACATGTAACCAATTAAGGGGCTTTTTCACAATTACTGTCTGATGGCATAAGAAGACATTCACCGTTAATAGCAAAGACATTACTTATTGCCACGGTAAAAGTGAAGAAAAAACATCATATTTTCACCAACAATTTCTGGTTTTAATCTATTGAACTTAACGTTAGTCACAGAAAAGCATGAGCATATATGCATTCATTCACATGTTTGCAGGTTGGCGAAAACAAGGGAGATGACACGGACACTGCACCTCTGCACGGTTTCACATCCATACATAACACTTTGAAGGAGAACGAAGGAAAATAAGCTAATTAGAGACCTACCTACAACTCTACCACGTCTATGCCTGGTGCCCTGCAGCCTTGCAGTGCTGTTCAAGAGCCTAGCACAGGACTAGGAACCAGAAGTTTTTAGCACAACCCATGTTATTTTCCAGCTCAGCCACTGCCTCACTGCGTGACCTTGGGCAAGTCACTTCCCCCGCATCTCAGCTCCCCACCTGACAGTCTCCCCCTCCACAGAGCACCGATAATTATTCACCACAAGCGACTCTGCACCGGCGAAACTGGAATACAAAGCCGGGGGGGGAGGGGGGGAGGATGAATGGGAGTGGGGGTTTCCTCGCTTACAGGTGATAAAAATCTCCCCGACATTGATTCAGCCTCCCGCCCGGGGAAAGATCTCCCCACACACCTTCCCTGTTTCCCTACTGTACGGGTTGAACCGGAGGAGGAGCCGGCAGCTCCGGCTCGTCCACCCCAAGCGAACGCAGCAGTCGGAGGAGCCGAGCCCGCCGGGCCTCCCACCCCCACAGCCAGAACCCTCCCGGCGGCCCCAGCCCGGCTGCGCACGGAGGCGGCGTTACTTACACCACCCGCCAGGCGGAAAACTCACAGGTGGCCCGGAGCCGCCTGCGATCAACGGCTGAGAGGCGACCCACTTCCCGGGGCGGAGGTCGCCTCAGCACTCGCGCGGGAAGCGAGTAAACTGGGGTGGGGGCGCTGCGCTCTGCTCCCCGCCGCGGGGCCGCGCAGCTCCGGCCGCTGCCGTCGCCCTCCCTGCGCGGCTCCCTCCCGCCCTTCCTCCCGCCCGGCTCACGCCGCCGGCCAATGCGGGCCGCGGCGAGGAGCCGGCTTTAACCATCTGTTGCGAGGCGCCTCCTCCGAGCGCTGCCGCCTCCCTTGCCGGGGGGCTCCCGCCCAAGCACCCCGCCGAGAAGGTGGGGACCCAGGAGAAAGCTTTAGGCCCCCCCCGCCCCCCGAGGAGCTCTTTGCCCTCCGCACCCTCAGGGGCCGCGGCCGTTACCCGCCTCCCCTCCCCCACTCACCTCAGAATCGCCGCTTCCCTCCCCCCGCCCCCTCAGGGCTGGCGCCCCTCACCTCAGCGCTCTCCTCTCCGCACCCTCTGCCCCTTTCCCCGCACAGCACCCCTCAACTCCCTCACTGCCGGGTGGGCGCCTTCCCGCAAGCCCCGCCGCCGCTGTGAGGTGAGGGAAGAGGAGCACGGCTGGGGGTTCCCTGAGAGCGCTGCGGCACCTCCCCAGGCAGCCCCCCGTTAGGAATGCCAGGTGGGGCAGCGAGGGTGTGTGTGCGTGAGGGGGGATRTCAGTCAGGGAAAAAGAAGTGCATGTGGGGTCTGATCCTTCTCAGGTTGGTGAGGATAAAGTCCCGACCTGATAAAACTTCTGTACTTCCCACTTAATAATCGGGGTTCTCCACATGGGGTGTCAGGAGCCCGGCGGTGGTATTGCACGGAGAAGTGTCCTGCTTCAATGGGCATAAACCAGGGCTAAGATCTGTCTGTGTTTAGACTTCTTAGACATCTCCTGTGGAGAAGCTGTTCCAGAAGAGTCAAAAGTGTCTTTCACTATTTAATGGTTTTGAGTTTTAGCCTTTCGCGTTCCTAATGTGAAGGTTTTTCCGTGAACATGAGGACAGCCAATGCACAGGTTCCCTTATTTTGGGTCCCTATCTCCATGCCAGGTGACAGTAGTTCAGATGTTTGCAGTGCATGCATAAACTTCCCTGAAAACAGAGCCATAGCTCCTGTTTTACTTCTGTTTTTATATTAATAACTTCCTTGTTACAGACCTCCCTGATCATGCTTTTTAATCAGGTCCCTACATTTTCAGTTGATTCCCCTCAGAAAATCCAGGGAATGAGAAGCTAACTTTATTCCAACAGGTTCCAGGGTAATATTTTTATGAAGATGTGTCAAGAAAATGATGCAAATTCTTTTCAACTTTCAACAACTTGAAGTTAACAAAACATTCTTGAGATGCGTGCTGTGAAAACAAAAAATGTACAATGTTGCATGTGTTAACAAAAGTTCTAAATGAATTTTTGTCATTTTTTGAAACTGTCAGATTCTTATTTCTCACCAGAGCAGTGTCATTAAATTATGGGTTTAAAACCAGAGTATGGACCAGATATGATTTGCAGGACTTGCAGGATTTTATTTTAATAATAGAATATATTATTATGCAAATTTTAAGGTTATCTTTTCTCATTGACAAGTATGTTATCTGTAGCTGGATAGTCTCGTAATTAAATTAGTCATAGGTCCTTTTCTTTTATTATAAAAAAATATGATTTCTGGAAGTTAAGTCAACCACCTGTATTCCATACCAATGCTGTTATAAAATGGCTTGTAAATGGTACAATGTGTTACTCCAAATAGACACTTTCAAAGATAGGATACATTTCTTACCCACTAGGAAGGCTTCATCTTTGCATTAAAGGATCCCAACACAGCTAAGATTTATCTTATTATTACAAAAAAGTCCCAAAAATACTCARAATTACATGATTTGGATTTTTCTTATCAGATTCCAGATGGATGAAATTTTGCCCTCATGTGTGCATGTGGAATGCCTATAAATCTGAAGGGAGAATTTGTCATTACAAGATATTTTTAAGGAATGGTTTCTATATAGTCATAATTACTAGAATGACAAATTAGCTAGTGAATCTGCCATTAATCTTACAAAGCTATTCTCAAGCCTAAGTTATTCCCATATATATTCTAATCAAGGCTCATGATAATAATTTTGTGAGATATTGTTTCTAACATTACTACAAGGTTTTGTCTTACTACTCTAAGAATGTTGTTATTATTGACTTTATTAATACATAGAAATTCCATCTAACATCTTAAACCAATTGTCCTAGGTACCAAATACATGCAAAAAAAAGATGTTCTTCACTTGAGTGCTTTGCATGCCGTCATCATATATAGAAGTCAAACAAAGGATGGTTGAAAATAGAACAATCCATAGGCAAACAGCTGGCCTCTGAAACAGTGAAAATATAAATAACTTGTTCAGTTATACAAGAAATCTTGGCAGAATCCAAAAGCATATGCAGGTAAGTGGTGTCTCAGTCCACTGCTGTAATAAACACTGCTGTTAAATATAAAAAACTATGCCTTAAGTCTCAAAATAATGTTTCTCTATGAAGTCTTCTATTTCACAAGCAAAACGACTACTGCAAAGGCAGTTACTTACCTTTTTTAAAATATGTATTCTTTCCCTTGGCTCATTACAGTTTTTATTAGTTATTTTTATAGAATAAAAATATGAGAAATTCTGCATGCATATATCATCAGTATCGTGTATGTCATGGATGTGATTAGGGCAAGATTCAAATAGACCAGCAACATGCCATCAATTCAGAGGGTTTATTCTGTATTTTTACTTGCTACTATCTTGGTATGTGACCTTGGGCAATTTGTTGAACTTGCCTGTGAATCATTYTTTCATCTGTGAGATCTGGGATAGTCATACTTGAAGAAGTGCACTTTATTAGTAATAATATTTTGTGAATTTATTTATCTATAACAAATGAAATAGTAAATAACATATAGGCATCCAGTCATTATTCATTATGCATTTTCAGTATCTCCTGCTTCATTGTAAGCGGCATATACTTGGCAGTCTATAGTGCTTAAAATGAGGTTTAAAAACTAGGCAGTATTTTTTGTCAAATATCATAGCAAACATCTTAAAATTATCAAAGATCCTGTGTGAAAGTCTTTTAGAGAATAAGCCTATTTTTCTAATTGGTCAAGCAGTGCATTAACAGTGTGTGCAGAGGTAAAGCTGCAAGCAATTACAGTTCAGGAGACCAAAGACAGGGAGAATGAACAGTTTTCCACAGAGTTCATGATAAAGAGCACTGTATCCCTGAAAAGCTTTATGTTTTCTTCATGAAAAAAGATTGCAGTGCCTAATTATAAGAGTTCAATGAGACTAGGGTCTGGTACCTCCAAGAAAACTTTTCAAAAACTGTTTTGGTGTGGTTTCCATGTGCAGCAGGTGTTCATCACTGCAATAAGCTCAGAAAACAACATCTCTTGCCATTCTCACACTACGCGTTTGCACTAAGAATTTTGGTTTTAGTGGGTGCTTTCAAGTCACTTCCAACAAGGGATTGTGTGTGCACGTTACATATAGTTACCCTGTAACTTTCTTCCCACATCTTTTCTTTATGCAAAGTTGAGCGAAATGTGATCTATTAGGCTGATGCTTTCAGTAGAGTTAAAAATATTGATATGCATTAGCTGCAATAATCAAATTTTTTAAATCCCTAATGTCTTAGAAGATCCATTAACCTTAATCAATCCAACACATCTGATTGTGCTTGCCAACTGCCCTTTTCCAAATAAAGATATATCAAGTTACATTAATAGCATCAGTAATTAAATACTAGCATGAATGCAAAAACAAACCCTAAGATCCAAATAGTGCAAACTTGGGCCACAGATTTAGTTCCAGATCTTGCAGCAGGCTATTCGCTGAAGTGAACCAGCCAAAACCATGAGAGTGGAACTCAGCATGTGAGTTCAAAGACAAGGTTTGAGTTTTAAACCCTTTTTTTTTCCATGTGAAATATGTTAAGTTCCCAGTGGAAAAAAAAACTCAGGATTGAATAAACTAATCAGAAACATACCTTAGAGCCTTAGTCATAAAGAAGTTGCTTTGTTATAAAGACAAAGCAGATTTGTGGGAATGTTGCCACTTTTTATAAACTGTCGAAAGCTGGGGGTTGTTTTATTTTGGTTGTGTGCCAGTCATGACTCAGGAACTGTTATGAAAATGAATGTGCTATTTCAAATGTTGCAAGACCTGGCCTAGATTTAGGTAGTATAGCATATTTACCTAAACAAACAAATTAATCTGAGAAGCTGCAGAACTGAAACCAGTTGGAAAGTCACTTAGGTGCTGACACTACTGAGAAAACAAAAACATGGATGGACAGTGCTAACCACTGAAAATGCCAGTGGATGGTAAGCAAAATGTTATGTTCCTACCCCACAGGGCTATGTCTTCTGCTGGCAAACAACTGTATCTGTCAGGGGAAGGGGAAAAAAAGACAAACAACAATAGCAACAAGAGGTACAACAACTACATGAGGAAACAGCTGTCTAAACTTTAGAAGATAAGACAGTTGTCTATGACTCCAAGATTAGTCTTTCTGTGTAAAGACAGATATCAAAACTGTGAGTTTTTCCATGTTCTTTGATAACTGTGGTAATTGGTGACTGCAATTTCATGTTTCCTATCCCCTTACTCAGAACACATTAAGGGAAATGGATTATAACTCCAGTGCTAACAGGGAAGTGTCCAGCAATAACAATCTGTAGTGTCTAGAGCACTTTTCTGTTTCAAAGGGCTTTGCAAACATTGATTAATTAACCTGTTCTGTGTTCAGTTCTGGGGAAGCATGCAATCCTTCCACTAAACAGCTGAGCTTTGTTATGGCTTTTAAAGCCTGAACTGTGCTGTGCTGTGGGGTCAGGTGAGTGAGCATGTGCGGAGGGGCAATACTGGAGCGATAGCTGCTGAAGGCATGCTGTTTGGATAGCTACAAGGAACATGTTTAACAGTGGCTGTAAATCTTTTCCTTTCTTGAGGTGCCAGATGATACACAGGGGTAAAAAAAGCCTCATAATCTCTTTCCACAAGTTAGATTTCCTCTTTGATGTGTTACACACAAAGGCAGGTTACTGTGCTGACATAAGGATCACAGTCATCAAGTTCCTTCTGCTACCCACACATGCTCACAAATTACTTCTCTTTTCTGACTTTCCACGTGTGCAAAAGCAAAACTTATTGTATTGGTTTCTGCATTTAAACTAAAATGGATTTAATTTTAGTCACAATCACTTTGTAACGTGTAGTTTCTCTTTTCAGTCCAATTCACCAAGATACACCTGTCTGGATGCATTCACTTGCACTGACTGCCTTCACTTAATTAGGTAAGAATGGGACTCTGGCTTTGTACCTTCTACAGCTTCTGTCTAAGAACACTGATCCTGCCTTTGTCAGCTGGTAGCCTGAGTGATCTGAATGATATGTATCCAAAAGTTACCCTTTTAAGAGCCTGTTTACAGTATCAGCTACTGGTAACTAAAACAAATTTCTTAATTTGAAATGCATAGTACACTCATTATGTGCTTCAAGTATACATAGTTATCATACAATCATAGAATCATGGAAAGGTTTGGGTTGGAAGTGACCTTAAAGATCATCTAGTTCCAATCCCCCTGCCATGGGCAGGGACACCTTCCACTAGACCAGGTTGCTCAAAGCCCCATCCAACCTGGCCTGGCAGGTGTTGTTGATTTGCCAGATTCGACTGGCCCTTTCAAACCCCTTCCCTTTGACCGGGAGGATTGATGAAAAAACTACCTGTGCTCCAGAGTCCCTTACTGCCACTCCCAGGGCTCTGTAATCCTTGTAATACTCCTCAGACTGCTCCTGGCTGTTATCACTGGTGCCCATGTGAAACAACAGCAGCAGATAATAGTCAGTGGACTGAACAAGGCTTGGTAGTCTCCCAGTGATATCCCTGATGTGAGCCCCCGGTAAGCAGCATACCTCTCTAGAGAGTGTGTCAGGTTGGCAAATGGGTGCCTCCATACCTCTCCGAAGAGGGTCGCGTACTACTATCACCCATCACCTTTTCTTAGTTGCACTGGTTATTATACAGGGAGCAGATCAGGCTGCCTTACTCAGCTCCAGTGATTCTCCTGGTGTGACGGGTCTTTCTTCTTCAATCTGCAGAGCGGTGAAGCAAGGGTATCTCAGGCTTCAGGGGAAGTCTCTTCTTCCTGCTAGTCCTTGCCATTGCAACCGTCCATTCTTCTGCATTATTGGCCCCCCTCCCTTCTCTGTGTGCTGGTGGGGGAGTTTTTGGCTGTTTGGCTGTGGGCTGTGGGTCCACTGCAGGCTGCGCTTGGAACCAGCTATCTAACTCCTCCTCAGCCTCCCTGATGTTACACAGCCTTCTCACTGCCTCCTGCAGCTCAGCCACCTGCTGCAGGAGGTCCTTCGCCTGGGCACAACTTTCGCAGGCAGGTCTGCCGCCTGTCCCTGCCCTGGGAGAAATGTCTAGGCACTTCCTGCAGTCTGAGGTCTGCACTGCAGCCTCTCCCTTCAGCAGCTCTGTCTGGGTGGAGGCATCAGCCACTGCTGGGGTAGATRGCGCAGACCCCCCAGCTGAAGCTGCAGCTTTGGCTCTCAGGCGAGTGCCCACCATTCTGCCTTGAGGGTCAGGTAGGATGAGTGCCCTTGACCTGTGCAGATGGTCACAGAACGGTGCCCAGTTGCTGGGTTATGTGTACTTCAAGTCTCCCACTCGGCCAGTGGAATGCCTCTCCTACGAAGAGGCACCCTCCCTAAATGGAGCCCTGCCAATGATACTGTCTGAGCAATTGCATATATTGCATGTCTGCTTTGATACAGTAGTGAATCTGGCACCAGATGTTACAGAGCAGATTTTTTTCAGGGTTTGGGAGGGAGACAGAGCCTGAGTCACCTTAGCTAGACTACAGAAGATATTTTTTTTTCCGATCTCCAGTATGTTGAGGAAAATCATCTTAAGGAGGAGGAATACATGAAGTCATTTCAGTGGGGAAAAAGAGACAGAGGGAGAAAGAACTTTATATAGTCTAGAAATCTCTGCCAAGTTGCTTGCTGTAGAAGCTTCTGCAGACACACTTTGTAAGCAAAGATTCCTTGGACTCTAGCAGGGGACTGAACATTTTTGAAAAGATGTACAGCTTTACACTGCAGGACAGGGTTCACATTATTTACTGAGAAATGTCTGGCTGCCTGCCAAGTTGAAAAACACTCCCTTGCTAGCATTTCAGCTGAAGAAAAAATGAGGTAAAATAAATACCTCAATATTACTCTATTACAGTGTTTAGACTCTACCCTTCAGATGGAAAAATGAAATTTATTACAACAATAAATGACCCCCTAAAGATCTGAAAACTGCCAGGGCTCTCTGTCTCTTCCTTTCTAATGAAGCTTTGCAATTTCACCGAAGTCAGAAAGTTGTGATTGTACCAATAGATCATGCCTGTGCATACATATGCAATGTGTATGGAGGAGTGACATGCTTTAATTGTATTTTTAATGGGAAAGATCAAATAATTCCTTAAAATATGCTACAGGTCTCATGATTGATGATTTCATTTTGAACAAGGCAAATTAAAAATGAGACTGAGAGCACAGGGAGTCTGTGAAATTACTCACTGTTACGTATACAGATTTATGCATAGATCTAATACTTACATTCGGCATGGGTTGAATATGCATGTGGCATCTTTTCTGGTTACAAGTTCATGGATCTTTCCTATTATTTGTAGATTTCTAAAGTAATACCAATCAACAAAAATGCAATTTTTGCATTCTTAAAAAATTCTTGAGGAATTGAACATGGTTATCACTGGGAATTTTTTCTTATGATATCTGGAAGTTGTATTTCACATATACAATGCTACTGCAGGTACACTTGTATATTAACCAGCGGATGTGTAATTTGGAGGCAAAGAACAGAAAGGTATATACTCTTTAAGACTTTAAGTCAGCTCTGAGTTTCACTCTTCACCAGCAGCAAGCACTGGTCTACTGCTGTCTTCAATCACACAGTTTAATTCGCAAACTGTATTTAAACATTTTCTTCATGCTTCCAGTTCAAGACCTAAGATATAATAAGGTAAATGGTATAGCTATAGGCTAGGCCATGCCACACAAGCATAGGTTCATAGATATTAAGAAAAGCAGGAACTGTTGTGACAGCTCAACTTGATCTTCTGGCATCTAGGTTTTCTGGTTATACAGCAAATCTTCCAAGCTTCACTGTTTACCACTGTCTCTACGATGATAACTGTTTAATACCACAGATATTGTTAGGCAGTATCTTTCTTAGATATACCGTGTGTGTTTCTATGTATTGAGCCTTAAAATCAAACACTCCCTGACCTTTGGGACATGCAGTTTGAACCACAGTCACACCTGGATTTAGCTGCTAGCCTTTACTACTTAAAAATCTCTAACAGAACTGCCATTTTCCTTTTTTGACGTAATATCTGGACTTGCTCCTTGGCATGTTGATATAAAGCATCAGAAATAATAAACTATTTCAATAATTATCTTGTTATGTAAAGAAATCCCGATTAAAGAAATTTCTGCTCCCATGACTCTGACATCACATGCTGCAACCCCTAATTGTAGGAATCCTCAGGTTTTGCCTTTTAATTTTGTATTGTCAGAGTAGAGAAATCTGAATGTGTATATGAAGGGGGAAGGGACTGAGCTGTGCAGCTTCTAGGAGGCAGGAGCAGCAAATGAGAATCCCACCCAGAGGTTTTCATTATATGGTTCTTATGAAAGAAACTACATTGTGGGATAAATGCCCAGGCCATTGTTTGGTTTTTAACCCATTCCTCACTCAGATGAAATCCTACCAAAGTAGGTTGACGTTTCCCAGAGTGAAAAAACATGTTTTGGTTTTTGCAAAAGGATCAAAGTTTTGTCTGGAAAATCCATTGGAGCAGAGGTCTTTTTTATTAAACACATTTTATCAGATAGGATCCTTTTTCATTATATGGTGTCATACAGTATATCAAATAGTATTCTTATATCCCCAAAAGTTGTATAGCAAAAGTTAGTTTAATATGCCTAGCACAGCAGCTGTAAGGATCATGATATTTACAGGCAGAACGTAAACTTAAACATTTTTAATTATTTGTAATTATATTTATTTCTATGCTGTGATGGTATAACTAAGAATAACTGCAGAAAACATAAAACTGTCGCGTGCTGTTTGCAACCTAAATCTGTATGGGAAATGAGCCCTCACAAGACAAGAGCTTTGAAATCCACACATTCAAGTTTGGCCTTAAAATACATAAATCATGGTGTTCTGGCTACTGAATCATAGAAGACAATGAGCAAATGCAGTGCAAAGGGATTGCAGAGAGTAACATTATCTAGAGCAGTAAGGATTTAGAAAGAAAATTCAAATTAATTCCTCCAGTTGGGTGGGTGGATTCATTTCTGGGTTTGATTTTTCTGAGTTGTGACATGTTTGTGATGCTTTCTTGAAATTTTTTTAGCATGAACAATAAATCATAGTACTTCCTAAATGAAACATTTTCATTTGTGACAAATAATTTTGCAGGAAAATTGCATGTAGGAAAACATAATTAAAAACAAAATTCCCAATGCATTTTGTATTTTATTCCTGCTGAGAGCTAGTTATCATTTGAACTTTCATCCCACTGCCTGAACACACTGGTTATATGTTTATTTAACCTATTTCTTAGCACAATGCATGAGAGAACTGAATATGAAGGAGAATTGCTTATAAATTATATTACATTCTTTTTAGTTGCATCTGTTTTGTGATTGCAACAGGCAAAAATTACTGTGGACAGAAAAGAATAGAAAATAAATTACCTATTCTGTACTTCCTTCTGCTTGATTGTAAAACTCAAAAGTCAGCTCTCCATTTTTATCAACTGTTGTTAAATTGAGGCTGCAGTGGGGGTTTCTAAGAACTGTGGTCAGCTGACCTAGTTGTAAAACTGGAAAATATGGATTATGTCTGGCTGCATATGCATTTTTAGATTACTCTCTTTTATTATTTGAAGAATGAATCTAAAAGTCAGTCCCTCTGGTTTTTGTGCAACACATGGTATGCCCTTTTAATGTTGGGTAATACATTTGAAGCATAATCTAAAAGTTTTGACAGATGACATTTCGGATTTTCTGGAAAAGAGCAACACAGATAGCAGTACTGACTGACTGGTGGTTTTAAGTCCACTTCACTCTAGAGTTCATATGTTTTATCTTCCAGTTACTCTGTTATTTGCAGCTTTATGATTTATGTATTTATCTGAATATGGTCTTTTGATAGTAACAAAAGGCTCAGTATAACTAACTGCCAAAAATCTCCTAGGGGCTTTTCCTCAATTTTGCCTTGACATTTGAGACTTGGTCAATCCAAGACAAGCTCTATTTGTTTAATTTCCATCTTGTTTATTCCTTATAATAAAGTCACGTTCTTTATATATCAGATAAGGTTAAAGGAGAAATCCCAGTTGTACTAAAGACAACCAGGATCTTCTGCTGGAGAACTTGTGTATGTTCTTCTGTTTTAGAAGAATGAAATTTTGTGTAGGATTTTCATTTCTTTCTCTTGCCTCCCCAAGTTTTTGTTTATCCCCAGTATGCAACAGGATCCTTTTGTTGTTCACAAATTTATGCTGCTGTATAAACAATAAACACCTAGGCTAGCATCATAATCAGAGTAATCCACATGTGTTTTATTTGTTACATGTAAAAATCATCAGACTCCTTTAGGTCTTCCCAGGAGACATCACTTTCTGATGCTTTAAAAGAGTTTAGGCACATTTTCTTCTGGAGTAGGGATGATCTGATTTGCAATGGATTTATTTGGACATTGCGTGTTCCATTTTACTCATTCATTCTAACCTTAATAGGCACCTGTTGATTTGAGAGACAGTGAAAAACCATAGAATACAAAACTCAGTACAAAAAAAATGGCATGGGAGGACAAAAGAAGAGCAAAATATGAATGAGAGGGACAAAAAATAAGAAAGACTGTTAAAAGAAATAGAATCTTTAAATTTGCTTATTCCTTTCCTACCATTACCTACATTTATGCAAGGTCACTGCAAACTGTGAATGAAGAGCTAAATGATAACATTTCTGCTTACATTGAATTGGTGGTGGAAAATTAAGCTCCAGAAAAATTGCTGAATATGGGACTCAATCTTTTACCAGCCTGTTTTTTGGCAAGGGTCTTCTATATGTACTAACTGCCATAAAATTGACTTTAGTAAGAAAAAAAATATTGAACCATATCCTGGGCTGTGTGCTGGCTCCTTTGCACTAAAAGGATCTATAAAGCTTTCCTGAATTGGCAGCTGAGATTTCTCCTGCAAGAGGGAATCCCTGGCTGAGGTAGAGCTGGCTTACAGCCACCTTGGCTTCCATCTGTGCCAACTGGTATTAAGAAAGAGATCTGGAATATTGTCCTTCGAAATTGAACCTCCCGTAGAAACACAGAGACTTGCACTATTTTTTTTAACTAGATCTGAATCTTCATGGCTCATCTTCTCCCTGTGTGTATGTCCTAAGCATGTATTTATATGCTGTGCATATAAAAGGACTCTTTCAGCAGAGTTGTGATTTTGCAGCATTTAATAGGTTAAATTTCTTTAGAGTATTTATCTTTCCTTTTTGTGAAGAGTTGTTTCTCCCTTTATGTGAATGTTTGACTATTACTGTGAAGAAACTGGGTACATTTCCTTTGGGAAAACTCATGCTGATTCCAGGTAGAAGCTTGTTTACAGTTCCTTTTCCAAGCCCTCTCTGTCTTAATATTTTTTTCATAATAACTGTAGTCTATTACAAAATGTTGATTCAGACACAATGAAGAGTAAGTAGGTTTGTTTTGGTTTTTTTTAAAGTAGGGATTTAATGAAAAATTCAAATTCCTTTATTTTGAACCCATAACATGGTATTTGAGCCCACAAAGATACAAAATAATAATCTTAACATCTTTAGGTTAGGTATATGATCCAGAAGCACATAAAACTGACAAAAAACAAAGGGCTTTGTTTGAAAAACATAAGTACCAAAGCTTTCACTTGTATTATTAATATCTTACGTAAGGAGCTGAAAGCACATTAGAGTTCGTGAGTTTACTACGATATATGTAAAGGGAGTCATCATTACAACAGATAATGTGTAAGAGGTTGCAACAACTGGTTACATAATAGTATGTAATTTATCCTTTATAATTGCTTCCTGTTTTGACATAAAGAACTTAATTGTTTGTTATCTTGCAATACATATGGTTTTGTTTTAAAGCTTCTCTGATATTTTGAACCTGACAGACATTGGGCACTTTTATTTTACTACTGGCAATCGACCAGGCAAACTGTTAGGTGACTGTTAAGTTACTGCAGGTAACAAGTTTGAGAATTTCAAGTGTTTGTGTGTGTTTGTGATTGAGATTCAGAAGACATTTTGGAGGTGGCATTTTCAAGTACCAGATGTTGTGAAAGATGTCTCCTTTGTAAGTGTAAACCTGTGTCTCTTCGGCAAGGAGATAGCAATGGAGAGAATTCCCAACTTTAGATGACCCCCAAATAGGAGCTCTCTAAACCAGTTTTCTAAACTACACTTATTTACTAGACTAATACATTCCTCAAAAAAAAACATTTTAAATAGCCTCCAGGTTTCACTCACCATGCTGGTGTCATATCAAGAGCCACTTCACCTCCATGGGGCCTCAGTAGTGACTCTGCATCAATGTATTAGAACGACACTAAGGATTTTCCTGACGGTACAGCATTGGCACTGTAGTAGCACTAGAGCTAAATTTGGTCAGTGTGGGTATGGTAGAGTTAAATTTCAGTTCAAATAATTTAACTTGGAATTACCACCTTTTTCTTTCAGAGTTGAGCCCGTGGCATTACTGTACTCTATCCTAGCTTGTAAGTTAGTGGTTTACCACTAATCTTTCAGTATCCCCAGCTGAGCCGTTTAATTACACTTCTTGCTCCCTGATGGCCAGTCTGGCCAGACTGTTGAGAATGGACTCACATATTAGTGTCTTATGTTCTATAAATATCTTATGATGTTATTACATTGTAACATGGATAAACTAATTTGTTCTGTAGATGTGTCTACTGTGAAAGGTAAAAAGGTTGTGGCATATTATACCACAAGATGTTTGGGCCAGATCCTTAGCTCCTGAATATTGATGTAGCTCCATTTATACAACATACCTTTTCCTGATCTATGTTGTATTTTTTTTCTATTCCACCTTAAATTCAGACACTGGTAATGTTATTGCTTATGATTCGGGCTTTGATGTATTCTGTAACAGAGGTGAAAAATTTCTTCACTTCTTACCAATCCCTGAGGCATCTTATCCTTAATGACATGTTAAGTGAAACCCTAAGTGCTAAGGACCAAATCTGGGTGTTGTGGAAGATAAAAATCTTTTAGAGATACCAGTCTAGAATAATTTTGTAGCAAAGCCATAGGGCAGGAAAAAACAGTGCTCCTGTATAGAAATATTCATTTAAAAAAGTGAGAAATTTGGACTTCTTGTATATAGTGTTTTAGAACTTTGATAATTATTTCCAAGTACAGGAACAAACATATTCTGCCATTATTCTGGGCAACATTTTATACAGAGAAGTCCTTGTAACCCCAGCTAAAGCTAATATGGCCCATTTCCAGCTACTTAATAGAAGGCTTCTTAGTGTTCACTACAGGTATGTTTGTAGTTTATCTTTATTGTTTTTTGTACTGGTCCAAATTTTAAAAATCATTACATATTAATTGTGGGCATAGACAAACTTCTTCTAATTAACCAGTCAAGACCTGTAGAAACCTGTAGAAAAGGAGGCAATGGTAATTTTTTTCTTTATACTGCCTTCTGTCTTTCACATAAAGACATGACCTACTCTTTAATAACTCCTGCCAGTCTTTTGAATTAAAGATGTCTTTGTAGTTTTAAGGTGATTTTAAATGCCCCAATCCATTAAAACATTTATCATTAACATTCCAGCCAAATAGTCCTCTTTGTGATTGAAATAGTTTAAAATGTTGTCTAATGGACCCAGAAGGGTAACTTCACTGTGCATTTCATCTTTGTCAAGTCTTTATATTCTGTGTATTATTCTTCGCAATTACACAGCCAGAAGCCTGTTATATTCCCTTTGCAGAGCTGTTTGATTGAGAAGAAATGAAAATGAAAGGGAGAGATTGAATTTTTGGATTAATACTAGCTACAGATCATCTGTGTTGGATTAAAAAAAGTCCCGATATGTGGGTCAAGAGGTTGGGAATGAGATGGAATTGTTCATATGAGGCTGTAGGATCAAATCAATTTGACCCAAGTTGGTTGCATCCGATGATTGTTACTATTTGGTAATCTTTGGGAAACAAGCTAATGGGAAAATGACTATATAATAAAGAGCTGAACCAAGCTATCTCTGCATTTCTTATGTTCTATTTCAAAGGAAAAAAATGTATGTCAGGGATGTAGCTAGAGGTTACTGAACTCTAGTGTTCACAATGGCCAAAATGTTGAGCAGACAACATATATGCTAATCAGATTTTGTATATGGACTCATTTCCAAAAAAGTACATGATTAACTAGAATCATAAGTTCAATTTTAAAAAATCTGTAATGAAAGTATGTATTTGGTATGTTTGATACAGAAAAGTGCAGGAATATTTATTTGCTGATCAAATATCAGTTTTTATGGGGCAAATATGTATTTACATTTGTAATTACTTTGATGTAAGTGTTTGTTCCAGTCAAGTCCAAGATAGATTTCAGTTTCTCCAAATATTTAGATTTATAACATTTGTTTGTAAATTGTCCACCAACTTCATAATAGGAATGATACAAAGCACAAGTGAAATCTTGTGTTTACGGCATGTGTGTACATCCTTTTGTCAAAAACTCTGTGTAAGTTTAAAAAGCAGCTAATGCAGTGCAAGAGCTACAAGAGGAGTGGATGACATCATTGCGCTGGAAAAGATTTTGAGAAATGAGACTTTACACCTCTGCATGAAAGCATCAAAGGACAGAGAAGATGATGAATGCTGAACAGATTTCAGGTTTATTTGATTATAATTGTGACTTTTTCAAATTTCTTTAAAAATGTGCTGAGTTTTGCTGTTTTGCTAGCAGTTCAAGACCAAATAACCATGGTTTAATTGTAGGCTTTGTTGTCGCCATTCTACTGACTTAGTACAGAGGCATTTATCAATCTAAGGTTTGAAATTAACTTCAAAATGCACAAAAGACAGTTTAACMCAGGGAAAAGGAGCCTGTAAGCATATTTTCTAACATAAGAGGAATATTAGGATCTGAATTATATTGGGAAGATTGTTAAATGTCTAGAAAGAAATTGCCAGATATGATGTTATGCAGCTTGAAATTCTTCTGGAATTTATTTCAAAGGATCCATTTTCTGTAGCATTATTTTTTTTGAGAGACTTTTTATGTCAGCTGACTTACTTCAGTTTATAACATTAAATTACAATTTAACACTTTACTAACATGAGCAGAAATATTATGACTAAAATTACGGTTTATCACATAAAAAGTTTAAGCAGTATTGCAAAGAAACATGAACTATTATCCTTGATCTGTTGTTTACTCCTCATTCCTTTCACTAGCTTTTAATCAAATCCCTCAGATGTAACCTCTTTATCTCCCATGCTCCCCAAATCATGACAATATGTTCCAGCAGTCATCCCAGATGTGTGCAGTACTCAGAAATTAAACTGTAACATTTTGGATCRTTGCCATAAAATAATGTCAGGCTTTAGGATGAAGATTCTTTATAATTTTGAAAACAAAACAAACCTGAGAGCTTCATGATTGGATCTTCCAATTTGGCCCCAACACCTGAGTAAGTTACCACATATTCAAACTGTATTGTTAATTTCTCTACTTGATTTTAATCTTCTTGGACCAAGAATCTTGTGTTGTTATATGCCTGTATAATAATCAGCATAATACCAGCTGCATACCATTCTGCTCAGATAATAAGATGAATTTGATTTTTTTTATCTGTTCATCTTTTTCTATGTGAACGGTGGAAACATGGTTCATAAACTGTATCTACCAGCAAAAAAACCCCAAGCCCTCAACAGTAGTATCTTGTTTATAACTTTACATGGCCCAGAGCATAGAAGTCAAGATTGCAATGGTATAGTTTAAGGCAAGAAGAAACTGGATCTTACACTGCTCATAGTGGATTTTTATCAAATCCAGAGGGCAGAATAAAAATTTTATAAACAAATTGAAATTACAGCCCAGATTGTGTTTTCTGTGGCCAGCCATGTTTGGTTGTGTTTGAAAGAGCTGCTAAGAAATCCCTTAACTCATGACTCCATTTCAGGGTCCATTGAGTTACTTCATTGGAAGGAAACTGCAAGGATGAACCTCGTAACCTCTACTACAAATGAAGGCAGTATGCTGTCATCTTTTCCAAATAGCAGAATTTTTGTGTGTGACTGTGTTGCTTCATCATGTTTTTCAGAGAAAAAACATTTGATTCTAACATTGATTGTACCTTAAATAAGCCTTCAAGCCATCACAAAGAAATTCAGAAATATTCAGGAATGATTACTTGTTTCATTTATATATATACACACACACGCGCACGTGCACATATACATATATTATATGTATCTTATGCGGACATTAATTTTTTAACATGTACTTATTTGAACTCTTTGAACTGGACATTGCATATTTGAGAAGAATTGTTCCCTTCTCTATTGAGAAAAGCTGAAGTGTTAGTCGGAAGTGTTCTGTAGGCTGTGAACATGTATTTTAAGACATATGCTGGGCACTATATAATTATATCCTTATTTCTTTGTCTTGAGAACTCATTTGTGAATGTTTCTCTGATGATTACTTTTTTCATTACATCTTTTTGGACATTGGAAAGAAGCTATAACTGGAGACTGACAATTCAAAGATCATTAGGTCCAGATTCTGGCCAGTTTGGTGTGTCAAAATATCTCCAAGTGGAAGCGGGAACAGCCAGTAGTTAGTAGATTTATAGCAGYCTGATCTGCCTTTGAGCTAGACAATTTTTCAGAAGTTCCCAGTGTTCAGGGCAATTAGCATCACATCTCCTCATCTCAACATCTCCTTTGCTCAGAAACCGTAGGGAGCCTTTGTATTGTTGCACTAAAGGAATTCAGGCATTCTCCTCCTTTCTCTTGCACCTCAACTCTGTGTCACCTATGGCCATAGGCAGAAGCTGTGGTGGATGCAGATCCTCTTCAAAAGGTCATTCCATTTATACCACTTCATCATTCTGCTTCTTTCAGGGCTCAGTCACTATGGTTTAGAGCATGACTCCTCCTCTGTTCTTTGCTGCTTTCTCCATGCCTTTCTAGTCATACGCTTACCTTCTAGCCTGACAGTTGACCTTCTGCTCTGATACACATAGTTCCAAAATGAAGACTTTCTGCTATTTTTCTCCCAGCTATAACCCAATTGGCAATAATAAAGGGGCAATATAATGCCAAGATTCTTTCAGTATTCTGTCAATCCCAAGTACCCTTTACACTGTGAAGTAAATGAGTGAGCAGCGTCTATTTGCTGCATCAGTCTGTGTGTGATTATGAAGGAGAGTTAATGCACTRTTTTCTTTTCCCTGTAGGATGCCAGTGATCTCTGTTTCACGTAAGTATCCTCTAGGGAATGTTGCTGCTTAAACCACAGCCTCAGATTCTTGGTTGGAAAAGTGACAAGGGTATGTATAGGAGCTCTGGTTTTGATTCCCAAAGGGTATGGCTGTCATCATTAAGGCTACTGATTATACGCCTTTTGCTTTCAGATTTCTATTCATACCCATAGCATTCACTCTCCTTTTGTCTGACATTTTTAGTGTTTGAGAGGAACAGAGAAACTATAGAAAGTCTTGCAATTATTGTGTGTCAAAAGTCAGTTTCAGATATGCAGTCTGAATTTTAAAATGCATTGTATCACTGAGCAAATTATTTGCTAAATGTCATGAGCTAGGTCCTTAATTAAAGTCTGAGCAAATCTATCTGTTGGTGCTAAGGACTTGCTTCAGCTGTGGCTCTAGCTGTGATATCTAGAAAGATACCCTATTTACTTGGGGTGGTGCTTCAATCTGTGTTTTAGAAAGAAATGGTGATTGCTACTTTAGCTTAGGAAGATTTGCATTTGTAACCAAAACACTGTGTTCTACAGGTGATCTAGAAGTGATCGGATATACTTGCTATATCCAGCTAAGCCTGTAAGTTCTGCCTAATCACAATAAGAAAATAGAAAGAAAATTTAAAAGGTACCTGCAGGGTATCAAAGTGACTAGAAGATATAGTAGTTACAGTGCATAAAACCCTGATAAATTACTTGTTGAGTTGCACATACTAGTTTTAAACTAATGTGTGTGGTAGCTTTTACGGTCTTCCGCACAAGAAATGCGGTATGAGCTAACTCTTAATACAAAGAATACCACCATAATAGTATGTGGTACCTCAGAATGCTATGGCTTTGTTGTGCTAGACTCAGTCTGGACAGCTGGTTAGGAAAGATCCTACCCAAATTAATGTGTTATCTCAGTAAATGAGGACAACAAAAATTAGGGTACGTGAAATAATAATTTAAGAGAGTGTCATGTGATTCAAGCAAGTTGGCCAGCAGCAGATAGGATCGCTCCTTGTCAGAGACTGGAACTGAACACTGGCTTTATTGTTCCATGTTTTAATTTTCTAAAGATTCAACGTATCACATGTTAACAGGAGAAATGAAGCCTGCATCTTCTTATGGAGATTCTTTGATTTGTTTAGGTATAAGTGAAACACATTATGAAAGGACTATGGCAAGGGACTTTCAAGGTAAATGGTGCAGTTCTTGGTAGTCACATAAGATATTTGGTCTCAGGTTCATGAGTCAGGATTTACTTAGAGAGGTGAGTGTCACAGGTATTTAGAATTACCTCTAGAGATGTGGGACTGCTGAGCTATGGGAAGTCAAGTGAATAAGTTTGAAAGATGGGAAAAGCATATTTAAAGCTGCACATTTTTTTGTTGTTTGTTTTCCTGAGGTCCATTTTAAATGGTGTAAAGGATTCGTGGATACTTAGTCCTTGCCAGCTCTAGTTTATTAAAGATCTTCTGTTGCCAGACAATGATAAGTGATTTGTCCAAAGGCAACAATACACATACAGTGAGATGGGGAGGATGCCGAGAGATACTGATGGGTACCAGTGGCTGTTTCATACTGGAGGTTTATGTTAATTCTTCTTTAGATCTGCAACTATCATTCCAATTATGCAAAAAGCGCGGGTTGCACCATTACTCATTAGGTAGACATTTGGCACCGTTTCTTGTGGTGCTGATTGATGACAACAACTTTAAATCAGATTTCATGTTTTTTTCCAGAGTAAATCACTAATCACTTTGAATAGCATAGAGGGCCAGGATGTTTAATGGGAGAAGAAAAGTCTTYTAAAGATAGAACATGCAAGAGTGAAACAAAGCATCTGTAGTTTTCCTGATTTTCTTCAGATGTCTTTCACTCTTAGTGAAGCACTGGTTCTTTAGTCAGTCTTGTTTCCTTGCATCCTTCAGTTGCTAGTAATTAAAATACTAGGCCACAGTCTTTGCAGGTGTAAATTGATAACATTGTACTGCAGCCAGTGGAACTAAGGTAGTATATGCTACCTGAAGTTATGGCCTATTAAAACTGTAAAATTTCCACACATTCCTGCCTCTTGACTAAAATGGCTGGTTTTATGAGGCACTCCTGCTAAAATGTATTTTTATCTTTGGATTTCGTGCACAGTAGAAGGAAGACTTTGAATATGAAGAAATATGAAGTTTTATATATAAAACTCATATAAAAATCAGTAGTTTCACAGTGCAATTAGTTTTACTGTTAATTAGAAAATAAAACAAAACCACCTGAGTTACCAGGCTTTTTTAGTCCTGTGARGGGGATGTTGGGGAAAAGACACAGGAAGTAAGAGTTAAACTGTAACTCAAAGTAGGTAAGATTCCTAGAAATTGTGCAACTTCAAAACACTTCAGCTTTGTGCAGCTCTGCAACATTTGAGCAAATATAATTTTGCAAACGAAGCCATATTTAACATAGAAGTAATAGCGATATTGGTATGGAAGACTTGGAAAGTGAAAACAGACTTCAGGATTTTTTCCTTTTACAAATTTTTTGGTAAATTCACATCTGCTAAGATACCTTTTCAAATCGTCTTGTTTCAAAAGAACTTTGTTGTATCTAAAGGAAGAAGAAAAATGAGTGAAAAAACATGTTAGACTCAGACTGATAATTAGACATAGATTTTGTGCTGTTTGTCATTATCAGTAGGAAGTCCAAGAATTCTGTTATCTCTGGGGAAAAAAAAGAAATGCATTCCTATCAGATAACAAGCTCTATCTTATTGCGATCAAGTCCTATTGGTAATATGGCATGTTTTCTTTAGTGAAGAAAAAAATGGAGAAAAGGTTTTTTGTGTAACATTTCTTGAAGTAATATCAGCATATATAGCAAACACCGATCTATTTATGTCGTAACATTCTAAATTATAACATTCTGAACTCTTAAGCACAGAGCATGATGTACAGAAGGCTCAGGAAACTTTAATGTGTAGACTTCAGGATTTTATTATTTCTATCTCCTTTCCTTTCTTCCCTGCTTGCTTGCTTGCTTTCATTCATTAATTTCTTTTATCTCTCTCTCTCTTTTTTTCATCTTTTTGTCTGTCTTTCTGGAAATAGTTATGTTTTTTGTGTCAGTTCATGCTGGCACTGAACTATGAAGCCTCCAGGCACTAGGCTGAACTGACATTTACGACTGCCCCATCAAAGTTCTGGCATGTACTGTTGTTTTGCATGTTAATAAAAGACAGATTATATTGGTCACTCTTTTACCGCATGTAGTCTGGAGAAAGCAGCAAGGTACAGAGTCTGAATGTGAAGAAAGAGTACATCAGTACTRAAGTGTAGAAATAATTTAAAACTACTGTGAAGTTTAAAAAAAAAAAGAAATTAGAACTGTTATATTCTGTAAACGTTATGGTGCCTGTTTCACCACCTGTCTTTGCTGGTGCCCTGTTGAGGAGCTGAGATGCATGCAATGAGCAGAAAATCTGAATAAGTAAATAATCAACCTGATGTAATTTTTCTGTGTGTTTCTAGATGTACAGATTATCTGCCAGTTAATGCCACTGCATGTGGATCCTTTTGTGCAGCTATTCTAATATGATTGAAGTAGAATTTCTTGAGAGTAGAAAGGCTGCTAGATTCATATTTGCCTGAAAGTTTGTTTTGGGTTGTTTTGCTTAGTTAATTTTTCTATCTATAATTGTAAATTTTAGTAAATTACACCAGAACAGCTTATGCAATAATGTTAGCATTAGTTGGAATTGCTTAAAAATATACTGTCAGGCTCTCAAAATACATGAATACTGATTGTCTAAGAATTTCATTCCCAATGCAGATAAAATTACTGTATTTTTGTTTGCCTATTTGCAAAGTCCAGTGAAATGAGCTGCAGATGCATAGTCCCTGACTCTTCCTGCCAATAATGCTGCATGTAAATGAAGATTGTTACATTACCAGTGAGCTATGCAGCTGTAGAGTCACATCATTTGCCACAAAAGCGCATGGTCCAGAGGGTTAGGAGTGAACAATTTCTTCTCAGTCTTAATTCTGGTTATGCTAGTGATTTGCTGTGCAGTCTTGGAAAAGTTGTTTCACCTTTAAATGGTTTGCTTTTCCATGCTAAAATTGAATTCATTATCACAGAGGCACGTAGTGAACAAACACTTCTTATCATTTCTGTACTACAGTCTGGAGGAAAGTGTTATGTACCTCTTTTGTTACTGTGATACCCAAAGTGGGCAAATATCCTCTGTAAAGAAATGTTTGTAACCAGTGATTAAACATGTGCAAATCCTACTTGCCATTATCTTTAAGAAAAAAAAAAATTTGGACTTCATCTCTCTTTCAGATGAAATCTTAGGACATGACCATAACCTCTAGCTAGCATGTCACAAGGGGATSCAAATTAGAATGGGAAAGATTTTGTGTAAAACTTCAGTATTTAGGAAATAACTTCTAAGATGAGCTATATTTCATAAATTATTTTTCTAGGGAATAAAGTAACTATTTAAAACATAATAGCTTTACACGTGGTAAGGTATTTAGTGGTCTTCAACATGACATTAAATACTGCTGTAGTGTTAGGCAAGCCCTTCCTAAACATTCTTTTGTGGGCACTGGAAAGAATTCACTTTGTATGAAAACCACCTCAGCAGAGAATGCTGTTGCAGGGCACTACTCCTTGCCAAAGTCCTATAATCAGGCTGTGCCATAAAGCCATGGGAAGCAATGTGTTTGCTGAAGGATCTGAATGCTTCCTTTAYGCTTTCCTAAAGAATGCTTTGCTATATTTTAGCTCTTCCTTGCCTGTGGTGTGTGGAAGGTTTTCTGAGCACTGATAGCAAGTCCTGTCCTGCTGCATCTGGAGTGGCTATTATATCCTCTGCCTAAACTTGTTGCTGTCTCCTGCTTTTCTAGATTTTTTTGTCTGTAGTGTTGTTAAGTGGGGCCTTTGGATGCCAGGTGTGCTGCTCAGGAGAGGTTTGGAAGAGCTGTAAAACTGACTTCAGTTGGTGCCAAAAAAATCTATATAATTCCTTATGGTTTTTCACTTGCCTCTGATTGTACAGAAGCTTAATTCCGTTCAACTCCACTGTTTTTTGTCAAAATGGACTGTGGCAATAGTCAAATCATATACAGGCATTTGAGGGCCAAAGCACTATCTCGTTCATGTTTCATCTATGAGTAGTGCTTTTCAGRTAGTATGTTCAGATCTTGCAGAGCTAGTTTTCATTGCTATATAAAATGGCAATGTTGTTACCACTTCCTGTGCTGCAGCACTCCTGATGCTCATCTGTTGTGCCTGTGCTGTACAAGGGATATCCAAAGGGCATTTTGAGCAGACAAAATTGCATTGCTTTGAAAAAATTCTCACTAGCAAATTTCACTTGAGTGAAGCCTGTTGAGATGGTCCTATTTACATGTCAATAAATATCTTCTGGTGTTTTTTCCAGACTTGCATTTCATCACTGAGCACACACGACTAGGTAGGAGCCTCACTTTTCACATCCTGAGGTTAAACACTTAATTGTGCTTTTGCTAGTTTGAGAATGGATTATTGAACTCCTTTCCATTTAATGGGCTCCCAGACAGAAGGTGTGCAGAGATCACAGTGAAGTCAAAATGACATTGCTGGAGGGTTTTATAGAAATGTGATCTACTCAAAATGGACCCAGCTCTGGCGTGTCAAAACAGGCTAAAAAACCCAACAAAACCAGACCTGATCCACGTCTATAAAAACTCTCTGCTATTCTCGGTCTGGCATACCAAACAATAGCTCTTGTGCTTTTGACTCTTGATTTGCAGCTCACCTAGCACTTCCAGTGTAGTCACCCTGACTCACGCTTGTATTGATGCCTGATATGATGCTTGTACTGATGTCTTGATTTATGACTGTTACAATATGGTAGACCTGTCATTCCCCTTCTAATTTGTAAAGATGCTTTAAGATGCTTTTTGGGATACAATTATTATTGCATCTGGAGATTTAATCTTTAGGAGAAGCCCCATCCCTGGAAACATTCAAGGTCAAGTTGGACGAGGCTTTGAGCAACCTGATCTAGTCGAAGATGTCCCTGTCCATGGCAGGGGGGTTGGACTAGATGACCTTTAAAGGTCCCTTCCAACCCAAACTATTCTATGATTCTATGAACTGGCATTCTGCTCAGTTCARCTAATTCTTAGCAAAGCGAAGCTTTCAGTTGTTTATAAAGAATGAGATCTTCAGTTACAGTTCTTTGGTCTATATGTAGAAAACAAGATAGTTGATCAAATGAGCATGGCTATCCTACAGAAACTGGACATACATCTTTTTATATGATCATTCATGTTAGTTCCCAAAAGGCATAAATTTGAGCATCAAACATCCTATAGCCTTTGCACCTCTTATTTTATGGAGCAGAAGATAAATTTAGAAATGCTTTTGAAAATGTAAGGCTAACAAGAGTGGACTACTTCATTTACAGGTAAAAATGTAGAATATTGAGCAAAAAGTACTGCAAGAAGTTATTTTTTTTTAAAGGGTGGGTTTTTTCCCCCCTGTGTGAATGAATTGCTTGACTGGCTGTAGGGGGCAAAGTTTGGAGAAAAACTTGATTTAAGGTTGACTGATCATTGCACAACATACACTTATGTGTATAAGATACTGCCTGAGCTTTTTACAGATTATTTTCATTGGTACTTTTGCCCTTTGGCTTGACTAATRTTTTACCAACTTTAATGACCTGAATTAATCACATATTCTACCCTTTATCAGCTTCTTGTGCTGTGGCATATTTGGATGAGATTCTGCTTTTCAATAGTACTGTTAATAACAAAAACTTGTCTTATCATTGGCAAGCATTACTGTTTTTTGCCAAACTTGAAACTAGCATTTGAGAAAACATTGTAAAGTCTCGTGAATAAACGTTATTAAAAAAGAATTGATAGCTAGACCAAATGTTGAAGATTTATGGGTCTTTTAAGGAAATATATTTGAAATTTGTATGACCTTGCATCTACTTCTTTTTTATTACTAGGATTAAAGGAATACTGTAGAAGTGAAAAGTTAATGTTGTCTGTGACAATGCAGAAACAATAGTGTTATGTGCTAGGGCTAAAATTACAGGATCTAGGACCATTATGATTGTCTAGTAATTCAGCTATACCAGTAGAGGGAGCTTATGGTTTTGAATACCTAAAGAAGTATGCCTAGCTAGACTTTCTACAGTAAGTTTGCTGTTTGTCCTTTGCTTACTTCTCCTCT
The DNA here is from genome assembly GCA_035582835.1 of Phoebastria nigripes. Classification (NCBI taxonomy): domain Eukaryota; kingdom Metazoa; phylum Chordata; class Aves; order Procellariiformes; family Diomedeidae; genus Phoebastria; species Phoebastria nigripes. The sequence goes on along the minus strand of JAYKAV010002196.1, from coordinate 6,791 downwards.
CTACTAAAGCATTTTAGGAGAATAATATAGATAAAGGCAGAACTACCTGATGCTGTTAGTTGCCTTTGCAGTGACTTTAATAACTATCCTTGCAAGTCTCCTGGCTAAGAATGGCTGCCATCTGAACAACCTTTTCAAGACTGTATCATCCACATTATAATTGTAATTTTATCTTGGGTACTCCACAACTGGTACATTCCTTGCTAAAATAGTCAGCCATAGGTAGTGGTCTTTCCACAACTCTTTATGATTGTTTAAAATATCTACAAATAATAAATGAAAGAATATGCACTTGTATGTCAGAGAAACGTTAAAAGCATGCACATAAAATTCCAGAAAATTATGAAGACTATACTATTAATGTTAGAACTATAGGAACTCTGACAGTCAACAGAAAAACCTTTCTTTTAAGAAAATCAGTCTGAAGTGTTCAGAAGTGGTCAGCTGGCTTTATTTCATCCAAACTGAACTGATACTTTATGAAATCAAGGGTAGATCAGCGCTGAACAATTTTGAAAGTCTTCCTTTCAAAGTATAGCTTTTTAAAAGAACTGCCTTTGTAACATTCCACTCATTAATACTTAGTTCATTCTTCGACCTTATTTGAAGGAACTGGATTTTTTCTTCCGTGCAGTGTTTACCAATTCCATGACAGATGAACCTCAGCCTACACTTTGTTTCTTATTTAAGCAGAATTCCCAGCGAACTGCAGTTTAAACCAAGCCTTTTTCTGTTGTTGAAACCTGTGTGCTGGAAGGAAACCACCATCCACAGTTGTCTTGATTTTCTTCCCCACTGCTTTCCAGGTTCACACAGTGCTTTCCCCTGTCTCTCTGAGGCATGATGATATCGTTCAACTCTTTCTTTAGCATACCAGCTGCAAAATTAATGCAGAAATATGTAATTCTTGCAGTTTTACTGTAAACTGATTTGGACTTACAGTTTTCAGGTAGGGCAGCTGCACTTTAACTGGAAAGTGTGAGTTTGGGATGTGTGAATGTATGCAATGCTTGTATGTATGTAAGTGTACAAAGATGAATCCTTTGATATTGATGGAATTTACAAAATTATTGTAAATATTTGGAGTGAGAACATTTGCAGAAGGTGTAACTGTGACTCCTGATGGCCTTGCTTTTAGTAAATTAGCAGCTATTTTCTTGAAGTACTGTTACATAGTTCTGTATGCCTAGGACTGATGGGGGTTGAGCGGTGGATTACAGCAAAGTATGATTTGATGACTGTAGATGTCCTGTAAGCAGGATGTTTCAGTGTTCTTGCCATGTACTGTGAACTTAGCTACCATCTATATTCTAACTTTTATATTTATATATAAGGACAATGGATAAGTCAAACTCAATAAAATGCTCTGTGTGACTAACTACAGTCTGCTGGCAGCTTAGTACATGACGAAGAACTATTCCAGTTTTATGTCTGATGATGAACGGTATGCAGTATATGGTGTTAGGCAAAACATGTGGTCTTCAAAAACACTGTAGAATAATTACATTAGCACATTCATGGCATGCTTACAGTGACTGCACTGGATGAGGGTATCTCTTAAAGAACCTAATGAGCATAGGATTTACCCAACATATCATATAATGTCACCAAAATGATGTGAAGAAAATTGTCTCCAGTAAAGATCTTAAAATATTCCATTCATTCCTCTGTGACAGCTGTCAGATAGAAAACAAGACTAAGTAGATATTATCAAGGGGTTGGTATTCTAGATGGAAAAAGTCTGAATGAGGCTAGCAAGATAACCAGATTGGGATGCTCTGAAAGAACCACTTCATAATTCATTAAATGTCAGTGACCCTACTGAAGGCTTCATTTTTTTTTTTTTTAAATGCAAAGCTAGTTATTGAAATGGTTCTAAAATTTTAATGTATGATTATAAAATTCTACTGCTTTTTTTGTTACCAAATAGAAGGAAGAAATGTTGGGAGGAAACAGAATTTTCTCCTGGAAGGAGGCACACTTAAGTGTGCGGATTTACTTATGTTTCAGGCATTTTACTCTTCCAGACAAGTGTCAGGTAGGGGTAAGATGATAATAAGATCAATCTCTATGAAATCAAAGTTTTTGTCATCTCAGTTATTTTTTATCAAAGGACAATAAAATTAACAACTACTACTTTAGAAAGCTTTTTCTTTCTTTTTGCTTTTCAGTTTATTTAATAAAAGCTACCTGCTCTGACTAAGGTGCAGCAAAGCCATGTCTACTATGGCTTGTTTTACTGTATTGGAAGCACTGCCTCTCCATAAATCCAGTGGCTCGTGTCCTTCAACCTGTCCCTGTTGCCAGCTTCTGTGACTATCTGGACCTATAAACTTGAAGGCAATATCTGAATAAAATGGCAGGTCTCTTTATCCAGACATAGAAAGACATCTTCACCTGAAAGATTTTTTTACAAAGCTCAGAGTTTTATAAACTCTGCGCTGTGGGACCAGTTGCCTCCAATTCAGACATAGTCAGCTGAGCTATGTCACCTGAATGTCTCAATTTAGCATGTTCCAGTGACCTGGCATATAACAGCTGTATCATGGGTATTTCTTTTTTATTGAAACTCTGTCCTTCACCTGAAGAGTTTGCATTCTTCTTATGCTTTGCAACTTATTTAATATTTTCCTTTCCACATAAAGTGGCAAATTCCTTCCCTTTTTTTTTTAAAAAGCAGCCCTAATGACTACATTCTTTTCTTTTCAGTATGAAAAATTCTCACCTGTTGATGAATGTCAAGCAGCTGAGGGGAGAGATTTTATAATCCTTGGAGGTCACTTTCATCTAAGCTTGTTGGCAGAGTGAATTTTAATGCAGCTTTAGAATTTTGCCTAATCTCCAAATTCCTCCTCATTATGATGCATCATTTTTCATTTCATTTTCATTACCACTTTCAGATTTGTAGCCAACTGTGTTTCTCAGCTGACATTTTTATGCATTTGTTTACAATAATGTCATATTTTAAGCTGCTAACTAGTCAGATTGCAATATCAGAATGCAGTAATTAGTTTGCAATATAATGTCCTTTTTCATTTCAAAAGTTTGGGATTTTGCTGCAAAGGATATTCTTTTCTCTTTTCAAACAGCTTTTTCATTTTCTAAATATGTGTGAGGAGTTTAGTATGAAACACTAAAGTAAAGTGAAAGTGGCAGTATTGCCAACTTCAAATCTTGAAAATTCATGAGTATGCCCACTCATTCTCTCCCCAAGGCCATGAGATTTAAAAAACAAGCAAAGCTAGAATTTTTCATTTTCATTTTCATTTCATTTTTAGGAATGAAATATTCGGGACCTCCATCATTATGCTTTTTTCTTCAACTCTATAGGAAGGAAAATTTTAAAAAGATGGAGACTTCCAGTAATTGCATGATTCTGAAAACTGAGGCTCTCAGAAGTATGGTATTAAACTGCTGTGGTGTAATAAGCGGGCCACRCTGTGGAAGGGCATAGAACAGTTGGGCGGAGGAGTCTGGCCTGTGTTGGTAATGTCATTTAAAGACAGGAGGGCAAGGGAAAGGGAGCTGCTCATACAACTTTTCCTTCCAGGCTTTCAATGCAATAGCCATTAGCTAAGCAATATCATGCAGGCTTTTAGTCAGTAGTAGGCCTTGAGGACAGACTTATAATATGAGAACAATAACTGATAGGCCCTGTCTTTCCCAGAGCCTATGGTAACTCTTGAACTAGTATGGTGTTTAAATGTGGTCAAATTAATTGATGTTTTGTTAATAAGAGCTACAAAAATCAAACTCCATGGGAGTTATTTCCAGTAGCTGGCCCTGGAAGCAGGATTTGAATCCTGTGGCATTTTCTAGGTGCTGTACAATTCAAATATTTATATTTTAGCAACTGACCTTCCTCACTCTGCCCTCTCCCACCCCCCCAAATTTGCCAAATAACGTTTTTAGCAATAGAAGCTCAATTACATTCAACATTGAAAACAAGCCTTATCTCTTCCTTTCTTTTGCTGTCAGCCCCTGGATAGTTTTTGGTTTTACATTTAGGCAAATGCAGACTGTTGATTGTGTGCTTCATAACAGAAAGGGAATCATGTAGTATTAATGCATTGCAATAATATTTTCAAGATCTAGTTGGTCTTGTTTAAGCTTTCTATTCTCAAGGTCCTTTTGTTTTGCATAACACAAAATAGGAAAACAATTGGTTGAAAAAGATATGCAGTGACATGTTGATCTTTAAAGGAAATGAAGCGGTATACCTGAATAGTAAGTACTAATTCATTATTGCTGTTAATAGGTGGCTCTGGCCACAATTCATCACTGTTTCTTTTTGCCGAAGATACATTTTTCCTATTGATTTTTCCTATTGAAACCTGTCAAGTCTTTCTGAAAGTTATCCCTCTATCTACTCCTTAGCCATGAAGCTGGATCTCTGTCTTAATCATATGCCCAACCCTTTGCAGTCACTATTTTAGTTGTTATTTACAGATTCTTCATAGGCCTTTCAACATTTTACACTGAAAAAATACAAACTATTACTGTGGATACTTTAATTCTAAATTATGAATATTTAGAATAATATGATTTTATGAGAGGGCATTTAAAATATGAGTATAGCATTTGAAAATGCTTACTGGTGGGGTTTGTTTTAGTCCAGGCTTTAGTGTCAAGAAATACAGGTTTGTACTGTTTTCCCTTGAAAAATTGAGCAATGTGTTGTTAAAGATGGACTAAAGAGCTGCTACTGTTTTTCAAAATGAAGTCTGGTATTGGGGGGTGGTGTTAATTTTCATTCTATGACATGTAAAAGCTTCAGGCAGTTTAAGAGACCTATCCTAGAGTTGGTAATACATTTTTAAAATGTGCTTTACAGGCAGACATGGATATTAAGAGTACTGTCCTGGTTTCGGCTGGGATAGAGTTAATTTTCTTCCTAGTGCTGTGTTTTGGATTTAGTATGAAAAGAATGTTGATAAAACACTGATGTTTTTAGTTGTTGCTAAGTAGTCTGCTAGTCAAGGACTTTTCAGCTTCCCGTGCTCTGCCAGGTGCACAAGAAGCTGGGAGGGAGCATAGCCGGGACAGCTAGCCCAACYAGCCAACAGGGTATTCCATACCATGTGACATCATGCTCAATATATAAAGAGGAGGCGTGGTCCAGGAAGTAGCGATCACTGCTTGGGTATCGCTCAGCGGGTGGTGAGCAATTGTGTTGTGCATCACTCATTCTGTATATTCTATCATTATTATTATTATTATTATTATTATTATTATCATCATTATTTTCCCTTCCTTTTCTGTTTTATTAAACTGTCTTTATCTCAATCCAYGAATTTTACTTTTTTTTTCAATTCTCTCCCCCATCCCACTGAGGGGAGGGGGGAGTGAGCGAGCGGCTGTGTGGTGTTTGACTGCCTGCCTGGTTAAACCACAACAGTCCTTTTTGGCGCCCAACGTGGGGCTCGAAGGGTTGAGATAACGACACATCTGACCTGACCTGTTAAAACAGATTTGTTATAAGCATTCATTATATCAGTTTAGTAGTTGCTGGTCACAATGGTTGGTTTGTTGGTTCATTTGCTCTCAGAGTTGTTGGATCTGTTTTCGGAGTTGGGATATGTAACACCTTACTGGCTGTATATACTGCTTATTGGTGTTTTTGTGCTGTTTATCACCTCTGGGAGATGGATTAAGGTTATTGCATTGCTATACTGTGTAACACTGGCTTATATTATGATAAAATTATTGGTCATGAGATTGTACTCAGCATTGTCATCATCGCTGTACTTCTGGAGCTATCTCTCGGGAACTATTAGTAACTACACTTTTTACCTCTTCTCCTTAGAGAGCCAACCTATGGGGGAGACACCTTCCTTCACCTTCCTCTTCTCCTCCACGCTGATTACAGTAGCTCTTGAGGATTTTGAATATCCTTGGGATGTTCAAACCAGCATGTTCCTATTGCTATGTCTCCTGAACGCGTTTCAGGCTTTGTTTAAGGTTAAACAACTATTTAAGAAGATTACCCAGAGATCTGCCCCGAGGCTGGATAGTTATGAGTGTCAGGGTGTGTGGGATAGCATGGGCAAATGCCTAGGACGGTGGGCACCCCCAGTGTTTTGGAAATTCACCCCTGAACAAGTGCAGAACCCTGAAAAATTGGTAGAATATTTGGAARAAGTATGCTGTCACCCTGGCAATTCTAGAGAGACGCAGATCACTGCAATGTGCTGGGGCCTGGCCCATGCCTACTGAGCCCTGTTCAACACTATTCAGAATCCTCAAGGGGAAAAGGTCTCCGGATCTGATGACAAGGCGACAGCCACTGTGGCTGCTCCAACCCCGGCGGCGGCCACTGCGGCTGCTCCAACCCCGGCGACGGCCATGGTGGCTGCTCCAACCCCCACAACGGCCACTGCGGCTGCTCCAACCCCCGCGACGGCCACTGCGGCTGCTCCAACCCCGGCGACGGCCACTGCAACTAAACCAGAGGACCAACCTGTGATGGTATCAGTTGCCCCTATACRTAAGAAGAAATCTTGGAAGCGGAAGTCAGCTCGTTTAGAAAGGGATGATGGAAAAGCAGGGCCATCCCGAGGAGGGGAGGAGGAAGAGGAGGAACTCATAAGTGAGACGGAAACCACCCAATCCCTATCCCTGAGTGAGTTGCGAGATATGCGAAAAGATTTCAGCCGTCGTCCAGGCGAGCATATTGTTACCTGGCTGCTCCGATGCTGGGATAATGGGGCCAGTAGCCTGGAATTAGAGGGTAAGGAAGCCAAACAGTTGGGATCCCTCTCTAGGGAAGGGGGCATTGACAAAGCGATTGG
>JAYKAV010002185.1:1084389-1132524 GCA_035582835.1 Phoebastria nigripes | reverse complement strand
TGTCTGGGGAACTGCTCACTGGAGACTGGAGCAGCAGTTCTTCTGGAAGAACCCCCTTTTGTGATTGTTTTTCCTTGCAACTCACGTACCCTTGCCTCTAGGGTCGAGGTAGGTTTCCCATCCCACTTCCTCATGTCYTCTCCGTGGTCACGCAGGTAAAACCACAGGTTGCCCCAGGGTGTGTATCCACGATTTCTTCTCTCTTGAGCAGAGGGACGCTTACTCCTAATGGCTGAGATACTGGCCCTTACACAGGTGGGAAGTAGGACATATCCTCTTTGAGTTGCTGGACCTCCCGAGGCAGTTTCTCCACAGCAGAGATGCAGGCCCGTAGGGAGGAGGAGAGACTTTCTTCATATTGCCGGAGTTGGCCAGCCAGTTCATCCACCGTTTGTTCCTCTCCATCTTTCCAGGCCATTACTGCCAATCAGCTGGCATGCGATGCTGGTGCGCTCTGTACAAACCTCCGCCACATGCGTCGGGTGCACTTGACTTCATCTGGATCTTTGGGTAACTGCTCRTTGTTCAGGTCATCATAAATCACCTCCAGCAYGGCTAATTCCCTCAGGTACTGGATACCTCTCTCCATGGTGGTCCACTTGCCTAGGTGACATATAACATCTTCCTTGAAGGGATATCTTTCCTTCACACCTGACAGGAGTCACCTCCAGAGGCTGAGGACTCGTGCTCCTTGCCCAATTGTTTTGTCAATGCCCCCTTCCCTAGAAAGAGATCCCAGCTGCTTGGCTTCCCTACCCYCTAGTTCCAGGCCACTGGCCCCATTATCCCAGCATCGGAGCAGCCAGGTGACAACGTGCTCGCCTGGACGAGGGCTGAAATCTTTTCACATATCTCGCAGCTCACTCAGGGAGAGGGATCGGGTGGTTACCAACTCATTTACGGGTTCTGCCTCTTCCTCCTCCTGTTCTCGTGATGGCCCTGGTTCATTTTCATCCCTTACTAAGCGAGCTGACTTTCTTGTGTACTTTCTTTTATGTATAGGGGCAACTGATACCGGCGGCACAGGTTGGTTCTCTGTTGCAGGGGGTGGAGTAGCCGCCGTGCCTGCCGCGGGGGGTGGGGTAGCCGCAGGGCCCGTTGTTTTGTCGTCAGATCCAGAGACCCTTTGTTCCCCTTGAGGGTTCTGAATAGTGTTAAACAGGGCTCGGTAGGCATGGGCCAGGCCCCAGCACATTGCAGTGATTTGAGTCTCCCTCGAATTGCCAGCGTGACAGCATACTTTTTCCAAATATTCTACTAACTTCTCAGGATTTTGCACTTGTTCAGGGGTGAAGTTCCAAAACACTGGGGGTGCCCACCGTCCTAGGCGTTTGCCCATGCTGTCCCACACACCCTGCCACTCATAACTATCCAGCCTTGGGGCAGATCTCTGCATGATATTCTTAAATTGCTTATTAACCTTAGACAAAACCAAAACAATATTCCCAAGAAATACCAACAGATATATCTTAACTACCCAGGGATGTTCAAGGTACTGACAAGTTGTTGTAACAAAGGAGAAAACCTCATAAAGGAAGGTGCCATTCTGTATTTCCTCCATAAAAAGCTCCTCAGAGGAAGAGGTATAATTGCTAATTGTCTCCAAGAGGTGGTACCCAAAGTACAGTAGCAGCTTCAGTACAACACCCAGATACCAAATAATGCCCAATGCCAGCGTTTTAATAACAAATCTCCCTGGCAAAACATCACTAATCACTTGCAGAGCACAGCAGACCGCAGAAACCAGCACCAATCTTTAACATGTACAGCAAAAATAAGAGCATGATACAGGTCAGAAACTAATATGGTGACCAACAACTGTTAACAGATATAAATTCCTTAATATGCTCTAGTTAGTCTGTTGTTATCTCAAACCCTTCGTGCCCCACGTTGGGCGCCAAAAAGGACTGTCATGGTTTAACCCTGGAAGCACCTAAACACCACGCAGCCGCTCGCTCACCGCCCCGCTCCAGTGGGATGGGGGAAAGAATCGGGAGGGCACGAGGAGGAAAACTCGCAGGTTGAGATAAAACCAGTTTAATAATTGAAATAAAACGAAGTAGAATGGTAATAATAACAGTGGTAACAACAACAACAACAACAGAATATACAAAACAGGCGATGCACAATGCAACTGCTCACCACCTGCCGAACTGATGCGTTGCCGAGCCAATGCATGCCCGAAACGCATGAGCCTGTCCTGGAACCCAGAGCCCCCCCACACACTTAGTTTTTATACTGAGCATGACGTTGCATGGTATGGAATACCCCATTGGCCAGCTGGGTCAACCACCCTGGCTATGCTCCCCCCGCCAGCTTCCCATGCACCTGGCAGGGCATGGAAGGCCGAAAAGTGCCCGGTGCAAGCACCACCCAGCAACACACAAAACATCAATGGACCATCAATGCTCCTATTATACCAAACCCAAAACACAGCACACCCCCCCAGCTACTGGGAAGAAAGTTAACTCTCTCCCAGCCGGAACCACGACATTGGGTATCTGTATTTTTCACAGTAGTCTCTTTAGTTTCCAAGCCAGTGCACATTTTTCCAATGTCAGTGTATTTTAAAAGAAAGTGTCCATTGTGAAATCGAGGCGTAGAATCTAGGAAATTACATGGAGCCTTAAACGTAAGCCTAGAAAAGATTACAAGACTGTACTTCAACCATGCATCCATCCAAGATGCCTTTAGGAAAGCTGTTCAAGACTGCTTAAGGCAATGTTTGCATTCACTGAAAGGGATTATGATATGGCCTCCAAATTTACCAGACACTGAAAAAGGACCCTTGTCTGAGGTGGAGAGGTTGGCAGCTGTCGGAGGGTAATTCTGGATCTGGCAAACGCTCGCCCTGCAATTCAGGTCAACGTGAACAGAATGGAAAGGTTTGAAAGCAAGTAGATGCTTGTCAACGTATTAACAACCGATCATACATATGGGCTGCAGTATCTTCAGCCATTTTATGTCAGTTCAGCTATGGAGAAATAAAGTTAAAAGATGCTGATTTCTAGCTAACTCCTTACCTGCAGCCATACATGCTGCAGGGTGGCTTATGAGCACGAGGGTGAAATTTTCAGACTTTTGTTGTCTAGCTATATTACTTTTAAACTATTTTTAAAATACCCACAGAATTATATTCTTTATTTAAACACCTGGACAAAGTTACTCTTTTCAGAACGATGGCCAAATCTAGCTCCAGCATGTAATACTATAAAATAAAATGGTGTATCAGGAAGCTCTTGATCTGAGCTAAAAGAATCTTTCTAGCGTTTAACCAAGACTTCAATTTTACTTCCTTGTGATCAGAAGACATGCAAGGTACGGCTGTTACTGACCTGCCAGAACCTGCCTATTCTCATTTTCTTTGTCCTCTATTAGAAGGTGGCATCATGGTGGTTTTTTTTCAAGAAAAGCAGGTAAGATGCAAGTCCTGTCTTATGACTGAAGGCTGTTAGTAAGTATGCAGATTACAAGAAGACCGACCATCCACCAAATCTGGTTCATGCTGAAGTTGACTATTTGACATCTGAGAATAAAGCAACTGATGAAGCAGAAAAGTTAATACACAATAGTTACCTTCCCTAAGCTTTCAGATAACTCAATGAACAGAAGAGTCTGGTCTGTCTGAAGTGTGAAAACTGAGGTACAGAATTCTGCAATGTGCCTTTAAGCTAATGATTCACGTTTTTGCCTATTAGGTTTTCCCTGGTTTCCAGGGATGCTCTCTTGAAAATAACAGTGATAGACTTGTTCTCCAGTTAAAGCCTCCATCCAACCAACTGCATTTCCACTTGAAATCCTCAACACCACTGGGCCAGAACGTTAAAAATATGTTAACACAAACCAACATCTCACTTCTTGTGTCCTGCAGTTTTTGAACGTCTTTGGTACTTATGTATGCAAGGCTAGGCAAAAACACAAAACTGAAACTTGTTCCTCTCAAGGTGGGCACTTGAACCTATAAGCACCAATTTTTGTCAGAAGATAAAACCTTATATGAGGACTCAACTACACAGAGTCAAGGAGAACATTAGCTATATGCACCTTTTACACACAAGTCAAGTTACAGAAATTGACCTTTATTTAGTAATCAGTTTCTTTAACTTTTTTTTTTTTTTGATACAAAGTGACATTTTCATTTTAGTACAGAAAATCCATGTCAGAACAGTACCTGTCTGTTTCAGTTGTACCACTGGAGTCTACTCTGACCTCATACTTTAAAAAAACAAACAAACAAAAAATGAGATAAACAAAAAACAACTGCTGTCCCTCACCATGAGAAGTACTTTTACTAGTAATTCATCCATACCATTTCCTATTTTTTAATTTTTATATATATACAGTATTATAATAGTATGGTATAATACTATATAAAATACTATATATATATAATATGTATTATAGTTCAAAATACTCTCTCTATATAGTATATAACTATACAAATACTATATAAAGTATTTTGAACTATAAAATAGCATCTGTAAAACAGAATTTAAATTTAGGACCAGATCTTTCTTTGAAGAMCTGTGCAAGAAGAATCCCTTTTTTTAATTGAAAAGCTGCAAACAGAAGCAAAACTACAGCCTGTAGTGTAAAACTAGAAACCCTACATAATGAAATGTTAGGAACAGTGACCGAGAAGCAGTTCTACTCAAATGATATTTTAAAAACAATTAAAATACAGTACCCAAGAAACATGGCACAAGAGACAGAAGAGACAGGTACAAAACCTGTGTTAGGAACACAGAGTCAGAAGTGCAAAAAACAAAAAGGGAACTGATACAATGGAGTTTGGTACAACAGGTAAATAAGTATTGCAACCAAAACTAAATGATCACTTACTTTTTGACAGTGAAAACACTAACAATTTAGTACCTTTCTAAAGGCTTTTAATCAAAGCCCTAAAACTGTGGCAGCTCTTAAATAAAAACAATCTATGTGAATGCTACACATTGAAGTACAAAGCTTAAGAATTACCCTGCAAAATTGCACTGACATAAGCTTTCCATATTTACAGTATCTAAAAGTGACAGAACACAGCATGCTAGGCCTAGCTTATGACTCTTCCCCACCAGTACTTAATCCAGGCCCAACAACCAAAAATTATTATTTCTCAACACACATTAAGCTTGGATTGTTCAGATATATTATGATGTTTAAATATTAGATTCATGCATAAAACAAGAAACGATATCTTTGACAGACAAGCGTTGACAGGATACAAACAGTGGTCTGCCCTGTAGAGGAGTGTACTTCCTTCTGAGCTTACTCCCAAGACGTACCGATTCAATCCCATGTTATTACCTGGTTGTCAAGTCAACAATGTGCTTAGAAATGGTCAAAATTGCAACTAAGAGTCACGTTGCGCATAAACCATTCGCTCATATTCAGAAATTTCACTCTGTTTTGGAGAGTTACCTCATTAAGTGAAAGGACACAGAGTTAAAAAAAGAAAACAAAACAAAAAGACATTCAAGTAAACGGCAACAACCAAATACTTTGAAAAGGTTTTTGTAAACTTGTCATTCTACAGGGTTTTGCAGCATTGCTAAATTCATTACTCATGGACAAGTACACGCAGGTCGCAACCCCTCGTGACAACCYGTCACGTGTACATGTACGATGTAAGAGACAAGCTTGGTGAAGCGATCTACCCCTTCCCACATGCCTCGTCGGGTCCTTGTGTGTTCAGTGTTATCATTCCCCTTCATGAAAAAGAAATCACTTACGGATATCTTTATAAAGACAGAAATGGACAGAGTCCGTTGGATAGAAAGTTAGTTGGTTATTTACATCTGCAAAGTAGTCCCACAGCAAAATAAATCTACAGCGGGCCAGCTGGGATCCACAGGACTTTGTTTTGTTCTTGATCGACAGTTGTCATAATCTGAGTGCAAATGCTTGAAAGGGCTCCTCCCTGGACAACGCCTGGAGAAAAAGAACCGCCCCCCCACGAATGAGACTGGAACTAACAGTTATGACTAATTACAAAGAGCAGTCTTCTGCATTTTTCTGCAAAGTGTTTATCAACAGATCAGAATTAATCTACCCAATTCAATATTTGCCAGATGCATGACACTATTAAAACAAGAAAAAGAATAAACAGAGCAAACAGGTCAAGCATTCAATATACAGTTTCTTCTGCTAGCTCTTAAAACAGCCCAGGGAAGTAGCAGAACTGATGGCTATAATCTATTGAGACAACTGTTTTGTTAGAGGCCTCCATGTACTATTTTCAGAGGCATGAGGTGGCAAAGTTTAAGTCTAAAGATGGTCAGAACCTGCTATAATAAATGTTCTCTGTTCAGCACGTGGTGTTAAGAGTTTTGTATTTATGTGGTAATATACATAGAGACTATAGCTGTAGCAACTAGACACTATTTACAAATATTAGAAGTAAATTATGAGGCATCTCACAGATCATTGAGCTAAATAAAACAGCGGTGGTTGCTACTCCAATTCTTATTGTCAACTACATTCAAGGAACAAAAGGCCAACAGCAAGCAACCCCCTGAAAATCAATTCAAAAGATAAAGGAACACCTTGCATTCTACCCTTGCTAAACATAACAGTCATAAAAAGTAAAATGCTAACAGTGACACAGGAGAGGAGAATGTATTAGCTTTAAGACTTAAAAAGCGAGGAACTTCATGACTTGAGAATACATCAGCAAGGCCTCTGGCCTCAGCTACTGCTAACACTGGAAAAATGTGGAAAGTCTTATAAGGCTTAAGGTATAATTTCCATTTTTGAAAAGAGAGAATTTGATCTCACGTAAAATATTACTTGACTCTGCAGTATATACTACAGTCAGCGATATCAGGTGAGTTTGGATACAGAATGCAGTAACCAACAAGGTCTATGAAAGGTGGCAAATGGCAGTGAGGAGGTGATTCAGATTACACACCGTGCTCACAACTTGGTACAGGAAACAAAGCCAACTTGAAAGAGTCATTAGTCAAAAAATGTACTTCATGAAGTAGCCACAGAGCTCAGGTCTGAGAGAGTGTGTCATACAGCTTCATGAGGAAGCTACCATGTCCAACATGCCTACCTACAGGCTTATTTTATGCACAACATTATAATTTCAACAAGCTTAAATGTTGATGCAGTTTGAACACCAATCCTCTCGACTACCAGCACCTGGAAATGTTGATAACAGCTGGAGTCCGCTGTACCTGGCACTAAAGAGGTAGGCCCTTCCCACAGGGCATGTGAGAACATACACACAGGACTCTCTTGGACTGAGTGCTACTTTCACTACCAGGGTGAAATTAAAATGCAACAGATGACTTAACAAGGAGCAGAAGATAACATGTGGTGATGCAATCTGGCCATGCGCATGTCAAGTTCTGTGAAGGTTTAGTATGTACCGTTTAAATGAACATGTGTACGGCTATTACATACCAGGTAACTGATTTTGTTGAGAACGTGCAGCTTCTCTCAGGATGCGCTGAGATAGCTCTATGCTAAATACATCCCCCTCTCCCCCCTGCACTTGGCAGGTATGCCTCAAAATATTTCTGTAAGAATCTCATTGTTCGGGGGATGAAAAGTTGGGGTTTGGCTGGTTTAGTGGTGGTTTTATGGGTTTGGTTTGGTTTTTTTAAGTTTTGTTGCCATTCACATCAAGATGGCTAGAATTTTATCCCCACTCTTTTGAAAGTATGTGGAACCACATGGAAATATACTCTGAAATAAGCAAAGACAGTCTTCAAACACAGTTTTCTTTCTCTGGTAAAAATACAGTATTAACTACAATCCAAGATTCATATAATATAGTTTATGATGTTATAAAAAGGCCTCTGAAGTTGAGTTTAATTATTCCAAATTACAATGCATACTCAAGAAACCTTTGACAATTTTTTCCTTTCTTGAAAGATTTAAAGTATGTCTCACACATAATTCATTAATTTACACTACAGGGGGTTTTGTTGTTGTTGTTCTGTTTGTTTTTGTTTTGTTTGATTTTTACAATTACAAAACAACTTATATTCCTTACATGGTATAAAACTGACAACACTGTGTCAAATTATCTTGACCATACTTCCAATACTACTGGCTTGTAATAGAACATTTTCAGAATCTCTTTAGGTCATAAAACACCAGAGCATGAGTTTGCCAAAAGGGAAGGCAACATGGAAAGAAAAAAACAAAAAAAAAAGTGCTCTTTGAAGGAACATAGGATCTTTTTAATTACAGTGTAAATGGATTAAATTGCCACTGTGTTCCTAGTGAAATGTTGATCAAATACTAACCTGTAAAGTACTTGCTATACTCTTGTTCTATTTTTTGAGCTGTCTCAAACTGTTCTTTGGAATGTTTTTGTGTAACTTTGTCCCTCAGGAAGATTGGGTCTTTTTGCTCTCTGCAAAAAAAGAAAGAAAAAAAGAAACACCTTGTATAAGAGTAATTTTTTTTTTTTTTTTTTTAAATGGACTTGAAATGATTACCTCCGGTTGGGTGAATGTGAAAGGCTAATTAATTTGCAAGCATAATCCTGTGCATCGAGTGCCATCTACTGTGTTTCAGTAGTATCAGCATAGTCATCAGGATCATTTCAGTGCTAACAAATTTATTTGCTATCAGACTAAGACAGTATTCCTTTCAAGTCTCAGAGACTGGGAGGCGGTTGAGGGAGAAAGAATATAATTTTTTCCAGTTCATGTGAATCAGATCATCATCTCATATACACTCCAGTACTCCCTACACAAAGCTGGGCTCAAGTATCGCTCTTTTAAGGCCTTAAAGTATCAAGCATTGAGCAAACGGAATGTATCTGTGTCATCTTATATATGACACATTTTTGAGATGACTGTTTTTCTGTTATACAAGCTGTTGGAAACAAAATAAGAAAAAAATATAGAGAAATACAAATGGTTAAAAAAAATATTTTAATTCCAATCAAGTCTTGTAACACTCTCCTCCAAATCTGACTTGGGGTCCCCAGTAGGGGATTCTGTTTAAAACGAAGCAGAATTTATAATCAACTAGTAAGGTCATACAGATAGGTACTGAAACAATATAAGCATAATTTCTTATAGCAGTGAGAAAAGAAGCACAATTTTATTTTATAAATAAATAAAAAAAATCACTACTAAACTAACCTATCACTGCTGCGTAGCATTTCAGAGAATACCAACAGAAGCTGTGCTATATCAAAAAACTGTTTGGAAAAACCTTTGGTGCTCATAACAGGCAGAGACAATGTGCCACTGCATCTTATTTTGATGACTGCTAGAAATCGTTGCTCGTCTAGTTCAATCGCTCTCTGTCACTTTCCAAAAAAAGGAAATAACTGTAACGGTCACCATTCCATTTCTAAAGGGGCTCAAGACATGACAGTTCCATTTATCACTCAAGTGCATGATCCTACAGTGGTAATGAAACACACCACATTGCTGCTACTTGAAAGTGTTGATACTTATCTTCTTTATTAAATAGATAGTCATCAAATTTACCTACAGATCAAGAATATAAGTCGTCTTCAACTTTCAAAATGAAGATGGCACAAGATCTCTCAACAAAACTGTTTCTTAATACTTATGTTGGGAGATTATGTCACTTCTTGCCAAATCAATCTATCAAAATGTGTGAAGGCTTACTCAAACGTCAGGGGAGGGACTGGGGTTTTTAACTCCCATGTTCTGTTCCCGGCTATATTCGAGTAGGAAATTCCCAATTACTGAAAGAGCACAGCCCGAGAAGACTATACACTCCATGGCAAAAGGGGACTTCCCTTGCTGTTTTCACTGGAGAATGAAGGTGGGAAAGCTGAAGTTACAAATCAATTGGCACTGCATCCACACACTTGGCCCCGCTGAGAAGATGAAGAATAGCTCTTTGTCACGGTCACCACTTAATCCTCAATGGATCTCACCCATATCTGTCTTATGGCTTAATACAAAGGTGAGCAGGAAAGATCTGAGTGCCTCCTGGAGTACATACAGTTTAGTCTACATTGTTTGATTTCTTTGAAAGATTCGCTTAATTGTCGTGCAACCAAAATGAAGTCAAGACCATTTACCTCACAGTGGTTTTTATGAGGATTAATTTCCACATTTTAAAGAGATTTAAGATGACTAGGATGAAAGAAACAATAAAGGTAACAAGCTTATTTTAAGCTAAAATAAACATCCCTGAACTATTCCCCTCACAGACTTACTTGATTTGTTTAGCATTTTTGTAGCGAATAAAAATTACAATAGGGTAGATATGAACACTGTGGAGCCGTTCGATGGCATGAGGAGCGATGTCAAGCAGACAATGACAATCCTAAGATCAAATGTAAATGCAAAACACTCATTCAGTTAAAGAGCACAAGCACACATGCAAATCCCCCATTTCTTCCCCTACTTAAATCATAGCAACCCAACAGAATTTTGCTACACATTTAGCATTTTGGGGCTACTGAGCAATTTGTACCCAAAGGATTTATAACAGAAGACAGAAGATGAAAAACTGCAAAAAATTCCACTCATAGTACCAAAAGCATGCATTGATAGAAATAAAAGTATTTGAAGAACTAATGAAATGAAAACTCAGATTGAAATATATGCAATACATTTTTTCCAAATTTCAATATTCATATTCATTTTCTCTTTCAGAAGTCATAAGCAAACAGAAGCATTAAAGTAGTAAGACTTTCTGTGTGGTTTGACAGAAAACTATAAGCAATGTACAGATTTTAATTAACATCCGTCTCAAGGATTATTATGATGTTTATGTTCTATATGACTGCATTAAATGGAATAGTTAAAAAACCTAAATCCTCATTTGGGGGGGTAGGGGGTGGAATCTATGGAATCTAAGAAAATAATTTCTAACTTTATTTAATAATACTGTAAAAGAATATGGACATTCCTAGTTTCTACGAAGGTGAGCTTGCATAAAATAATCCTTAAACAGTTACATGCCAAAGTGAGGTAACTTTCATTTTACTCAGCGGCCTGGGGAACAATTCTCTGAATGCCTTAAAGGAGGACAACGCTAACGTAATTTCCATCCCCCCCAACATAGTATGACCATATATTGCAAATTGTACAAAGAACTAGAGCATTAAAAGTGACTCACCTTTTCTGTTATCTCTTTTATGGAAGCTACAGTTGTCACATCAAAATGTCCACTCCTCCGTTTATAATCGATAAACAGACAATCCTTCACACCCCGTTCAATGGCTTGTTGGGAAGCTTTCATAACCTCTGTTTCATAGAACCAGAAGAGATCCACTTTGATTACTATTCCTTCGGCACGGAACAAGGCTAATGAAACAACGTCTGCAAATTCAGATTCTTAGGTTTTTTTCCATGTTTGTGCTACCATTTAGTTCACTTACAGAGATGTTACTATCATGTATTCTAAGCAAGAATAAATTGGTTACATGTGCATACTTACCAAGAGGACATCTGCAAAATTTTCCAGGGGATTCTTTGACCAACATGTCTTTCACAGCATCAAGTAAAGGTCCTAGAATAAGGACAGGCCTAGGAGAGGTACAGTCCACTTTCTGTACACGCTGATATGCCAGACTTGCAGAATCTACACGCAGAGAAGATTTACTTATAAAAGTATAAATTATTTTCCTGGCATTCCTCAGATAAGCGGAAGCACTCTAACAGTAACTATGAAAACAACTCCCTTGCAAGGGATAAGGGCCTTGACAAGCACAAAAACACTCACTAGCCATCATTGCAATTTTCTCCACCTGACAGCTTAAAATAGATGTTTTTCTAATTGAATCTGGTGCTTCTCCCCCCCCCCCCCATCCAAACTTTAAAACCAATCATTCCTATTTTTTCCTAAAAGTGTAAACAAGACACAGTATTTGGTTTCTCTGGTTTGGTTTGTTGAGGTCTTCCAAGGAAGTAGGCATTATAATCWACATGATTCTTGTAGAGGAGTGAAGAAATAGAAATGAAGATTTTTGAGTGGTGCCCAGGATCTCTGTCTAGACTAAGCGACCTAGACAGAAATTAAATAGTTGAAAGGAAGATCAAAACCATGCATCAAAAAGCAATCTCTCTCTGCAAATGAAACATTAATGCTAACAGATCTAGGAATAAACTACCAAAAAAAAAAAAAAAAAAAAAAAAAAAAATCTTAATATCCAGATTGGTCAAAGTTACGCTTGTTATTTAATACAAAAAAATTTCGTTATTAAAANCTCTCTGCAAATGAAACATTAATGCTAACAGATCAAAAAATAAACTACCAAAAAAAAAAAAAAAAAAAAAAAAAAAAAAAAAAAAAAAAAAATTTGAAACACTCTGGCTTGTTATTTAATACAAAAAAATTTCGTTATTAAAAGTAATGTATGTGATGGGACATATAATCACTATTTGTATTCAGACCAACCAGAAAGCAACATTATTCGTTGCGTCATGCTGCAGCTGTTTAAAAATGAAAGAGAAGGAAAGGCAACCCCCCTCCCAAGTATAACAAAGGCACTTGCCATCCAAGAAAGGAATTGAGTCTGTACTGATTGTATCAAGAGCCAGTAAATCCTTTCCATCTTTGGAACCACTTCGCTTGTGTTTGTGCTTTCTTCTGAAGAATGACCTCCGTGCTGCTGCTGACAATGTCTTAGATGAGCTGTTTTCATCTTTAGCCTCAGACATGCTGTGTCTCCTGTAGAATTCCTGATCCATCCTATAATGAAACAGCCTAAATGGTTGGTATTTAAACTTATCTTTTTAAATTTTTTCAACAAACAATATCAACGCTGCTTCCGGAACACACCGGAAATGCTCGCCTCAAGCCTTAGCCTAAGTATCTTCATCACAGAAAATTAATTAGAAACAAATGTTAACATAAATAATAAGCATCTGAAAACCTCACACTACCATCATTTCCTCAGGATTCTTATAATATAAATAGTAGCATGGCACAGAGGGTGACCACTCTGACAGGCAGGGCAAAATTCTCCAAGGCAGAAGCAGCAGTATGCACCTACTTGCCAGTAAAGTGAACCTAACACAGAAGTGAAGATCCCGTTCTTTCTATGAAGCTGCATGTTGTACTCATCCTTACAAATAACTTATTAGCAATCCAAAATAACAGTTTCATTTTATGCAGTTTTATTTTATAGGAGCACAAATATTTTGGCCACATAACACATGTAAAATGCAGTTGGTTTTACTATCCATCTTCCAGTAACAAGCCTATCAATGACGTTTATGAGTATGTATACATTGTACTTCCACACATTCCACGTAGTACCATTGTCGCACTGTCAGGATGAATTTTGAGTTATGACACGGAGAGAAGACTATTAGAAGAAAAGGAATCCAGAAAACCAGTAATCTTAAAATGAAAAAAAATATTTTAATCGCTGAGTGATAACTAATGTGATTTCAGTAACAATGTAAAAATCTTAGCTCCTGCATATCCTTTTAACTGCTCTACCAACATTACAAGGTTGTGGTGGATACACAGTCTTATAATAACATTGCTGTCCACAGATAACTAAAAACACTGATGCTTCCCAAGAATGACTATGATATCCTTGGATTCAAGAATATTTTTGCTGTGGTTACTCTCACTTTTGTTACTGAATTATCTATCACAACACTAATCTATGTATCATTCCCATTTCTACTTTACTATTTAGTAGCATTAAAAACAACTTGATAGAGCAATATATTTAATTCAATGTTATTAAAATACGCCATCCCTAAAATGACATGTCTAAGAATTAGTATCTCCCAGAAAGAATAGAAGCAAACAAGTCTCTTATACCACACCTCACTAGTCAGACTTTTAAAGACTATAAGATAAATACTGTAACTGAGGTCACTCACATATATTTACTTGGAATCTGTCCTCTTTCCAGCTTCTGAGCATTCTCGTCTAGCTGCCAAGCCATCCAGCAACCAAAGCTTCCTTGTGGTAGAGTGTCATCAACATACAAAATGTCATCCTTCTTAAAGCTTAAATCCTGTTCCACCTCTGCCAGACGGTCATAAAGTGCTCTGGAAAGGAAGACATAAATACGCTCTGCAACTGATCTCCATCAACTCAAGGGAAGAACATGCATACTTACTTTGAAAAAAGTTAACAGATTAACGGCACACTCTACATTTCAAGAGCACACAAGTTTACAGCGAAACGTGCAGACTTACTGTGCTACAGATTATGTACTCACTGTCAGAGACTAGCTGGGATAAATTAGTGGACTTTGTATTTAACAAATCTGGTAAAACTGATGTACTCTCTCTCTCATGATGGTCAGCATATTATCCTAACAGCCTTATGCTGTCATTACCAGTCACGCTGAAATACCTGATATAGAATCCATCTCCAGGAAGCTCTTTTATCTTATTAAACTCTTCTATTCTGTATTGAGTCTTTATTTTGATGTTTTCTCCAGGCTTCAACATTTCAAGATAAGCTTCCTCAGCTGTTTTATTTCGCATATCAATGGACCCATACTGCAAAAAACAAAACACAGAAACCCTTAGGTGTGAAATTATATCTTAACAGGCAATAGAATTAGTGAGCTTGAAAAACATGCAAAAGAGTTTGTTTTTCCCACTGGCAGGTTCTATATACAAGTAAATCTTGCTGCTTAACTCTTAGTACAGTTTGCACCTTAAGACATCTAGCAGGAGATTGAGACATGGGGTTGAAGACAAAATACCCAAGTGAACACAGCAGACATGCACCGTGAGAGAGAGCCTGCACTTCTTTAAATAGTTTTCAAAGTGTAAGCTGAGGATCAGAAAATTCACACTGGAAAGAATTTAATACTTTTAGGGAAAGCAAGTGGTCTGAGGGAAGTCAGAAACACAATTACAAAGCAAAATCTTCATCGGATACTAGAGGCACAATTGGAGAGTCTCAGTGCCCAGACAGTCTCAATGCTCAGTTGTATCTGAAAAGCTCATAAACACATACGTGTTTATCACCTTAACAGTCCTGCCAAGTAGATAAGTGTTCTCGTTTCAGATATAGAAAGCAGAGTCAAAGACATATTGCGTGGCTTTCCCTAAACTCTCATTAGAATTTCATAGTGATAAGATCAATATTGTTCTCTGTTTTGCAATATCTTTCATATCCTTGCCTTCCTCCTATGTACAGCAATTGGATTCAAGGCTTCCTATTTAGATGAAGAGAGCAGGTGTTCATAATTCCAAGTGGACATACATTAGTCCTGCAAACTTGTCGGCAGCTTTTGCTTTCAACAGTGGTAGTTCTCCAGGTCCACATCATCCAGCTCTTCATGTGTCACAGACAGAATGAAGGTTATGCATTCTCACCATTCTAACCTGAGTTTTGTGGCAGGAACTCAAGATTCACAGAACATCTCCCATCGTGAGACAGCACGATTCTTTGTACAGCTCCCTCTTTACACCATCCTAGACATTTTGTCGGTATGCTGCGGACTTTTCTTAATAGCTTACCTCAAGTATCATGTCACCCAAGACTAGTCCATCAGGTCCTTTTGCTGGGCTATCATCATCTACATCTGAGACAAATATTCCATACAGGTTTCCACCACATATCTGGATCCCAAGATCCACTTGGGATTTTTTAACAACAACAGTTCTAGGTTCAGGGGTCCTTTTGTTTGTGTCCATGGGGCCCCTTTAGACAGGGAGAAATAACACGTGTACTTCAATTTAAAAACTTGCATTACATACAATCAACTAGCCATCTGAAGAATATATATTTACATAATTATTATTCAAAATAGGGCACCCACAGATACAGTCATCATGTTCCTTGCAGACCTTCTTAACTAAACCAATCTTGTAGTAAACTTTCTTCACTCCTTGCAGACCCTGTCTTTCAAAAATAGTTTGAAAACATGTACTTTTATCCTGGGGTCCACTTAACTTGTCTGATGACTTATTTCAACCAGACACAGCATTCACAGAAGTACACTTTGTTTTTTAATACCCTTCGCATCCACCTTGACCATTTTTTTTAATTAAGGCAAAAATTTTACACTCTACCTTAAGGAATTCCGGGGACTTGTAGTTGGTGTGGTTTGTTTGGATGGGGGTGTCATTGTTCCTTCATCCTGTTCACTCACAGTATCAATTACGGAATGATTGTCAGGCGTTGCAGCTCCACTGCCTTGAGGGGTGGAATGATTACTCACAGGTTCTAGGCGAGAACTAAAAGGAAAAAAAAAAAAGTATAAAAGACTGGGGCGTTAGTGTTTCACCAATGCCAAATATTTTCCACACAGAAAAAGTTTTTAATTTGGCCATAAATCAATTATAAAGTAAGGAAAAAAAACCCCCCAAACAGCATGCCAAATAACATATGTTCACCATAAGTCTAAGAGAAAGATAAAGCTCAGTTTTGAAGTGTGATCATGCATCAAAATAGGATGAATAATTTCACTAGGCCTTCTCTAATTAGTTTTTGGAAACTCCAACTATTAAAAAAATTTAAAATTGATTTGAAGTACTAGAATCTCATAATCCTAGGAAGAAGTCATCTTTGGTTTTAGTTTAATGTGTCTACGGATTATGCCCAAATAAGAAAGAAAATATAGTAAGTGCATCAAGCATTTTTCTTTTCTTTTTCACAAGCGTGTATTCACACCTTACTTTTCTAAGCAATCACACTTCTTATCAGCACAAATGTGCTGATGTTTGCAAACACATTACCTGTACAGAAGTCATCTACTAGCTAAATAACTGCATGGACCAGAGAGTAGTTTTTTCGAAGTCTAGCCAGCCTTACCTTGATCGTGAATGATTGCCAAGCTGATACATATGTGGGTTATACTGAGCCAGAATAGTAATGGTGTCGCACTGCTGTCCAATGATTAGTCGAGCCTGCTGCTCTGTTGCGTTTCTCAAATTTATTCCATTAAACTACGGAAAAAATGCACAAACCAGGATGTCAAGTTTTCAGATGGAAACCAGCAAAATAATTTTTTCAGTCTCCTAATCAGTTTAATGTCTAAATGCTGATTTATTTCCACGGGGGTAAACAGGAGGATGGAAATGCTGCTATACAATTATTCCTCGGGTTTACTCCTTGGAATGAATCACTATAATTTAAAATATTTGGTAACCTGACCATGAGTTTAAAAATCTTTTTACTATTGAAAGACATATGTATTCTGAGCTGTGTTATGATTTGATATCACTGATTAAATACATGTTGGTTCAGATCACCGATCTGAATAAATTCAGGATTTAAAGATAAATTCAGATCCATGATCCATTCAGGTCCATTGTAGTATCATGCACGCACTGTGCAACAGAAGATGCTTTAACACACACAAGCATGAGCAGATCTAACATTTACAAATAAGCTCTGTACTTTACAAAATGCTCCTCCACATGTTTATCTAATACTGCAGGCAAAAACATGACTGTAGCTAATCTAAAGCCTACCTGAGTATTTTTTAAACCAGGTATCTCAGGTAAGAATATGGCACAGCAACAGCAGCATGAAACTCGGCACAAGCCAGCTGCTTGAATATTTACTCACCTTATCAGGCAGAGTATGGTGTTGGGACTATATTGTTTTAAGTACCAAAACTAGCTAGCTTAAAATTTAATTATATCTATATATGATGTAATGCAGATCTACCACCAAAAGACATTATTTTATGATAAAGCCTGACAAAAAGTCACAACAATCACAATTACTGGAATATTACAATACAGAGTACCCTTTGCTATATCTCACAGTACACAAGCTTTCACAAGATACTCTTTCGGGGAAAGCAGTTATGGCTGGAGTCATATGAACTGATTCATTAAGCCATAGGAATAGTAAGCAAACAATTACCTCTAGTAACTGATCACCATACTCAAGGCCAGCTTGATGGGCAATGCTCCCACCTGTTACTTTAGAGACAAATATTCCACCATTTTCTCCGCTCACAATGGAAATCCCTAGTGGCTCAGAACCCTTCTGCACTTTAACATGACGTGGCTCTTCCATGTAGGGCCTTTTAGAGGAGATAGTTAAAACTGATTTGGACAAAATTGCACTTGAACCATCACAATGTCAAAGTTACATGCAATACTTTATGTCTGTCTGAACTGTAATAATAAAACAGGTTTAAACAGTCACTTTAAAAAAAAATTACTGTCAACTGTCTTAAATGCATTCCTTTAACACCATGCAATGTACAGTAGCAAAAGTAAATGTATACCAGGTACACGACTGCTCTAAAACATTATGGTAAATATGAATTACAAATAGTATGGTGGTGAAGTTGGTAGGAAAGAAGCTTCCAGATGCATATTATATAAAAGTAATTGAAGCACTGTATATAATGTCATTTACAAACCATATTCCAGAATGGTATGTTACAAATATAAATGCTGGGAGTCTTTATTGCCAGTGAAAATAAACATCATAAATAATAAGGTGGAAAACCAAAGGACAACAATGCACAAATATCAGATTTCATATTTGTATGCATGGAAACATAAATTAGTAATGAAAATTAAGCAGTTGCAAACTCCAGCCATTAAGACAGCAGTTTGCATGGTAGCATTACAATTACCATGCAAATTCTCCTCAGGGCAATTATCCAAACATGTAAAATAGCACAAAGTGCGCAATGCTGCTYGAGAAGGACAACCTTATATCAGGCCAACCTCAAACTCCTTAGTGATGAGAACCTAGGCCTAGGAGCCACAGGGATTCTCAGAAAAGACCTATTACGGAACAGATATCTGAAAGATGTAGAAGATTTGTGAAGAAAAGAACACTTAGAAAAAGACACACAGTAGTAAGACACTAGTAAGTATAACAAGAGAATGGCTTATACAAAAGAAAACCCTAATACATTCCCCTTTCCTCCCCCCATTGTTAGGATGTATCCACCGGTACAACCAGGGCTGCTCCCTTCATGGTGTGTATAAACAACAGCAGCCTCCCAGAAAGTGCTGGTTCATATTACTATGAACTTAATAATGTCTACACAGCAAAAGGCATCACCAGATATTAACAGTTGAGCTCGTTCTGAAGGAAACAGCTTGGGTACGAGGTGTGGTGTATTTTTTATTTGAATAGCATTATACTACATTTGACATGCATTAATTTGAATGTTTTCTTTCCTAACACCTCATTATATCACACAGACATTCTCTAAATTGCACCAACTGCTTAAACTATTTTAACTGTGCTGTTCAGAGACCGGATGAGTTAACTGGACTTCACTCGCTGCTACTAATGTGAGCCAGGCTGAGGAAAGGTATCTTCGGAAAGAGTAGGATTTGGGGCTGGGGCAGAGGGAAGAGGACATCATTTCATAAATTATGCTTATTGCCACAGTCTTTGAAGGTAACTATTTGGTAGCCTTCTGCAGCATAATAGTTTGCCAGCTTATTAATGCATAAAAGGTAAAAACTGGCTGCTGATATGAATGCACCTCTGGAACCCAGTAATCTTATAACATCAACATCACTGTCAGTGGTAATGCCCTCAGAGCTTGTCTATCAATGTAATGAAGATAAGGTAGGTTCACTACCAGCAAACTTAAACTGAAGCCCGTATTTTTTGTATGTAGCATATCTTAACTAAACGGTGCTAACTCCCAGAAAGCTGCAATTTATGAACTTATCTTTTTTTTTTTAACTCATTATGAGCATATAAACCATGATGTTATATGAAGCTTCTTAATATCACAAAATTTATCAAGGCATACTACCTCATGAAAAACTAAAATTACATCTTTCTGAACTTTATTTATCGTACCTTTCTGCTTTTCCATCTACCACATGCATTTTTAAATTTGTTTTGTTTGTTTTAGATTGGAATAAGAAAGAATCAAACCCACACAAATTGCACAGGATCATACCTTAGAATTCTAGTAAATACATAATGAAAGATAACTAGTAATGCATGTAGTAGAGAATCAATAATAAAGTAAAACAGAATGGTAACATTAAAAAGGTGTCTTACTTGATAAGCAGGGTTATTAAAATCAAGTGAAGCACACTCTTCTATAACATTCAGATCGCCTGCCAGAATCACTAAACACTGATTACAAAAAAAGTCTTAATTGATCAAATCTTTTAATTTTCATTTAAATTAAAATCAACAGAACAGAAACATTGATTTTTTTTTTTTTGCCCCCCCCATCTGTATTATTATTATTTTTATCTGGGGAAAGGCCAAGCAAGTTACTTGTATCTTGTGGGGAAGGGAAAGAATTATAAGACCAAATAACCATTTAAAATGCTACCTAGGCATCTTCAAACATTTTCTTAGGACAGACTTAAATTAGTTACTTTCCTAAATTAAGAACTGTTTGTGTTTGTTAGTTTTTTGTTTTGCCTTTTTAAAAAAAAAMAAAACAACAACAACAAAAAAACCCTTAGAATTATATTCTTTTTAGAAAGTCAATTCAGACTACGGTTTATACCTATGCACAGCAAGAGTGAAGGGGCTGGAACCTGACTGTACTTCAATCGTCTGATCAACATGAACAGAAATTGTTTTTTCCCAGAGATCAGAACACRTATCTTGTGCTCAGAGATACAAAGTTATAGGGGTGTCAAAAACCCAGCTTTTTCAGCTGAACATTATACATCATTAGTCATGTGAAAGAGAAAAGAAAWTCTGACTTTGAATTTGCAAGTGACAATTAGAGGAACATTTATATGAGAACACAAATTGAGTACACGAAGTACAAAAGTCACACTGAGGCAAGAAAGAATGAAAATTCACAAAAATCTCTTTACATTCCCTTTCAAAGTAACACTGTCCTTTGTACACAATATATATTTTAGAGTTACTACAATACCTTAGTTACCGATTCTTTAAACGAGACAAAAGTTTCATATAACATTTTTTGAATAACTTTTTATTACTACCAGAAAACTTAGAATACAGAATATCCTTATTACTTTATCATTCACATTTTTTATGGTCAGTCCTTTCACATAAATCAAGCAATACAAAGGGGTCTTGAAGTCCACATAAATGTAATCTATTCCAACACATCATAGCTCCTTTACACTGCCAGAATGGCATTTGGCTGCCTTACTGTAAATAAAAAGCCTGATTCAGATTTGCGTCTTATTGTTCAATGCTTTGAATTCATGCAAACTTTTTCATATATTCAGTCTAGCCAGATCATGATAAAATGAAATCAGATGTCCAAGACTGATACCRTAAGCAACGTATCTTGAAAATATTAATCATGAGATATAGAAAGTTGTTAAAACACAAAGCTCATGTTTTCAAGAAAGCTATCATATCAGGTTCAAATTCTGCAAGCAGCTACACATATACTTAATGCTATCGCTAGCAGCGGTCCAGGTACAGCCAAAGGGATCAGTCACTAGTAAAATTGCATCTGTACATATGTATACATTCTTGCACAGTTATGCCCTCAATTTTTCATGTTATCTGGCTAAATTGAATCAAGGCACAGTGGTTAGAGCACATATTCTACAATGCTAAGGCACCTGACATTTAGCTACCAGATGTTACTAGGTCTTCATTCTATTTAGTTTTCCAGAGTACAGAACAAGCCTAWCATAAACAAGCATCTGAGGTAGTTCAGCTGAAGGGGTGTATTCCAATTTAGACTGCTCTTATTTGGTGTGGCCATTAATCTAACATGGAAGAAATAAAAGCCTTATGACATTCTTTAATTTTCTAAGTTCAAGAATCTACTCTTTGGTTTTGAAGAAAAAAATCCACACAAAGATCTCTCATATACTTTGTAAAGAAAATAACAACATTGAGTAACAGGACCTGAGATGCACCTCTGTGTCTGCATATTTGTCATTGAAATTAAATGTTCACATTCCTTCAGCCCAATAAACAAATGTACAAAATTTCCTCAGACACATTTGTATTAAAAGCAAGTAACGTGGGGACCTTACCTATCTTTTCTACGTTCTCCAATAGATACTGGGCTAATGGAAATCCTAGGTAACGTGGAAAGGGAGTTCTGAGACTGGCTGCTGGCGAAGGAAGACGTTTCCAAGTTAAGAGGTGACTGTGGAGGAGTTATCAAGCTGGGACTGCTACATTCAGAGTGCGACAAGGATCCTATGGAAAATCAACAGCTAAGTTTTAGTATCCTGCATCTGTCATTGTGTGGAGATCTACACAGACATAGTGAAAGACACCATACACACCTGAGACAAGAAGGAGGACTGACTGTTCACTAGAACTCTATTAACCATGTAAGGAGCTTAGGGAGACCAGGTAACTAATTTCAGACATTGCAAACTTACTGTCCTTAATGACTATATGTCAAATCTGTCCTCTGTAAGTGTAAACAACTACTGCCATTCTCAACAAGGAGAGGTTACAGACAAGCTATACCATATGCATTGTCTGAAAACACTTAGCAATGCAAAGTTAAAGAAAAATAATTAAAAACAGGAAAGGATAAGCAAAATAAAAATTTAATATGTAGGTTTATTTTCAAGTAAAATATCTATGTACAGCCCTTTCCTTTGGGTAGGGGATACATTATGAAACACCTGAAAACACCAACAAAACCCCCGCATGAATCATACACAGAGACATGAAAGCTCTGCAATTTCAAACAAGCTTGACATGACTTTGTTTGTGTCTCTTCCCTGGTTGTACCCTCCCCGAGTAATTTACTGAACAAGTGCCCTGACAGAAACATTCAGTTTGCTTCCTCTGAAAAAGCTACAGAAAATAAATCTCAAATTACTAATGACAAATGAAAGCTGTTGGTAAGAATTGTATTTGCCCAGTTAGGAAAACCACCGCATACAATCCACTAAGGCTACAGAACATTTGAGCAACGATGGCTGCGAAGAGTTGCCGTTTACTGTCATCAAACTCTGAATTCTACAGCTCCAGCACTCCAACTGGTATTTGTATCATGACTTTAAATATCCTCCACCAAGCAATTTTGAGTGAAGTACTAAAACATTTTCACTGCATTTCAAAATATAATTTACAATCAGTAATACAATAATATGCAAAATAATACACTTCAAGAATCAAAAAAATAACGCAGGTCATCTCACTGTTAAAACTTTTAAGACATCATTCTAGAAGAAAACTACAACTGTAAAACATACAGCAGCTGCTTATTCTTACTTTTTTGTGCACTTTTTCTCAGTGTGCCACGTCCTAGAGTCAACTAACAGAAAAATCAACTTTCATTAGAAAGTTTCTTTTTTTTACCTTTCTGTGGCAAAATGCAAATTTTGTAATCATAATAAAACTGTCATATCTAGATTTTGGTGCAACCTGATTTAACAACTGCAAAGGCTTTGGATTGGTAATATTGAAAATAGTACGACTAAAATTACTTATGAAATAATTCACCTCTATCAGAACCCATCATGGACCTTGGATATCTTGGTGTTAAAGGGATCTTAATTCGTTCTGTTCTGTATTGCAAGTTACTCGAAGAACCTATTTTTACAACAAGAAAACATTACAATGACAAAAGTAAAAACAACTACATTGAACAAAAAAGTACGTTTAGATTCTACTTCTTCAATGAACATTAAAATGCCCTCTGAATTTATGCACAAGCCTTGATGATTACCCTCATATATATTGTGTATATCATATTTCTAGTAAATTGTCTTGATTAGACAGTCAGTATAAACGAGCACAACGCAGCTATACAGTATATAAGCACTGTTCATTCTTGTATGAAAAATATTTTGAATATTTTTCAATCAAATGAAACTTAACTTGAAGTCCGAGTGAGAATCTAACATCTCTGTTTACTAAGAATCCCTGGGATTTTCCAAAAGGCATTTAAAACATTCTGATTACATTCTGCCTAGGTGAACACATAATTTTTTGACACCGGTTGCAAACTGTTATGCCATTTTTTGCTGTGGTTACAAAGCTGCCATGCTCTATTCAGATGCAACTGCCAATCATTGACGGAACACAGGAACACAAACATGCACAAAAAAGTTACTACATAATTTAAAATTTAAAAAATCCTAAAATGTTAAAATGCCATTGCTACAAAGCATGCATTTGCTTTGGTATTACTAGGATAGGCATAAACAATCTTACATGTCAATCAAGTAAACATAAGTGTAACTTATCTTCCAACAATACAATTTACATTAGGCCATTAGTCATCCTTGATTTTTTTGTTCTGGGGACTTTCTCCTTTTCTCCTCTTCTCTCTACCTCACTGAACCTCAAAAACACTTTGGCTGGGCCTCCCATCTTTATAAGGGTACTTTCAAACAGTAACAGGCATGGAAAGGAGAATCACTCACACATACACACGGCACTTGAGACACTGTAAAGAATGAATTAAACACAGCTACTTCCAGGGAACACCTTTAGTCATAAAACCACAAAAAATGAAGCAAAGGAACACAGGAATTTGCTAGCTATGACAATCCCATAACACATGTACTTAAGGAATTTTTCATTTATTCTTTGTCTCC
Source organism: Phoebastria nigripes (assembly GCA_035582835.1). Classification (NCBI taxonomy): domain Eukaryota; kingdom Metazoa; phylum Chordata; class Aves; order Procellariiformes; family Diomedeidae; genus Phoebastria; species Phoebastria nigripes. The sequence continues at coordinate 1,108,165 of JAYKAV010002185.1, read as the reverse complement.
TATATATAGGAGTCCCACAGGAAATAAATCAGAAAAGCTAGTCACCAAGTCTTGCACTGGATGGTAATGAATTCGAGCCATGAGATGCTCTTGTACGTGAATTTTCTGAGTAGTCATTGGAGTGTTTATGACTTAGGTCCAAACTCAGGCGACCTTGATGTTGGGAACTACATCAAAAGACAAGGAGAATAAGGCAACAGTTAGAATTGGGTAAAGCACAACAGCAAATAGCAAATTGGCCAACAAAAAATTTGGTTATCCCTGAGTTACTCAATAAAATGAATGCTTCTCTCCTTCCCACTTCCCAATTGTCCCATCATTTTAGGAATTAAGAGAAGTCAGAGGAAAAACAGCCTAAGGTGCTATAAAAAAAAGAAAAGGCAAAGGCTTTATTTGTTTTGGCAAGGACAAGAAAAAACATTAGAAATTAGTTCATTAAAAAAATAAATTTCTCTGTCAATATCAGCCAGTGGAGCAGAGGGAAACCTAATCCATCAGTTACTGAAAGACATGAAAGTTACTGAAAGATATGAAAGCAACTGGCACATCACTTCTACGCAATAATGGTTTCAAGAACCCTGGGTTAAAACAGCACACAACAGCAGTGTGTTTCACTCTGCACTGTATAAAACAACTACCAGAAGCAATTTCATCCTAATGAAAACAAAAATTTAAGCAGATACAAATTTCAAAACACCTGGGATGCAGATGCTGATGGCATATTTGGCTGGCGACTGATGGGCAATTGCTGGTGTGAACTCTGTGGCTCCAGGCAGTATAGATTGGATTTCTCATGACAGCAGTTACTGCAGGGCACGGTGCTAAGCTTCTTGGTACAGTACCTGCTTAAGATGATAAAAACACTTTCTTACCACGCTATTAGCATATGAACTACAGATTTTAAATATATTTAAATATTTATATGATTACATATTATAACATTTGCATGTATAAACATATATCTATAAATAAAAATCATTAGCATACAAATACATTATTAAGCACCATGTGACACCTTTTAAGTAGTACGTGCATAGTTAAAATCTGGATTGTAATTTTGTAATTATTCAGTAATAAAGTGGATTAGATTACCAAAAAATGATGTCATTCACAGTATATCATTTTAATATGCACTGGTAACTAAAAGATTTTCTCTGTTTTCAAGTACCAAACTTTTTCATACAGCAACAGAAATTCTGCATTTCTCTCTGAAAAGTCATTTGACAGGAACACAAGTTTTTATTTGGTACTTGAACTGACTGCAGCTAAAATGACTTTTGTTCCTCTTCTGTTGCCTCAAAGACTCCCACTTCTAGTGTGTATGTCTATGACTTTAAATTATAGTATTTCAATATTTATTTATGAAACTTATGACTCAAGCTGTTCTTTTAAGTACGCTCATCCTTCAGTACTCAACCAATTGTGAGCAGCCCTGCGGAGAAGGACTTGGGGATACTGGTGGATGAAAAGCTGGACATGAGCCAGCAATGTGCACTCACAGCCTAGAACGCCAACCATATCCTGGGCTACATCAAAAGAAGCGTGGCCAGCAGGTCAAGGGAGGTGATTCTGCCCCTCTACTCTGCTCTGGTGAGACCCCACCTGGAGTACTGCGTCCAGCTCTGGAGYCCTCAGCACAAGAAAGACATGGACCTGTTGGAGCRGGTCCAGAGGAGGGCCATGACAATGATCAGAGGGCTGGGGCACCTCTCCTATGAGGAAAGGCTGAGAGGGTTGGGGTCGTTCAGCCTGGAGAAGAGAAGGCTCYRGGGAAACCTTATTGCAGCCTTCCAGTACTTAAAGGGGGCTTATACGAAAGATGGGGACAAACTGTTTAGTAGGGCCTGCTGTGACAGGACAAGGGGGAATGGTTTTAAACTAAAAGAGGGTAGATTTAGACTAGATATAAGGAAGACATTTTTTACGCTGAGGGTGGTGAAACACTGGCACCGGCTGCCCAGAGGGGTGATAGATGCCCCATCCCTGGGAACATTCAAGGTCAGGTTGGACGGGGCTCTGAGCAACCTGATCTAGTTGAAGATGTCCCTGCCCATGGCAGGGGGGTTGGACTAGATGACCTTTAAAGGTCACTTCCAACCCAAACTATTCTATGATTCTACGATTCAACCAAAGTCTATTTGGCCAATTTCCTCTTACATGAGTTGGTAGCATAGAATACAATAGCAAAAACTTGTTCACATTTCAACACATACAATTGTATTGTCAAATGTAGGTTTGACTTGATTGAGTTATTATGCAAAGGTATCACGATAAAATAAAGCTTTTAGTTAGAAATAGTACTTTTTAATACTTTTTCTACTATCATTAAAAGAGAGAGAAAGGAGTAAAAGAAATCAAAGAAGAGCAAAAGCTTCTTTGATCTGAGCTACTCTTGAGCACATCTTTACGTTCTGAAAGTTGATTGGGACAACCAGGTTTGAAGCTGTCCATTGTTCCAGATACACAAGTCATTACCTCCTTCACGGTAAGAAGAAAGTCTTCCATAATTTCTAGAACGTGCAGGAGTTTGGGGCTTTCCAAAGAATTGAGGGTAAACTCATAAAAATCAATATTGTCTTGATTTGAAAATCAAGTTTTGTATGCAACTACTGAAGGGAGCTACGCTAAAGACTGAAAAATCCATCTGACAACAAGTTTACCAGGTCTAAGCAAATGCTTCTCAACCCATTCAAAGCAACTAGCATACCATACCCTAATTAGCTCCTGAAGCACTCCATTTAGTCTTTGCCAGTTTAAAACCTGCTAACATGAATCTCAATACCAACAAGTGTTCGATCAACGGAGACAACATGCTAACTGTTTTCTGTTCTACCCAATTATACTGATTTCTGTGACAGCTGTTTGAGAGTCCCCTCTTCAGCAGCTTAGTATCTCAAACACACCGGCATTTAATCTTTAATTTAGATTAAGATCACAACCAGTTTGGGCACTCAACTTGAGATACTCCAAGCATTTGATTTCCAATAGGCAAAACTTAATATGTTGTACTTTCTGAATGTCAGGTCTTTTTCCTTGGAAGTATTTCAGAAGTTAAGCATCTAAAGCTTGGGACGCCTCCATTTACTGTTCACTTTCAAAAATATTGGAATCTTACTTGTCTCCCTAATGTATAGGCTACACCTTGTTCACCACTAATGTATTCAAAACTCCTCTGCACAGAAATTGATGAAACACAAATCCTTCAGCTGGGAGTTGCTCAGTTTCCTTAATGGTTCTTAAACAGCTTTTACTTCTTTACAGTCCAAAAGCTGAACAGACCATGTTCAGATTACAACAGACCATGGAAATATGTTTTGTGAGTCATGTTTGTTCTGCACTTATCACAACTAATCCCCAATATTGTCCAATATGGACAAATTCCTTGGGGCATTCCTAGAAAGTAACTACGAGTTCTGTCACTCACCTGCTGACATGCCGCCAGCGTACAAGGTGGCAGGCACAAAGCCATCGCTGTGCCTAGCAGACCGTTTTGGTGAATATGGTGCCCATTCCTGTAGCTCTGGAGACAGATGCTCCTCACTAGCTGGAGCATACTTCTGCACCTACAAAAACATAGAAATTTGATTACAGGAAGTTGGAGATTCAGAAGAAAAAAAATAAAACAGCCAAATTTTGTAGGCAGTAAGCAACTTCAAACTTTCTAGTATCTATTCCAGAACGTGCTCGCCATCACAGCGCTTGTTACACCTTTATCTTTCAATGATGCTATTCACTTCTACCCCTTCCTTCCTCCATGCTGCTCCATTATTTCTTTTTATTATTTTGTAATCTTTTTAGGACAATGTTTGCAACTTAACTGGTATACTTTCCTTCACAATAAAACACACAGCATTTAGTTACATTTCTCCTTTAAAATACTGCTTTCATAGGACACTCCAACTGTTATTTCAGCCACTACTGCACGTGTTTCCTAAAGAAGACCTGGCTAACAAGCCAGAAAGTGTTTTCATCTAAGCCTGTATTTTCAGATACGTGTGGAGCAACCTCTCTTCAACAGAGCAATTCAGGTTTTGGAACCATCACAACTTCTGTTCGGTACATAATGAGTAGACAGTGGTGAGTTAAGAAACACGAGAATAGCTCAGATACTGACAGTGATGCTAGAGAGCTACAAGTTCAGGGCTCAGCATGCAGAGTTTACACACTTGAAATGTACAACACAAAACATGAGATTGAAGTATGTAGTAAGTGAAAAATAATTACTGAAAAGGTACTTACAGTTAGTAAGTACCTTAGCAGTATTTTAATAGCAGTATTAAAGTAGCAGTATTTTAATTAAAGGAAGAGTTACTGAGAGCACAAAGACTATAAAATGCAGAGGTACCTTCTTAGAACCAATACTTGATCACTACCAAGGGTGTACTAGTAATTGTACCACCTACTACTCAGGGATGAAAGTTCTCTTAAATTTATCAACTTATTGAAGTATACAAACTTAACTGTGTATATACACAACTAAGGAAATTGATACCACCCAATATGGCTACAAATTCAACTACACTGCATATTCTATATACATATTTTTGGTATTATAAACACTACTTCAGCAATGAATACATGCCGACTGTTATACAACCTGATGTAGTTGTAGCGCACAAAGACGATTCCACCAGAAAGAAATTTTCAGAGTAAATGGTGTCTGCTTTTTGAGGCACAATATCACTTCTGCTCTCTAGTCAACACCAACTTCAGAGTTGGGAGGACGGGGGAGAAATTAAGGAGGGGGGGCAGGTGGAAAGAATCACAGAACCTAGTCCTAATTTAACCCTAGAAACTTAAATTAACTAGTACATCAAATAACCTTAAAAAACAGAAATTATGACTTTATAATTCTATTATACAATTTTCTTCTTCACCTCAAACAACACCTATATGATATCTGGAATATCACTTGGGCAGTATGTAGAACCAACTGTAATATGTCCTTGTCAATCCCTTCTGGTCTTTTAAATAGTGAGTGCCAAAACCACCCTCTCTGTTCCAGCTAACAAATTTCTTACACATAAGTCCACACCTACACGTGCCCTTGTCACAGTTGGAAACTCTTCACTTACTATAGTAATATTACTACAGTTATAACCAGGACAACATCTATGCTCATGAAAATGCACTGTAACAAAGCATAGGAGTATCAGTGCTAATGGATCAACTTGACATTCTACGTAAAACTAACACCTGTATTCAAATGCGTTCAATAGCTTGGTCTTGTTTTGTTGTTATATATGTGCCAAAAGATGACATTAGAATATGCCTGCCTTCTTGTGGTGCAATTCTTGACGAAAAACCATGACCTTTGTCTTAGCCATACCACTCTTCAGACCTGTTCAGAATAAATCTGCTGATTTCAGCTACAAAATTAAACCCTTATGCTTTTCTGTCATTGATAATGCAGAATAGAAAAGGCTTAAAGCTCTCCGTAACTACTTTTCCCCCAAAATGTTAGGAAATGTGGAAGGAATACGATGGAAGAAGCCAAAAAAAGACAAACAAAATTGCCAGTTGTTCTCTTATATATATATATTTTTGCAGAATATGGCTCCAAACCTTCCACTACTTCCAATTCAGCTCTGCTATCTCTATTGCTTCTAAAACCCCGTGAAGAGGGTGGGATCTACCCAGGTATAAACAAGTACGGGCAAAGAATATCATATTCTAAGTCATTATGATGTGATTATATACAAGCAAAAATAACAATTTTTGAAACTTCAGATTTTAGTTGGGGGGAAAAAAAAAAAATCTGTATCTGCCACCTGAGCAAATTTGAGACAGTGGACCTGAAACTACATTATTGATTATGCCACTTTATATAATGTAGTCATCTAAATAGGTTCGTCTTCCTAGACCACATAAAATGTTTCTTCCACCTACTCTGGTAAGACATGACCCACAATCTCCACAGAGAGACTGTTTATTCTAACAAATTATATTCTCATTTTGAACTGTATTATTAAACCATATTCTCATAAACAATCCATCTTTACAGTGTCATGTACCTAACGCCCTATGAATTTCAGGTTAGATTTACAAAAGTATTTAGACACATAAAAAGACTTACAAAAAACAACACTGTGAATGTTACACCTTTTTCCATTAATTTGTACAGTGAGCTGGGCAACCAATCTGATTTTTGTAAAACTTAGGAGGCCCTATTTTCAGCTTTTCTAAAGCTGCCTCTTTGCATTTTTATTTATTTTTAATTTTTTTTTCAGGTTGTCAAAAACATACAGGAAAGAGCCCTGATCTTCCATCAAGCAGCATTAAAACCCAAGATGTGGCTACTAAGCCTAATCCTGTCATTCTGTTTGGTGGCCACCACTGCCTGTTAAACACTGCAACTCCATGAACTGATTTTGTATTTTGTGATACTGCAAAGTGACAACTGAGTCTGACTGGGGTAGCTTCTCAGGGGACCTGGATTTTGAGAACAGGCTATGCTTCTCCTGTTATGGTATGTAACTGGGCACCCAAAACCACACTGAAAATACAACTTTACAGTTTCGTTTTGTGCTTCAATATACCAAGTTTCTACCTGAAGCGCAGGATTAGGAATGGGCATAGGGGTCATTTTATGCCTCAGTGCAGGAGCTGATTTTGGCCTTGGTCTTTTAATCTCTGGCTCTTCAACTCTTTGAAAGCCAATGTCATCTTCACAGGATTTCCTTGAAGAGAGATGAGTGCACTCAATACCCTCCTCGCGATAATAATGCCCAGCGTTCCTGCTGCGCCCCTTGAGAGTAGCAGAGTCCTGTTTAAGTGCCAAGGAAACTGGAGCTTGGGCAGTGGCTGGGCTGGTGGGTGGTGATCCAGTTGTCACYGTAGACTCTGATGCAGAGCTTGTCTGCTGTTTATGTTTAAACTTGATGGAGTCACTTCTCTTAGGAGGAGTTGGAGGATTTGAAGCCACTTCAGCTTTTGATGGCTGAGGTGAATGGCCCGTCACCTGATTAGGGGAAAGGTACTCCAGCTTGGGAGGAGTCGGTGGTCTTTTGAAGGTATCAGGATCAAAGATAGATTTCCTTTGTTTTGGCTTTTTGTACACAGAGAACTTTTCTGTTTCTGTTGCTGAGATATTAACCATGACTTTTGGCCAGGTACCACCACTATGCTTAGTTCCATGTCCTTTGTCAAATGTGGTCTCAACCATCATACAGTCAGCTCCTGTAGGTTCATAAGGCAGCCTCCTGTTGTCCAAGTCAACAGCTCCAAAGCCTTGGTCCCCATACGTCTCTGGGCTGAACGAGCTGAGACTGTGTTCTGAATTACTGTGGCAACTGTGCACTTTGTTCCTATGAGAGTCTACTCGTAATGTGTTATTAGGGAAAGGTTTGTGATCGCAAAATGAACTGCTGCCCTGATCAGTCTGGTCCTTCTTGCCATCCATGATGTCTGGATTGAAAATGTCAGTCTGTGTTGAGCTGTTGAGTTTCAGATTTCTTTTATTTTGGGCTTGTATCTCTGATGCATGAACCCTACAGTTTGATATTTTTTCTGAATCCTTCAGATTTTCAAATATATTTTGACCACTCCAAGATGAACTCTGAGGAAAAACCTAAAACAAACAAACAAAAAAAAAAACCAAAAAAAACCCCCACCAAAACAACAATCAAGTGATCACCTTATTATTATGGCTGATTTCTGTTTAGTATGAGGCACATTCTAGCCTCCTTGATTTACCTATACCTGAATATACACCAACACATGTATAGATACGGTTGGGAAAGGTTTAATAAAATCTTGCAGATGCAAAGCACAGAACATCAGATAAAATGAAGCTAGAAATTTTTTTTAAACATTTTCAGAACAATTCCAGAAGGGCAACTCCACACTGTGGCAGAAGCACTGTACTGACAGTGAAGGGACCTGCATTCTACTTCTACCTCTGTTAAGTGATGCTAATAAGTCATCTTTCATTGCCCATTTTCCCTCAAACATTTCATCTTTTTACTATCTTAAAACCTCAAGCTCTCTGGAGTTGGAATTATCACTCACAAAGCCCATGTGACAGGCCCAGCATAATGGGATTCTAACCTCAATAAGCAAAACAGAATAATATTTTTATAGGAATAAGCCTGAAAAAGAAAGCCTTGTACTTAATCCTCATGATAGCCAGAATTCAGTTTTCTGCGCAACTCCCTCCTGACTAAAAGCAAACCTTTCTGTAGTCAGGAGGCAGTTTATCTTTCATGTACAAAACTGCTGCAGCTCTGAAGCAGAAACCAAGAAGAAAGAAGCAATTGTGCAGGAAGTCATTTCATGTGACCAGCAAACAAATGGGAAAAARGTAAGAACAATAAATAAGTTTCATTTCCTACCAGATGCCACAGTAGCCTTACTTTGGAAATAWCTGTTCAGTGTACCACCAGTGAAATGCATCCAGATGGTCTTATTTTTAGCAGAGACTTTCCCATGCTGATATATTCTTTTTTTCATATGCTCTTCCCTGAACAACTAAAATAATTCTGCAGAAATTCGAGAAAATTCTGCAAACTTAGCTTCTCCTACTCACCTTCATCAGTGACAGGGTAAGGGAATCCCTACAGTTTCGTAGCAAAGCTTCACATTCAGTAAGCGACTTATTATCTAGTGCAATGCCATTGATCTAAACACAAAAAAACCCCAAAACAGACATCGGTAAATCAAAGGTAGCAGGTGGGGAGCATCTTAAGGTAGCATCTCTGAGACAGGGAAAACCCTAGTTTTATATGACTGAAGTCTGGTTGACCTTATCCTGTCTTTTTCCGTTCTCCACTAAAGAAACAAGCCTCTTAACTACAACTTTGCCATTCCTACTAGAGATACAGTGTAACAACGCTTGTTTCACTACGTTAGCCTCTATGCATTTGTACATTAACAGTAATCACCTTGTGTTTCACAGAAGTTCATAAATCAGACAGGTCGTTTAAGGCTGCAAATGCACACAGGGAAAAACTTCCCCTCCAAAAGGATGACATCTGTGATATCATAATTTAAAAGACAAGAAACCTTTCATCCAGCTGAGGGATGTCTTTTTGGAACTGACCTTTCCTATTCAGTATAAAAATCACAAATATCATTATATATAAGCCAAGTGTGAAGAGAAGTCAGTGTCTCTGTCAAAAATTCTCATATGAACTAAGCGTAGCAAATAACCTGCACATTATATTAATCACTCGGCCTACGAACACATTAATTGACAATAAATATTTAGTAAATATACAAAAAGGGTATAATACCGTGAAAGTAAAAAACTAATTGGAAAGTTTGGGATCTTAAAGAGTAGCATCAATGATAACACTTTAAAATAAATAAAAAATAAAAAAAGGATAATGCATTCTTAAGACTTACAGCAATTATTCTGTCTCCCACAGTAAGGGAACCCTCTTTGGCAGCTGGGCTTCCGGGGACAACAGCAGCAACAAATACCCCATTTTCTAGACTGACCCCACTATCTGAAATACACAAAATAAACATGAATTTACTCCTGCAATTCAAATACCTTGCTCAAACAGCATGTCTGACCTGCCTGAAAGAAATATAACTACCAAACCAATTGAATTTCAATTTCTGAAAACCCTTTTAAAGAAGTAAGAACACAGTGGGGGAAAATAGGGATATATCCCAAAATTTAATATAATCATAGAAAGCTGTGGTGACTGATGGGTTTAAGAGTCCTGTTTAGACTCCCAGTAACACTCCAGACAGGCAGCTAACTAGAACTAAGTATTAAAAAAAAAAAAACAAAACAAAACAACACCACAAACAAAACCCACCCAAGAACAAAAAAGAAAACCTGTACTTACAGAATAAAGCTATCATCAATATAAGCATTCTTAGTTTGCTAAAAACAATTAATGAAAATCCCTATCTAGGAGGTAGTAACAGTTTAAGTGGGATTTAAGCAGAGACTCAGAACATGTACCTTATGTCAAGCCATTTTTGGCTGAACAAACACGTACCATTTATATACAGCCTTTATAGCCATTACCTTTATGTCCGGAAACATTGATGTGAAGAGGTGTTACCACTCGCCCACCTAAGGACTTCCTTCTTCGAACCACCATGTTAATAACACCTCCTCCATTTAGAACAGCTTTTATAACTTGCTTTTTATCCTTATTAGTAAGATCTACATCATTTATCTTCAGTAACCAATCATTCACTCTGGCAGATAAACAGAAATAAGCAGGTCAGTGTTATAAGCATACTTTGCTGGACGCAGCACATGAATAACATTAATGAAAATGCATGCAACGGAGCTGATCTCAATGTGCTAATCCTTAATTATCTGGAGTTCTCCGTTCCTGAAAAAGCATTAAATAGCAGCTAAATGAAAACCAGGACTTCTAGTCTGCACTTCACTAGCAAAAGTGTATCCTCAAATCAGCAATGATTACTCCTTATTTAAAAGCAACTCATTAGACAGAGTGGTTAAAAACCTCCTATCGACACTAAGAAACAGGAGCAGGTTTCAAATTATCCCTTGCTTTACTCTCCTTTCCTCCTGCCCTCCCCCAATAGCTCACCCTCATGTCTTTCCCAAAATTTAAATAAATAGATCAAAGTTTGAGAAGATAATAAACAGAGCAGGTGAGACACAGAGAAACAAAAGAACATTTCAAATCCTGGTGAGTTTTAAGGGATGAGTCAAACAGCGTTTAATTTCTGTAATGTTTTTAGGCATTGGTCTTCTCAGTGTGATTTCCCAACCAACATTAATAATACACACATGACCAATGATAAAAAAGAACTTTAAAAAATGGGAAAAACTGAAGACAATTTACAATATGCTCTTATTTAGTTTATTATGATCAACAAAAGACAAGTATCTTCCAAAGTCAAACCCTACCTTAATCGACCATCAGCAATACTTCCTTTGTCTACTTTGGTAACAAAGATCCCACAGTCTCCAGGGAGATATGGTTCATTCACGCCTTCTGCCACATCAAAACCAAGTGCTTTCAAGTCCATATCGTCCTAATAAATATTATTAACAAGTGACTCAACTGCCCTGGCAACCATTGTGCTGCCGTCTGTTAGCAAGAGGCATTACTGCGCATTTGTACTATGCACTTATATTTACAGGGTACCTGTTCTAGCCAAGTTTTTACATTTTGTACTTCAATATATAAGCTCCCAATTCCATGAGTTATTAGGCATCCTCTGGCATTAGAACAATCCTTCTCTCTCTCAGATTAAGGCTGAAATAATGCAGAAGGGGAATTTCACCAAAGAGGAATAGGGAAGCAGAGAGCATGCAAGAAAGCACATTCAGACACGTATAACCTGTTTTAAGGTATGATGCTGGATGTGTAATGAGAGAACAAGGACATGTTCCCCAAGAATGGGCATTACCTGGGGAAAAAACAATTGTAAAGGTAAGGAAACAGCATCGTGTCTTAGTGATGAACTCAGAAAGACGTCCACTTTGATATGGCTAAAGATCAGAAGTAAACAGGAATGAAAGCTCTAACATTATGGGGGACCATTTCTAAATACAGATTAGAGGTGATATTCTACCAACCCTGGCCCAAAACAGGTCATCCTCGATGTGAAAAGTGATAAACACCTGTAACAAATCAGTCGCTGAACCAAACAGGGAAATTTTAATTTAGTGTTTGCTTTGGTAGATGGCAAGGTCACTACAAAAAAAGCTGGTTAAAGAAAATAAACTGGGCACAACTGATCACAAACTGATTTTTATTGCTATTTTCAGTGTTAAATAGTACACTTATAAAAATTAGAGAACTCTACTTGAAATCAACTGGACCAACCATCTCAGCATACTGAAGGGAGATGATTCTTGAAATTTAAAATCTAACATGCAAAAATTAAATAGAGCTTAAATCAGACGTGTAAGGCATGGTTCTAGACACAGTTCAATGACTGATCCCCTTAAAATCAGAAGAGCAGAAAGTCTTCAGGGAAGCTGAAGATAAAAATGCAAAAATATTAATATTTACCAGAAACTAAATTGAGCTAAACCTGCCAAAAATATACTAAAATCCTTATGATTCTTTCAAATGTTCTATGTAAGAAAAAAGTTCATACAGAAGAGCATGGGGCTGCCATAAAGTGAAGATCGAGTAGAGATCACAGTATCTTTGCACAGAGCTGAAAAGTGAATATTACTTCTCTCAGTTTTGAGCTGAGTATGTAGAACATGAGCTTAAGCAGACAGGTGAAGTTGAAGCAAAAATAAAAGGATTTAAATTTATTCAACTCTATAATCTCCATCCTGGAATTCAAATGCTGGCAGGTCAGCAAGGATTTTCCCATATATCTAATCAAGGTTGGCTCAATATTATTACTATAATTTGATAGCAGCAAGTGTAATCCCTATGTTTAGGAAAGGGAAACATATATTCAAATGACAAAGTCTGCACATTTGATCTCAGTAATGCAAACATTTAGAACAATCTCTGAAGTAAAGAATAACTAAATAACTGCACATGAATGGAAAATTCATCAGGCTGCAATGTTGTTTACCACAGGTACAGCATATGCTAGACTTGCTAACTAATTTTCCAGACAATGGAAAAGCGAAATTGTTAGTTATCAGTTAAAATGGAGAAGACGGCAACGCACAAAATCCGATGATGAATGAGCTGGTCATAAGAGATGAAAAAGCATGGTGAAAGGGGAATTGTTATCCCAGAAAGAATTTACAGACGGTGGTCCTGATGGATCAGCATTTGTACTCAGTTCATATAGTCTTTTCAATCTATATATTTCAACATATAATAATACTAAATAATATTTTTAGTATCAAAAAACAAACGTCTTAGTGATTCTGTTGGGATGCACTGTCAGAATGCAGACAGATTGGAAGAGCATAAAAAAAAAAGATGACCCTGAATATTGCAGTAAAATAAAAGGGATTTAATTTGACAGCATTAAACCACAAATTTTGTCATTCAGGAATGAGAAAGAAATTCTGGTATATGCAGAAGCTTTATAAATGAAACACAATCTGGAAGACCACCTGTGTGTTCTATGTGGTCAAAAAAATTACTATCAGCAATCAATGTGATGTGCCAGCCAAAAATTTCAAATAGAACAGCATTCAAGACTTGCATACAAAGCAGTGAAATAAAAATTCTAGACTACAATGAAGAAAAATAAAATTAAGTGGAGAAAAGTACTACTAGGATAATGAAAGGATTTAGAAGTTATGTGGAAAGCTAAACATAAGAACTTTATTTAATATGCCAAAATGGAAAAGGGATTTAACTCTCTCTACAGACAAGCAAGGGAGATTAGCATCTCCTTTCATCCCAAATTTGTAAGCTGAAGGGCAATGTTGCCCTAAAATATATGTACATCATGAATAAATATTTTTAATACTTTAAAATTTCTAATCATCAAATCTGAGCAAAAGTAGGAGAAATAACTTCATGTAAAAGCTTAACTATTTTATGCATAGATTRTAAGTGATGTTGCCTGTAAGAGTAGAGGACTGGGCTCTCTGATGTCAGTGTTTCCATCACATCTTAAGTTTTGGCTACCTTAGCACTGCCATTTCTGCAATGAATCACTAACTTAAAGAACACTAAATGTTTAACTTGAAACTTTTTTTTTAGTACATGGACCTGGGTACCCTGCAAGATCAGACTGAGGAACTATTTTTATTCATAATTCATATGAAGAAAAATACAAAGGTTGTGTATAACAGCTTGGTTTTGTCAACTACTTTCATCTAGATGTTACCGTAATTGCTGCATATGTATCTGTGGTTCCTAGCACAATAACAATAAAGAACTAAAAAAAAACAGATTCGAGTTATTTTTAATCRTACCTAGTATCAAGATGTTATAATTCACTTCAAAGCTAACCAATATATAAGACAATGCAGTTCATGTTTTTGACTTACTCTGTCTTTTTCAAATTCTACCACTTCTGTTTCCCATTCCAGAGAATCTGTGTCTATTGCTGAGTCATGGGAACTATGGGCCATCAACTGACGGAATCTGGCCTCCTTTTCCAACTGATTCTCCATCTTCTCCCTAGGCAAAGAAAAAGTTATTTATAGACACAGACAACCCTTTTAAATAAACTGATATATAATGTTATCATCATGAGATACCTTATATTTTGTTTTCTAAATCAAAAATCCAAGCTGTGCCAGAAATTTGTCCCATGCTTCCATCTTTCCAATATTCTTGGGCTGCTATCGAATTGATTTTCCTTTTCTATATATTGTCCTAACATAGCCTTACATTTTTTGCATTATTTTTTACACAATTGAAGCGTGCAACTAGGTTTCTAACATTTCCCAAAATGCATCTAATTTAGCGTCAGATGAGCTGCATCAGTATGCTCACGTCAAGTGGGGCATGATAAATACTGGCAGCAAAACCTCTTCCACAACCCCTTGAGGTAACGTATGATGCACTTCTTCCTTGCATTCAAAAATCAGTAAGAATACAGTTGGAAGGAACTAAATTGCAGTTAATCCAACTTTAGCGAAAGAATTTTTCTTGCTTAAGTGTATCTCTACAGCACAAAGCTTAAAATATGTGACTCATAAATAAGATAAAAAGGTTAAGATAGTAAGACTTAGGATCCGGCCCGTCACAATAATTTCCATGATAACTAAAAATACAGGCAGTGTTTCCACACACAGTATCATGAATACCTGCTGCCCCACAGCTATAACAGCATATGATTCACTTGTGAACACAGCTAACAAACCMAAGTTTTTATCACAAACTACCACGCAGTTTGATAATTTCTCTAACATACTTCAGTTCCTTCAGTTCACGCACAGCGTCGTTTTTCTGCTTTCTCATGTCATCCAGATTGCGAAGAGCTTCAGCCAAGTCACTCACAGCCCGGTCTCTCTCCCTCCTTAAGTTGTCACACAAAGTCCTTCAAAAGCAAAGAAGTTTCCATTTAGTTACTTAAAACCCTATCTAAGTTACAAACTAGTTTTACCACATTGTATAGTTAACACAAAATTTAAAAAAGCAGTTGCAAAAGATGTCTCAAAAAAACCCCCAAACTATAAGGAAGAAAAAAAATTACGTATACTAGGTCTTAAGGAAAAGCTTGTCAAGATAACAGAAACTTACTTCATCCCTTTCAAAACTTGATTTCTACTTATCTTCTTTAAACTAGCAGAAAAAAATTCTGATTAAAGTATTTTCCCTTAGTTCCTTACATATGTTTAGTAGCAAATATGCTGGGTACTTTTTGTGAAATGTCCCCACAGGTAAAGAATTATTTGCAGGACTACAGCTATAGCAGGATTAGGTATATCATGCCTAAAGGAACGCATACTTTGTTGTTCTTACATAGCAGTGCTGTTAGGCTCTATGGTATTTACTAGAGACATATTATGGCTGTGAAAGCACAGACAAAGCAAAGTATCTGGTAAGGTGCCCTCAACTTAAAAAAAAAAAAACCACCCTATGATAGCTAATGCAGAAGTTCCAACAAGTTGAAGAAAGTGCTAGCAAAACCCAGAAAGTCCTAGAATTGCATCAACTGCACACAAGGTGTTACAAAGATCACTCATGTACCATCCAGCATTCATTTACCGTATACTTTCCCTTTCTGCAACAATCTTATCCCGCTCTTGAAAGGCCCAATCTCTCCTACACTTGGCTACTTCTGCTTCCTGGACAGCTTCCTTTAGTTCTTGTGACATTGCCTCATATTGTTTCCGAAGCATTTCAATTTCTTTGTTTGCTCTTTCTATGTCTAGGGTAGCAGAATCTTGTATCTAGGAATTAAGAAACATAGATAAGTATTTTAGGCACAATTTTTAGGTAAGTACGCACTAACAGCTTTTACTATATGTGTGTTACCTGATGTATTCAATTCTCATGTTTTCATGAAAAATGTTCATTTATCTTAATGGCAACTTTGGGGGCGGGGTGGGGAGGGGGCAAGATAAAAACTGTTGTAATGTATTTCATTCAGTGGCACACAAATTTGTGCGAATACAATCTACATGAATAAGAATCCTCACTTCAAAATAACATCAGTGAACGTTTTGTATTTCAGAGATGACATTCCATGCTTCTATCTTGTTCTGGTCAGCAGACAGAAAAAAACTTCAAGGATATTTAGAAATCAGATACACTATTATAAGCAGTTACAACACAGACTTCCTGCATTAATGTCTGTTATTTACCCTGGGACAACTAGATGTACATGTTCACAACAGAGATCCCTTAACTCCAAAGCAGAGCAAAGGAATTCCAAAAAAGTTTTGTTTGAATGTTTCTTGTTTCAGATAAGAATTACTTTCTTCTTAAATTAACTTATTCCCCTAACATTCTCTATTTTTGAACAAGAGGGATGGTGACAATAGTAAGACAGATACACAGAGAATACTCCAAGCTTGCAGCACAATAAACACAAGCCCACCACAAACACTGAAGGCCGTGGGCTTGCAAACAACTGTGTGTGGTTAATTTCAAGAATATAAATAAATCTAGTGAATCTGACTACATTTGTCATTTGATTAAAGATTAAACTTTGGAGGAATGTTTTTAAGACCTGAATGCATGTATATCAGAGAGAGACAACTAAGTCACAATTAATAYACTTTAAAGGTTCTTTTTTTCTCTAAATGAGTTATAATTATAGTCAAAAATAAGAGAGCACTGAACCTTAAACCCCAGGTTTACTTTCTCACCTCAACATTAAAAAATAAAAATTGCAACAAGACCAAACAGAGGCTATGAAGAGTCATGTCTGGCCTTTTGATTGTCTCTCATTTCCAAGGATCACTTTCTTCTCTTCCAGTCCACTGGCAGAGAAAAGACAATCAAAAACCCCACTCAGATCAACAAACATACGTTTATATTTGAAATGACAATTCTGATTTGGAATCTGCCAAAGGTGAGCATCTGTGCATTGCTAAGTTACAGCAAAGTTCATCCAAGCTTACTCAGCTTCCTTGAGAAAAGCACAAGTTTCCAAAATCCCACCGGTTTGGCCATGAAGAACCAAACACAATGAAAGATTTATTTCCAGTACAACTGAAAACGTAGTTTAATTGCTTCCCCACACACTCATTCAGGATTGGCAAATCAGTGTGACAGGCAAGACTAAAAACTTTTTTTGCACTGGTAAAGGGTTGGTATTCAATGAAAAGAGAATACAAGTTTAATGGAAACAACCCAAAATCTCTAGTTTAATATTAAACAATTTCGTATTCCTTAGTTATTTCATGAGCATAAAAGTTGCGATACTATGCATTTACAGTTGTATGTGGATTGATGTTTAGTATTGCACACAAGACAAGAGCATCAGTAAGCGTGCAGAACTGTAAGAATGTTACTACCCACACAGAGACATAAATTGTCAGAATAGCATATTTATACTAAGAACGTGTACAGATTAGAAAATTTACAATCACACTTCAATTAACTTCCTTTATGAAGTATTAGAAATAGCTAACATCCTGAGCAGGTCACAGGCACGAACAATGCACGTTATAGATGGCAACAAGCCTACCAACAGGTAATAAACTGCCTAGCCACCTGCTGGATCACAGTATTTTATTTGCCATTTATTTTTACAAACAGAAACTGAATATGAAGCATGACTGTATTTCTTTCAAACAAGAAGTTCTGTCACTATGCCTTGAAGAACATACATGCGTTTATATGTAGGTATTTTAGACTGACTTGGGGAAAAGGGGGAAGACACCCAATGTGCCCAGACCTTTAACTAATCTCTTGAAAAATTACTGACCCTTTGAAGCTAAGAAAGAAAAAGTCACCTGTGAAGACTTGCAATACCTGACGGGCTTGATAATATTCCCTTAGTAGATGGTCTCTCTGGATGATAGCTTCTGTTCTTTCTTTCCTGGCAACATCTCTTTCTTCCTTCACTGTCTCTATATCCTTGCAAGCTTGGTCAAGCTCCTTCTGGGCCTCAGCTTTGTCCTTCACTTCATGACAGTATTTTTCCAGCAACTCATTCCTCTCACAAATTGCTCGATCTCTTTCCACTAGAGCTGAGTTTAGCTCCTAAAACAAGATCCATTGTTTGCAATAGGTTAAGTACGGAAGGAGATAGTTCATCTTTCCAACTGGATACACACTGACACCTTAAAAGCCTAGAGAGTTTACCACTAATGTTCTGAAAAATGGGAGCACAACAGACTGTGCTCACATTACCTACAAGTAAGTACTAGCAAAGAATATTAAATGTGTTATTAAAGGTATCACACCATAACATTAGCACAGTGCTATGTCAAAAGTAAGCAAGAATCTGGGAGCACTCTCAGTTTTGACAAACCTAAATGAGGGAAGGCTATTAACCAGTCAGACTTGGTGTTTTAAAAAAAGGCTTTAAATACGGCAAAGGGGAAGAATATATTGCGAATATTTTTAAGCAACTGCCTCGATTTTACAGAACTGAAATAATTTAGACAACCCAGSTACATAAGTATCTTATAGTTTCCTCATAAGTTTTAAAGGGACATTAAAGTCACATGCCAGTAAGATACCAATGTGCAAACTCCAGAATGTTCAAAGATAAAACTACAGTATGCTGTAAAGCAGAATGACAGTACATCTTATTAAATGTGGAATTCAACTGCATCATAATAAAAAAGATGAGTAAAAAGTAGCTCTAAAATACAACCTCTCCTTTTAAAATAGTTTAAACTAGACTTCCTATTGGAAGAATGAGGCATTGAAACAGTTCAATTTCATGCCGCTAAATTTTTAGATGGTCCAACTCTCTAGAAGCATTCAGCCAATGGCTACAAAGAAGTCCTTCTACATATAGGCACTCCTAGCTAGAAACTATTGATGATTTGATCTCCAGAAGATTACCAGAGACAGCTGACATCTGAAAAGCAAAAGAAGGAAAGGGTCCAAATACTTAAGGATAGAAAGACACCATGTCATGAACTGACTTCCATTCTATTTTCCTCTACAATTTGCAAGGAATAAGATTCAGTACTTAAAGCACGGATGACAATTGCATTTTGCTATACTAACATAATTGTTTTTGAGATACAGCATCTAACTAAGGCTAGTCAGGCTGTTAAAACAGTTCTGCGATAGTATTAAAACAGAAATTTTTGCTGTAGAGTAACAGACAAGCACTAAAATTAATGACTCACTCTGTGAACTTTAAACATATCAGTGAATCACAATTACCAGAGCACTTAAGTTTTTTCAACATCAGTAAGAGCTTCCGTTGCTCAGTACCTCTGAAAAGAAAAATCCCTGACTCATCTAGTGCTGCAGACAAGTTTTAGTACTGGAAGCAACGTTTTGCACAGCTTAACTATAGCCTGTATAAAATGTGCATTCAAATGTGTGTATAAAACTTACACAAAAGTATTAAGTCTTTTCCAGCATGCAGCAGAGATGAAAGTCATCAAGTATCAAGGCAGAGGGAAAGTTCCCAGAAAGCCCTTTATTAAACAGGAATTTACAGTACTTTAAGGTGATCGGAAAAAAATACACATTGCCACAGTTTATTCCAGCATGCTCAATATAAACTATCTGAATAACAGCAGCCATTGCCTCCAGCGGTCAGTAGTAAAATTTCACCTCTGTCTTTTTCCTGTGACATTTGCACAAAATTACGTGACAGCACAGGGCAATGTGCCATTTGGCGCTGATCAGAACAGCTTCTGTTTGGAAACACTGGAGTGGTTTGGTTTGAAGAAGGATTCTGAATTTGTGAAGAATTCTTATGTTTGAAGGAAGTTCTCGCATCTGAATATAGTGCAATAACCTCATACAGGATAAAATATAACAGGTCTATTAAACAGAGGGGAAAGCTGACTACTACTGAGATGAAACACGACATTCTAAGTATTTGCTGGAGCAAAAGATTATGCCAAACAAAAACACCACTGGGCAAGTAGAGGGGGAAATCTGTAACATCTAAACCCTAGCTTTGAGTGGCCAAACTCACGAGAACTTAATCCAAAACTGTCCATAGTGCAAAATCCTGAGATTTCTTCTATCATCTACAAATGCCAGACAATTGTTACATTTTGGATGTAAATTAACCCGTTATGTTGGGCATGTGTGACCAATAAAGCTCAAATACCTAACTAGGAAATTGACTGACTGACCTCATCAGTAACCTCTCATGATATAATACCTCTTCAACCTCAATCAATCTCTTCTCCATTTCAGTTGGTTTTGCATTTCTTTGGGACACAAAGGTACACTAGCAAACACAAGTTTCATGGAAAAAACTACATTTAAAATTACCTAAACGGATTCAGTGCTGTTTCAAACAGTCAATGGGCGCTATGTAACAGGGCACGTAAAGCTGCTATACATCACAAGGAGAGTGAAGAACATGAAGTTACATTTTGGCAAGCACCAGACCAGCTATTCAGTGACAGGATAATCCCACTTACATAGAGACATTTTTCAGGATACTATTTCAAGTGAATGTATCACTTGATCAATAATTTTTTTCACCCTTTCAAACATTTGCCTTGCCAGAACTAGAAAATCCCTTATTTGAATGCAGCTGCAGCGAGCCAGTACTATGTGACACAGGAACATACCTGCTCACAATCAGAAGAGTCATAGCTACAGGAAAGGAAATCAGGAACAAAAAGAAAACTCACAGTACTGCTATTTTACACACCTTTTAGTACATTATCTCTGCTTTCTGATGGGCCAGTTCTGCGGGTGAAGAAAAATGCATGTCTGTGCCCTGCCAGCATCTCCCTCACCAGTCCTAGGCTCTTTCCTGTTCTTATTCAAACACCCCCTTCAAGTCACCTAGGTAGGAGGGAACACCCATGTATTTAAATTTTTAACTTCCTGCCCCTTAAAGCACTTTGGCAAATTACTCATAGTGCCACAATGACAGATATAACAAATTGGAGCAGAACGACTAATTGTGGCTATTTTCATCAGTATTCCTTACTAGCTACCCTGATTCTGCTGAAATCAACAACAGACATTTCTTTAGCCAGACATTCTGGCTTAATGGCTTTGATGGGAGTAGAACAGGTATGAAACATGTATTAAAGCCTCACTCATCCTAGAAGCTAAATTACTTAGCTGGCAAATATGCAGGGTTGAAAACTACGAATTCCTAAAACCAGAAGTTAGTTATTTTTAAAAGCTCTGATGCCATATGTCACAATCCACATTATGTCCCTCAACAATGGTGTGATTTAAAAAAAGCTCCACACCTTAATTTTTCATAAAGCGCATTTTGTTCAGATGCAATGCTGTGAAAAAAGTAAAATGGGATTTATAGGCAATGGAATACATTTGCTTGTATCTATTTCATGCTAAATTAAGTATTTGTAAACCAAAGGGTCAAGTCAATGCATGTCAGCTGAAATGAAACCGAGCAGTAAATTGTGTTTTGGAAATCTTAACAGCATCATTATAACATGGTTGTGATATAAGCATTTCAAGAACATATTGCTGAAAAATACAAAGTTCTGGTTTCACACACTTTAAGGCATGCCTGAGTTCTAGTGAAAAATCTTCACAATATCCTCCTTAACTTAAAGGCAGAAGGAGGGCAAATGAGTAAGAACATGCATGTCAGCACAGGCTTTGCATAACTATTTGAGACTACTTTATCATGTACCGTCTTAAGTCATAGTAGATAGTATCCAGCGGTTCCTGTAGAGGTTAGAAGTTAAAAATAATTAATATTTACAGCTATATTGTTACAGAGAGCATTACTCAAAAAGGCATAGAAGACTAATGCAGTAAAGGAAGGATTTATAATCAGCAGAACAGAATTAAGTCAAGTGAATAGCAAATTTCAACTGACAGGTACTCTGTTCAAACATGCAGTCTTAATAAATTGATAGTAAAAAGGACTGCTATAGGAAAACATCAGCATGGAATTTCTTCTTTGCCATGCATTCCTATTTACATTAATCAGTCATACATTCCTGATTCTAGCATCAACTATGTATACTCATTTCCCTTCCCCATCGAAACAATAGGTTAGTACCTGTCTTAAAGCTTCCATCTCTTCACTAGCCACTCGCTTCTCAGAAGAAGTGTTCTTCAGCTTGGACTCTGCAAGCTCCAGCTCTGTTTGAAGCTTATCTACCTCTTTAATCACTTGATCTCTCTCACTCATTATGAGGCGGTATTCATTGAAAACTGAATCCCTTTCTTCTTTGTATTTTTCTGCATCCTTTGCTGCTTTCAGCTGCATTGTTTTGAACCTTGTCACCTCTGACTGTAATCGCTCCATCTCTCTCTGCAACTCCTTGTTTTGTGCTGTGGCGTTGCTTAGTTCCTGCTGTACTGATTCAAATCTAAAAACAAGCAGAAATGCCAATAAGATACTTGTTCCTCATTTTCCTTTTTCATACATTAAAGATTTGGCTGGATAACCAAACATATGCATTGGTAAAACACAACCGCAGAGGACATCTTAGACAATGTACTCTCAGTGCTGCAAAATAAAAGTTAGACTAATTATTGCTTTCGGAATATTAGTGAACCTTTAAGAATATTAGAGAACCTCTTTAAGGAACTGAAACATAAAAGTTGTTAGAAATCATTTAGAATTCATTTAATTATTAAAAGTAAATTTCTATCAAATTATTCTAAAAGGAATGCAAAACATCACCATTATTTAATAGCACAAGTTTAGCCTTATTTATTGTGTTGAGCTCTGCTGATCTTAGAAGTTAATTCCTTCTCCCAACACACACTCCCAGGCATGTGGGAAGAAGGGAAACAAATGCAGAAATTGCAAAAAACAGAAAAACTTCCACGTGCCCAAATATGCCACAAGGTTGGTAATGGACAAAAGTGGGTTTACAGTAAAAATGCAGACAATGGAACTAAAAGCAGGTAATTCAAACATTACTGTTTGTTTTCATCAGTTGGTCATCCAGTAACACTGAAATCAAAATATCTTAAACTGTCAGAAGTAATTTTTTAAAATTTAACACAGACTAAAACGTATGCACTTTATCATTACAACCTACTGAAGTATGGCACAATGAAAAAAAGGACATAAAATTAATTTAAAAGCAGTAACTTTTGTGTTTATAGTGACAAAGCATTCTTAAAAGTAGGAATATAATTCCACAGACAAGTTCAGTTAGGTTTGAAAAGGAACTTCTCCTGAGAGCAGTGTTTTACCACAATTGGACACTAAGATTTCCTTGCATGTTTTTTCCAAAACTCCCAGGTAAATGCCATCGGTGGAAACACTGTACCTAACCTGATGGACTTGTAGAGTTATCCAAATTTCAGGTGCCCACAAACCACTGGCAGACTTTGTTCTCTCTCTCTCTCACACACACGCCTCACACTGTTTAAAAGTGCAATTTCTTGTCTAATCCAGCATGTTGCCTGACCTTTCCCAAGAGAGAGCTGTAAACCCAATTTCAAGTATTTCCTTGAAAGCCTCAGTGTATTCAAAGCATTGCCATAGCATTACTGAGACATCTGCCAGTAATTTCAAAACCATCACCCTGCTCCTTTCGGGAAATTCTTCAGTTTAAGGGATCATCGGGCTGGCAGTAGAGAAGACCTAGCATATTACAATCTGGATTTCTTTTGTCTTTTCAGAACTGTAAGCATGAAGGTAAGAGGAATATACTACAGGAGAAATACAAGGATATATCAGAAATCTAAGATAGAGACTATGTCAAACAACCTCACTGCCATGTGAGAACCCACAGTACATTTGAAAACTATTTGGGGGTCAAATCAAGGACACCACGGGGAAGATGCAGGAAAGAGGAGAGGAGAAAAGATTTAAGGCAATGTTTGCCAAACAAAAAAAACCTGTCATCAGGAAGGGAAAAAAAAAAATAAAATCTGAGGAA
>JAYKAV010002185.1:1042109-1084347 GCA_035582835.1 Phoebastria nigripes | reverse complement strand
AAAAAAAAAAAAAAAAAAAAACAAACAAAGAAAAAACACCTAAAAACAACCAAACCACAACAAGCATACTAGCATGGGGAATTGATCAGAAAGGAAAGTCTCTGCCCTAGAGGAACACTCATATTAAATAGTGATAAAAACCTGCATAAAAACCTGAAAGCAAAGTTCCAGCTGAAACACCTTGGTCCTGCTTGACCTTGCATTACCTCCTAAGGAGGCAGCTGGATCACATTTTCACAGATGCCTTCTGTAGAGAAAGCCCATTTCTAACAACTGTTGTGAATGGATTCCAAGTAGCAGGGTTAGATGGGTCAGTATCAGTAAGCGTGGGTTTATAAGGAGCAACCAATACTGAAAAGAACCCTCACCAGGACCACCTGCTTTGTCTTCAACGCAATTGCAAACTACAGGCAGATCTGTTCAAGTGCCATAGCCCACATTCAAAATGCAGACACACATATAGGGTAAGGTTTAGCACATAGGAATTAGATAGCTGGTATAGCTAATTTGTAATCTGCAAACTATTCACCAACTAAATCATCTTGGTAGCATTCATATGCTGTGTATTATTGTGACAATGTTATAGATAAAAGAAAAAAGGCTGAACACTTCTCTGATATTTTTTAAGGCCAAAGATTCATTTCAAATGAGAGTTGGGCCACCACTGGAGTCTTATTCTTCCTGCTCTCTTTAAAACCTGTTTTGATTGTGTTTACAATTGATATTATTAAAAAAAATTAGTGCTGCAATTTATGACCCATTCATCCTCAAATTACAAGTTTGCTAAGTCTTATATTCTGAAAACTATACTCACCTAAAATGCTTTTTAAAAATTTTTGGTTAGTCACCCAGAGAAATATGGTTTTGGTTATGAAGAAAGGGTATAAACATAAGACAAATAAAGGTTTCTATAAATAGAAACAAATAAAAAAGAAGTCCAGACCCAAAGCCAACCAAATAAAAGGCAAAAATTCCTGAAAATCAGCTATATTAATTTAGCTGGATCACTGGTTCACAGGAACATGAGTATCTTGCATGAAATTCTTAAAACCACCCTCTGCTCCGTATCAAACCACACCTTCCTCAAGGAGGAGACCTCAATCACAAGGCCATAATACAAATATGTTAAGCTTCTGCATGGATCAGCATGGTTGCAGTGTTTCTTGTATTATAGATTAGGCTTTCCCTCACTTTCAGGAATCCATGGCAGTCTAAGTTACATAACTTATTCTCTTATTACTCATTCTCCTCTAACTTAATTAGATGTATCACAACTATGTACAYGCTATTCATGTGTACATTATTATCTATGCTTAGTCTCACGTTTTTTAAATACTAAAAGTCTATTAATGTGGAAAACAACATTTTTTTTGCCTTAGTCTGTGGGAGTTGTGTATTATCCCTAACTTATGTCAGTGAAAACATTCTCAACACTCCCACGGATGCTCTTTGGAGTCCTTATGTATATTAGCATTCTTCCTACCCCATACGGGTATCTGTGTAGGCTTAGTATCAAGGAGGAGCGGAGAGAGGTTAAGTGTGGTGTGACAGTGTCTGTGACCTTCTGTTTTGGCACTTGCACTGCCTGTAGCAGCAGCACCTTCCCAGAGAAGCGAGACTCCCAGACATCTGCATCCAGTGAACTCTGCTGCCAGCCTGAAGCTCTGTCTCAGAGTCCCACACGGTCTGCAATTCTAATGTCACGAAAAGTTAACTTATGCTTGAGAACATCTTCATTTGCTAAACACCTTTTAGAAATTATATCCTCCTATTGACTTGTTTTTTATATTTAAATAAAGATACATATGTTGATGGACTTACCACCCATCGGGGAGTTTGTTTGGAACACTAAGTCTGAGGTTTAACAAAATTTTGGTTGTATTTGACTCCTGTGTCTACAACTAAGAATAAACATAGCTTGAAAGGCAGACTATCCCTTTCTCACATGAGCTAAACAATGGTTAAAATTCCTTATACAATTCCAAAACCCTAACTGGGAAATCCTTTTCTCAAGAAAAAGCGCCATTTCTCCAAATAAACATCCCCATCACACCTTCTAGGACCTTCCAGAAAATCTTACATAGAAACGCACGCTTACTCACCACACCAAGAGAACATACACTAGAGAAAAATTTTAGAAAAAAAAGCTAGAAAAGTATTTGTGATTCTACCACAGAGAAAATAAGATGCTACATTAGAATTGTTACTGCTTTCACAGCCTATCTGAAGGTATCAAAACCTGATTATACCTTCTAAGAGAGGTTGAATATTGCTGCTGAAAATGTATTGCTGTGTCCCTTTGCTTCATTAACATGTCGATCTGTTTCTGAAGACGTCTGTTTTCCTCCTCAGCCTGTTCTAGGCGGCTCAGATCCGTATTGTGACTTGCGATCTTCTCATTGTACCGTTTCCTTAGGGCATCGTAATCCTTCTTGACACCCTCTAGCTTGTCCATTGCTGTATCATAAAGTTTATTTAATATCTCTGATGACCCATTTTGCTTCATAACCTAAAAAAAATGCCAGAAACTGTATTAATAAACTCAAATTTTAATCAGTCCAATAAATTTGATTTAAAATATATATAAGAAACAATATTAGAACAAAAATACATTAACCAATTTTACTAATCATTCTTTTTAATGACAAAGGAAACACTGAGCATCTTCTAAGCATTACTGTTACTCTAAGCATTACTATATCTGCTTAATGTTAACTGGGAAAAGAATCTGCTTTGTCACAACTTAGAGTGCACAAGTTTACAAAAATCTCTCTCTAACGGTAACCGCTACTAACAGTTATTAAACTCACATTGTTTTTTAAGTTCTTTGTCGTTTTAGCAAGAGGTTAATAGTTATTTGATGACCAAGACGATAGCTGTAATTTAGGAAATGACCACGAGGTGGCATTCATGACAGGTTGCCTGTATGCTCCATGAACAAATTAAATAATTTAAAACTTCAAGAGAATAAAATCTACCCTAAATATGTTATACACATAGGCATATATTTTAATATTCATACAATATTCATATAATATTCACCTGAGAACTACCCACAGAGGTTTGCGTTTCAAAAGCTATCCATAAAATATGAAGAGGAAGAGAAAAATCCATTTAAACATGAATAAAGTCTGACCTGAATCTTAGTTTCAAATTAATTTCCATTGACATGAGAATCTTGTAAATAGCAACGTTGATGATGAATGACCAGCAACAACAGAAATCCCCTAATGAGCTTCAGCAAATCTAGTCCTCCTTCCTTCTCAAAAGGCAAAAAATTGTGCCTGAAATGAGGCCTTACCTCCCCCCCCCCCCTTTTTTTTTTAAATGCTATGCTCATTTTTTCTGTTTTGCCTTTTAAAATTGAAATTTGGCCTTGATGGAGCAGTGGGAAGAAACAGAAATGCCCTATATAGAGACGTGCCAGGAATTTATATAATTTTAACAGTAGCCTACAAAGGTATGTTCCTAACTATCTGAAAATAAAAAGTATTAAAAAATTAGATGGAAAAAAAAGACAGAAAACGTGAGCTCTATAAAAAGTTGAAACCAAACATATAGCAACTACCATATATGCACAAATTGGCTCCTCATCTTCTTTTGTGTCTTATATTCAGAGTAAGGACCAGTTCCTGAACACAGAAGAACCTGGATGCCTGCAGACCAAAAGGAAAGGAGACCGAAAGAAACTGCCCGCTCTTTGCCCGATACTCACTGCCCACAGGTAGCGGATAACAACCGTCACTGTCAGGAAACCACTTCTCTACACAGGCAAGATAAGAGAGACAAAGTTCTTCAGCCTGACACTGGTCTCCTTTGACTAACCAAGACATGTAAAAGCAGCGAGTTACTGTTCATAAAGCAGTCCTGGAACAAGGCTGCATTTTGGTGAGAGTCTCCTTGGCATGGCTATTTCCACATACAGCCCTGTCCTCAGTGGATTCAGTAGCATAACCCGCACAGAGCTGGACCCATGATTAGCTAGCATGCTTCAGTGAACCATTTCAGATACGCTAAACATGTGATAAACTGTAGGCATATGTAAAGTGTAAATACATGTTGATTTAAACCCGCACAAGAGAGCCATTTTCCTGAAGACTACTTCCCAAAGCATTCTGAGAACAGGTTTGAGAACCAAGTATTTGAGAATCCAAACAGAAACAAAACACTTCTCACTGTCTAAAGCATATATGGAATGACTTTTTGCTGAAAACACACTAAATTAAAGGACAAATATACTAGAAATTGGATGGAATTCAGCATAAACTTGCTAACAGAGATTTGATGGAGGAAGGCAGAAACGCCATAAACAGGAAGCAGTGTAATAAGGAAGGTCTCCCATTCAAAATCCCAGTCTGAGAAAAAGTAAATAGTCCCAGCTGGACCGAGGAAGACAGCCATGGCAACAAGAAACTTCATATGCAAGCAGCAGAAACTTAAGCTGGTCAGCTGCTACACAGCAAATCCATGACAATCCCACACGAAGAGTAACCCGATCAGAAGTTTTTGCTCTCTGAGGCCACCGAGATGTTGTGTTTTGCTACGGCCTGACGACGAAACAACATGTCAGAGGGATCAACATAAGCAGTGTTAGACTAATTCAGATGAGAAATGACACAGACAGTGTAAGACTCTTGGCGCCTCTTCAAGACACCGTGATTCACTCTGACATGCTGAGAAATAGAGTTACACAACTTTCTCATCAAGAGTCACATACATAGTTTTCTTGAAAGGTTTAATCGTGATGCTGACACGAGACTGAATTTCTTTAAATAAATACTGACAGTGATACTTCAGCCTCCTCCTGTGCTGCCAGATAATTTCAAACTTCAGGACAGAACCTCAAAATACAATAGCCTTCTCTTGGAGGTTTTACATCCTTGCTTTGCAGACTGGGAAACTGAGGCACAAAACAACTAAGCGATTTGCCAAGGTTTACACAGCAAAACATTTCTGCTACACAGAACATCAGCCATCTTCTGAACCAAGCCACTAAACCATTTCACAGCAGAACTCTCAAGTAACGTCAGAGGAAGGGATCAAAAGGAAATACAGATCTTCACTCCTCTTCGCACTAGCCCTCAAGCACCTCCCAAAGCGCCACTCAGCACATCCAGCCTGCTTTGACCTTTGCCCCTCCTACCCTAGCAAATAATTATTTTTGTTTGCATAGGTTTTGCTTCTGAAGCCTAATGTTTGACTTGCACGTTTGCCCTGTGAATCAGCCTACACACAGTTAACTGAGATATTCTGTTTAACCATTCCACATGTTGCTGTAACTACTCTAACTAAATGATCAGATTTTTCCATAGGGGAACTGTGGACCTGATATGACCAGTTGCTCCTTACTATTACTCTTACTTTTCTTTCTTCAGAATGTGTGAACAATGTTGTCCTAGAGACAACCTGTTATATACAGCTCTGAAATGTCCACCTCTTCCTGAAAAGCTTGTCTTTTTTTGTTTTAAGTTCAAAAACATTAATCAACCTGTAGCTTTGTTCTAACTGAATAGCGTCTGCAAACCTAAATAACCAAACTTAGCTCAATCATTCCCCAAACCATTATGGTGTCACTAGAATAATTAAAAAAACAAACAAAAAAACCCAAAAAAAACAAAAAACAAAAACAAAAAAAAAAAAAAAAACAAAAAACCACAAAACAAAAAAAAAAAAACAAAAAACACCAAACCAAAAAAAAACCCAAAAAAACCCCCAAAAAAACCAAACGTATCTGTCACTCTTTTTTTTATTGTGATACTTTCCAAAAAACAAACATAGCATGCAAGTTTAAAGCTAGCCCTGTCCCGTAAAATACCCGAGGAAAATAGCCATCTTTTTAATCACTTTGCAACTTCAAGCTAGGATTTTGATGCCTCTCCACCCACTTAAAAAAAATACCATGCATATGCAATCTTCCTCGTGTACTTTTTTTTCATCTCTGCATCAAAATTTCTTAATACCACCTAATATTCTATATGCCTCATTCTTTTTTCCAGCTAAACACAGAAAATCAATTAGTATCCAAAACCTCATTTTCTCCCCTAGTGCTGTAAAATGTAAGGCAGATGTTTTAGAATGAGTAAGACACAAAAGGCAGCAACGCTGCACATTCGGGTTTATTGACTTATTTATCAAAGAAGCAATTCATGATCTCTTCAAGGGCTTACACTACAAGCTGTAGCTTACCTGCTGCTGCTGGCTGCGCAGGTCCGTTATCTCTTTCTGATCCTCATCGTGAAGTCTCTTCATTTCCTCACATGACTGCTGGAGATGATTATGTTCTCGCACCAACTGCGTGTTTTTCCTCTTCAAGGTATCCATGTCCTCCTTCAGCTGTGACTGGTCACTCAGCAGCCGGCTGTGCAACGTGCTGCCGTGGCACACAAAAAATGCTCTTAGAGGCCAACTTGCCAGGACAAAGTCCTGGACTAATTCATTTCAAGCATGAGTTTCCTACCAAGAAAGCAGGTCAAACTAACTCAATTCTGCACATTTGAGTAGTCCAAGCACCAAGAAAAAAAAAAAAATCAGAAACAAACAGGGACAAAAATATGAAAATACATGAAAGCACACAGTACTCTTAAACAGCATCAGAAGAGATGGTGGTTTTAAGCCACCCATCAATGCCATTTCATAGCCATTTTAAAAGCAAGCAGATAGACAAACAGAAATGGTGTAATGCAAGCATAAGATGATCCTGGAGATAAYAGGAATTATCCCACTAATCACCTCCACTTTCTCTTGGGCCCCCCAGCTGAGCAGCAGCTAACCAAAATACAGATGAAAACTACAAAAATCTCCTTGTATGCTGTTGTTTTAAAAAACAAACAAAAAAAAAAACAAACAAAAAAAAAACCCCAACAACCAACAAAAACATGCTGTGTATGTTTCAACTACATTCAAGCAGGTAAAAAGCTATCAATGTTACTCCAAACTTCATTATGTAAGCCATAATTATTGAAAGAAATACACTCTCGCTTAAAAATTAAACAATTGAGAGCCACATGATAAGGCTATCATTCAGATTATAATTCAAGGTAGCAGTCCAAAATTAGACCAGACCACTGCTGAAAAAGAGCAAAAAAATCAATTGAATGTATTTTACTACCATAGATCAAATAAAGAGTGACATTTGGATACTGACAAGTATTTTTGTTGTTGAAACAGAATGATTCAAACTGAACTCTCACACCTGCTGGTAAAGTGTTTGAAGTCCATATTTATAAAAAAACCACATATAACACACAGCAATGAATAGAATCAATTTAAATTTTAAAGTACTTTTGTATTCCTTCCTTATGAAGTGAAATACCAGCATTTCCTGCACAGAATGACCCAAAGCATTTTAAAAAAACCAAAAAAGTCTTCCTTGAAATTAGGACAACCTGCTAAAAAAAAAGCCTTTGACAAATTACATTCACACAATTAAACACACATAATCTTTACATGTAGGTTATTAATCTGTTATCTGTTATTCAGATTTTGTTGGAAATTATAAATTCTTTGGAATGGTAACTTTTTTTTTTTTTTTTTTTTTAAAGTATGGGGTTTGAAGAATTACTGCAGGAGAAAATAACATTTGAACAGCATATTCTACTCAATTCTTTTCTTTACCCTGAGAATTACTCACAGGATGAAGAGGAATTGCATGCATAGATTTCAACATGTGTTGTCATGTTTTGGGCACCTAAACTCCAGCAGTGAGTTTCAGCCTCCCTAAAGTTTTAAGTAGGAAACTGAATTATTCAAATCCAAGTAAAGAAGTTCTTATAATAATTAAATATTATTTATTTATTAATAATTATTAATAATTTAATTAATAAATAATTAAAATAATTAAATCTTATTCAGAATTACCTCTGAATCAATTAAAACATGCTATACTTTCTTCTGACCAGATAATCTTAATCTGTACAAGTGTAAATGTGAAAGCTTGTACTTGTATATATGCATCATTTTTCAGAAGCCTGAATTCTTGGTCTCTGAAGAATACGGCTATATTCTTGGTATACTTGAGTATTTCAATCAATCACTCTGTCTTTTAAAACTCAGAGTTTTTCTCCTCATATGAGAGGGTAAATCCTTTTATACTATCATGAAAATACTGAAATAAACAGTATAACACAGTATGGTTTCAGGGATTACAGAACTCCTAAATAAGGTAAGCAAAACACTGATTTTTTAGGATAAAGAATACAAGTGTTTCACGTCAGCATTGGATGGACATAGGTAATTCAGCTCTGAAAAAATCCATCTACAATGTACAGAACACTAATGCTTTGCACAGAATTCCCTAGCAAATTAAAGTACTTGAAAATCCTCAAATGAAACTAGGAATAAAGCGCTTTGTAAAGAAGCCACAGAACTTGCTACATCTGTACCTGCTGACAATCTTTAATACTATTTTCAGGTTTTGAAGAACATCATAAGGAAACGATGCCTATCTTTAAAGGCTTGAAGAGTTGTGGGTGAAAGTGCTATGTAAGAACCAGCAGCCCCCAATGAAAACAAATGCTGTCATTAAATACTAGTCATATTTTATAGTGTAGATTTAAGTGAAATAAACTTCAAACCAAGAATTTATCTGCATTTCTATTTCTGAGCTGTCTTCCACTGAAGTGAAGGAAACACGTTGCTACTTGCATCAATGACTGTTTTTTAAACAGAAATACATGCTAGAAATATTCACCAATTTCTCCCTATTTTATTGCATTTTCATAAACGCTTGCAATTGGTCTAAGCCGGTGTTAAAACTTAAACAAGTCAGCGTGAGAGCTATCGCAACCTATTAAAAAAACAGTAACAAATTACATTCTCTCAAATTATATTCTGCTCTCCAGCCCAACWGCAAGACTATTGGATTGTAATTGCAAGTCAGTAACTAGGCTTTCCTTGTCAGTGTCCCATTAAGACATCAGTGATTTCCATCTCGGATTCTTCAAAATAAAACAAGCAATCCATACTTTATCATTTTAAACAGGCTGGAAATATTTTATCTGATGCATGCAAACATTAATCTTGCGATTAAAGTGGAAAAACAGAATAAAACAAAACATTATTTTATTACCATGTTCTAATACTTTATGATCTAGCACAGACCGGTAAACTCTTACCTCATACAGCTTTACTAATACTTACTGATAGAAGTCTGCCTCTTTTGCTGCTTCTTCACACCTTTTTAGTGTCTTGGTGTGTTGATTCTGCAGAGACTGTAGGTCTGACATGGCCTTCATGCACTGAATCTTCAGTCTTTCATAATCGTGATTTGGCTTTGGACTAGGCCTAGCATGGAAAAAGAACATGAAGTCAAACATCAGCTACTAAAGAGAATGAAAAGTCTGGGAAGTTACTATCCAATAAATAAATAGTATCACACAACTGTTGACACTTAGGTTATATCATGCTTTAATTTAAATACTGACCACTTTACGTTAAGATGCAACCACAAATAAAAATTCACTGACTTTAGCCTGTATTAGTTTTATACTGAGGCCTAACATCTTACAATGTGATAACTCTGTCTAACGCCAACACAGCCAAAAACAGTCCTGAGTGTGCACGTACCTCTCTTCTCAGCAGTCATATCACAGAGCAGAACTGTCACTTGATACAAGAACAAGTCAATCACAGTACGCTCGGCTTTCCTGTGCTACCATGTCAAAACTCTCAGAGAAAAAGCACAGAGCTGCAGTGAGAGTGGGGCTGAAAAGAGGCTGCCAAAGTCAAGCGAGGGCTGCATGGAGACCTGGGCTAGGAAAAACTTCTCATCTGGGCAGCAGCTAGAGGACCTTGTCTACAGCTCCCTAGGAAAATCAGCATTAGGGTTGAGAGGAAGAATTTCAATGGGACACCAAAACCATCCTGCTGGCAGAATTTGACCAGTTTGACTAATCGATCATTGAATTTAACTAATTTGACCAAATCATTCTACTGAATTACTTATCTGATTGAGCGTTACCATGTTCTTTTAAATTACTATAAATGAACGAGAAAACATGTCAGAATCTACCTCACATTTCCATAAGATAACCCAAATTTTGTTCAAATAATTATTAGGAATCTCCAATACAATATAATCTCCAATAAGCAATTTTCAGTAAGCTGAACAAAGTGAAAGCCCAAGTCAGTCAAAAGAAAATTTTTGACTGAAATTTTTTTTAGTGTATCAGGATGATTGGGAGAGGAGAAATTTTCTAAAATAATCTACCTTGCCAAGCTATTGACCAACATAGATTATGTCTAGAATGTGTGGTCACTGCACATGATACCTTTACGTATTTATTAGAAAAATCATAAATCATGCTAGAAACTAAATTAGCAGAATGATGCCTTTTTGTTTTGAAGCACCAAGCTCTAAAAGAGACTCTAAATTGAACTGTTCCGCCTCTACAGAGTCACAAAATTTTTGCACCATTGAATTTTCTAGTTTCAAAATGAAGCTTCTGACAGTTGTCCCTGTGTCATCTCCTGGGTCTCTCATAACTCCACAGGCAATGAAAAAAACAAAAAACAAAACAAAACAAAAACACAAAAAGAAAACAATTGCTTTCTAACTTGACTCTGTTTATTCTCATATCAGATTTGCTCCATTGCTGCACAGAACACCCTTTCTCCCTCCCACCTCACTCCCTCCCAAACAGCTTCACTGTAAGCGGAGCCGGAAAAGCAATCAGAATTCTCTTTGCTTCATACAAAAACAGCAACATGGACTCTGGAACTGAAATGCAGCTGGCAATTGAATCGAAATGAAAATGGTTTCACACTGCTGCAGTGGTGAGAGCTGTTTAAAAAACAACAAAAAAAAGCCAGCCACATATGATTCACAGACTTTTAGGGAGCATGTGTATGACATGAAGGTGCTTTTTAGCAACCCAGTTGCATTTGCGTTGCTGAGTAGTAAGGCCTTCAACTGTAATTCCTCTTTTTCTCCTTTCTCCAGAGAAGTACTCCTGGGGAAAACAAAGCCAAAAAACTCTTCCTTGACTGGCAGACTTTAGCAACAATTAAAAGCCAAATTCATATAAAGTAACCAAATATTCAAGTCACATCTAGAGGGATATCTTTTAGGGGTTTTTTAAATTCCCTGTTTAGGGGTGCCAAAAGAAGTAGTACGTTACTCATACAGTGTTACAGACATATTACCGCAACTACTGCAGTGTTATTCTTTTAAAATACAACCCTAGTTAGCATAAGTAAAACTCAATTTGAAATGTTCACACCCTTGACAGAATCACTAAAAACCCAAGTATTGGTTTAAATTAGACTTTAGGGTGAAATTATTGAAAGTAGACACCATCTGTCCACCACAGTCATTAAAACGACAACATTAATTGAAACACAGTTTAACTCTCAGTTGAAGCGTTAAGCTTACTGAGACCCACTAATACATGTTCATACTAAGCTTGTAATCATAAATTCATATTCGTGCAAAATATTTCAGTGTACGAATTTTTACTGAAGGAGAACCATTAGGTCAGTCTCAAAGCTATGGTGAGAACTTGTTCTACAAGTCTAACATCAATCATGTGTATTTCATATATTGCTGAAGTAACACTAGCATTATTCTAAAATAAATAAAATAAATAAATAAATAAATCCTATCCTGTACACATACGGATACTATGTAGGTAACTACAGAAGTTAGCCTACCTACACAATGAGGAAGGAACAACAATGCCACCAGTAACATCCTGCATTCTAGCTTGTCTACATGAAATAAAAAACACCTGGACAGCCAAGGACATACGTTCCACCATGCTGTTCCAAGAGTTTGTCTCAGCAAGAAAAACAGGGATACGCACAGGAGGAATACTGGTCAGAAGTCAAAAATTAGAACTGTTGCAACAAAGCAGTCCATTCAAATGCATGTAGTGGTTGACTCTTGTTTAAGACAGACCACCACAGTTTTATGCTAAAATGCCTCATAAAATACAGAAAACTCTGATTTCAATATAGGAGGGGTGTCAGTTACTATTTTGGAAGCATTGGTTCAAATGTTAACAAAATTTAAAATGCCAGTGTCAAAGGTCCAACTGTTTTTCTGATATTCATGTAACAACTCTAAAAATCCTTTGTATTCCAGTGGAATTACCCCGAGCGTAAATCAAGGTCACAGCGAGACTGACGTTTACATGTATCTGATGCTGACATAAAAGCCAATGCCAATGGCAGATACAACTTTGTGGGCAATGCCTACCCAACAACTTGAAAATGTTTTCATTTACTATTGCAATTCCAACAACAACTACAGATTACACGTAAAACAGTCTCTTCTCAAAGGCAGTTTTCATGGGTTTTGTTTGTATTGCAGTTCTCTTCTACTACTACGTAAGTAGCAAGAATAGCAAGTTTAAGTCTATAAAACGCACCTTGAGCACACTAAGTTATTTGGTCAAATCTTTGCTTAATCACCACAACACGTGCACGCATACAGTCACTGTCAAGTGACACAAGCACAGCATGAGCAATCCTACTCCTGACCAGCAGGATGACACATGTTCATCTGATTCAGCACACCACAATCCACTTCTGTGGCTCCTCTTCCACTGCTCTAGGCTTAGTCAACACTTGCTTTGGAAAGCAGCTCTCGGTTTTGCAACTGCCAGCCTTCACAGCCAGCGCAGCCCAGCCTACGAATGTGTTGCAAGCTGCAACTGTTTTGAAGCACGCCATCGCGACGTGTCAAGATTTGCCTCTACACCACCTGTGTTTGGTACAGCCACGGTTAAAGCGGCATACACAGCCAGGAAAGCAAAAGCCCTTTTTGGGTCATAAAAGTCACCATCTAAATAACGATCTTTCAGCTTTCACACTTCGGCGTAACAGTTTGCAATGTCTGGGCTTTGACTCCTAGAAAGCTGAAGATCAGTTTTATATAAGCAAAGAATGCAAAACAAAGTAAAAAAATTACCAGCAAGCTTTCAAAAACCATATATGTGTATGAGGATGGGAGGAGTAGTTGCTTTTATACTGAAGGAAAAAAAAGTCAACTAATAATCTTCATTCATTTCCCACTCTCCAAATATTTAATGGTTTGGAAGGCAGCATCCTCCATCTAACAGACACTGTCCAAGCACTGCCCCAATGCAATGTTTATTTTGATGAGTTGTTCTTTAAGCTGTAAACATTTGTATTTTCCACAACGTACAAATCCTGCACTGGCAGCAGCAGATTGATTTGACAATTAAAGAGCAAAAACTAGGGCAGTCTAGAGGACAGCTCATCAGAACTTTATTAATAGCATCCTGGATTATGGAGAACATTATTGTAAGCTATAAAATCCTCAATGCCTAAGCTCTAGTGACTTCAAATAAGAAATCCCTCTGTATAAATAAGTAACTGGAAGCTATGCAAAAGATGTTGACATTTGACAACCTTTTCCTCTCCCATCCCCGCAACACTTGGAGACCCTTAGATAGAACACAATCCTCTTAAAGTAACCCTCAGAACTCATGGGGGGAGGAAGGGGGCATTAAGATAGGTAGCTAAGGAATGAAGAAAATGCCCAGATTCTCTCAATTCCAGTTCACTGGTTCAAATCTTGACCTTATCTCATAAGGACAAAAAGTTTAATTAACCACCTGACCACGTACAGATAGAGCTGATGAAGTAACAGATACAAACCACAACAAATAAAACATTAAAGTTCAGAGAAGCTATGCATCATGGCAACACCTCCCAGAAAATCTCTTCTTTGCTCTTATTTCAGATTCAGTGACAGACAATTTTTTCCAAGGGCCAAAAAATTTCTCTTACATGTGCTTCCTGCAGGCAAAAAGTACCTGCTCAGTGTGCCCAAAGTCACATTTATAAACAGTAGCAGATCTTTAACCCTCTAAAATAAACCAATTCTGTTTCCTTATCTACAATTAACTCATACGCTCTCTGAGTACTATCTTCCTCATAACTTATCAACCCTCAAATCAGAATGAGCTGCATAAGGCTGCTGGCTATTAACTGACTTTGAACATGTTATTTTAATTTGGCAGCGCCCATAACTTCTCAGTGGAGGAGAGTTCCTTACTTTCAACATGTTAATGCTACATAGTCCCCCAATATATGTATACCAGAAAGCGTACCTCCTAAAAAACACTTACTCCCCTCAAGAGAAGTCCAAACCTCTCTCTCCTTGCAGAAGCACAGGAATAGCTGAGATTTTTTTTCCTCTCCTAATTTCTGTCCTCCAGCCAAGTATTCAGAGCTATTTCCCTTTCTTCTCTCTTGCTTTCAAAACAGCAAATGCTTCAGCCACTGTCTTCTTTCTCTGCCCACAACATAACCCAGGAAGCCTAAACAACTTGTTTGCTTTCTTCTCTCAACATAGAGATGAGCCCTACTCCCCTCATTCCCACAGCAAAATTGCCAGAGAAAGCAGGAATAGGCATTCAACAGGCAGCTCTGAAACGTGGATGTGGTCACTTACGTACACACACATCACCAGGATGCAGGTAGGTTACAAGCAACATATATACATTGCAATATCCTTGCTGCTTTACAGGCAAGCAGGAGTCAAGGCACTTGAAAACACTACTGAGGACTAAATTAAAATGTTACATTTTCTTTATTTTTACCTGCAGTCATCAAAAGTTGATCCAGGAGATGAAAGTGCAAGTCGCTTGCGCAGCTCATCCCTCTCACGAGTTACCTGACGGAGCTGATATAGTATCGTCTCCAGCTTCTCACTCATTTGTCTTGTGTCTATTACAGGTGGTGGAGATGATGCTTTACCAGTCGTACCTGACCAAGGGATAAATAATTGGCAGTCAGAGAACTCCTCAAAAGAACAATACAACTTCACTAAAGAAGTTAACACTAATTTAAAAAATCCTGTATTTTTGCAGAATCCTGTTCAAAAATGAAACAAGTCACGGAAGTTTTCATCAGTGAGTTGACACAAGAATAACTCCAATTCAGTCAGACCCCATGCTAGCAGAAAGGCCCTATCTGTGTTGCAAGTTAGTTTGCATGAGTAGGTTCCTTGCTTACTCATGAACTTACAAGTTGCCTAAAAGACAAGGCAAGTTTGCAGTCACAATTGCAAAGACCTCAGAAACTACCATCGTGAC
Source organism: Phoebastria nigripes (assembly GCA_035582835.1). Lineage (NCBI taxonomy): Eukaryota > Metazoa > Chordata > Aves > Procellariiformes > Diomedeidae > Phoebastria > Phoebastria nigripes. The sequence goes on along the minus strand of JAYKAV010002185.1, from coordinate 1,069,282 downwards.
AGAAGTCATAGGTACAAAGTTATTTCCAATAAAGAACCATGTTCTTGCTGCTANAAAAAAAAAAAAAAAAAAAAAAAAAAAGTAAATCCCACTCACATCAACTTACCCCAGCAACAGCAGATAAACTGTTACAGCACAGGAGCTCTTTTCCTGTTCCTTTATCTAGCAGCACAGACATACTATTCTGCTATGTGCTACTGCCAACGTTTATTTTTAACGCAATTCTATGCTTTCACATGTTGCAGTTTATCAGTCCAGTATGTGAAGTTAAAGATGTGACTTGCCAACAAATCATGAGAAATGAGCTTCATTTTTAATAACATTGGCTAAAATGAGCACATTACAATCACTGCAACTGGACTACACATCAAATTTCCTCTAAGGGGCAGTCATACATTAAAGAGTTTTGTGGGATCTTTTAATTCTCAGCTTTGTTAATACCAGAGATGAACAATGATGCCTGTCTTCTCAGACAGCTATAGCAATACAAAGACGTATTCTTCCACGTGAGAGATGAGAGTGTGGTATATTATGTTTCACAATATGCTGACAATTAATTCAACTGTAATTTTAGTTCTGCCCATTTTAATCATTTTAATGCACATGAGAGCAAACTCAAAAGATACAGGTCACTGATATGAAAGTTAAAGGCCTAAATGTATACAGGAGATTACTATTTTCTACCCAAAAGAGAAATTCTAGAAATAGTTTGCATAATTATACAGTTGAAACAAGTTGCTGACAGATATATTAACTTGTTAGGATGTACCTTTATTATGCCTTTTTTTAAAATGAAGAAACAAAAGATACAACAGTAAAATAATGCTGTCTTTTCAAAGAAAGAATTTCAAAGAAAGTAATTTCATCTGATCAAAAGCTAATTAGTTGCAAGGATTGACTTTTTATCTCTAAACCCAGTTCAGCAAGGTATTGCAGAATGCAAAAACTCCCTCCAACTTTTAAGTGGAACTACCTGTGCTTTAAAGTTCCCACACCAAAATAACTGCAGGGTCAGGGCTATCACACATACAGCATCTAGAATAATAGGATGTTCTTATTCCTTTCAGCTGTTACTGTAATTCTATAAGGAGAATTTATGAGCACAGACTGTTCTTTTAATCTATTGCATAATAATGTATGTAAATGCTCTAATAGCAAACTGAAGAAATAAAAAATTGCAGGAACAGCCTGCATTCTGTAGAAAGACACAAACTCACATCGCTCAAAAGAATTCTCAATGGCGGCTGCATTTGGGCTTTCTCCTACTACTTTGTTTCACTCCACCATCCAGATGGAGCCCCTTCATCCACACAAGGATTAAGGATCTCACACTTTTAAGATGCAGTTATCCTTTCTTTTTCTAAAATAAGAACCATTCTACATAATTTTTAAGGCAAAATCATACAGAAACCAGTAAAAATACAAATGCACTATCCTAGGCTCATGATATAGGGAATAAATAGGAAAAAAAACAAATGGACAGATAAAAAAAGTCAGAATATGTATTCATTTGGAATAGTTTGGACACATTAATAAGCAGAGAGTTTCATAAACAAATGAAAAGCTAAAGGCAGACAAACCTAATTCAGGTACTGACAGGCTGCATGGTCTTGGGTAAATGCGGTGCCAACGTGCACATCCTCTCACTTGAGCTGACACATCAGAATATGCATAATAGTGAAAAAGTCCCCTTCTCATCCTTACAGAGAAGTTCAAAAGCTTATCTGTCATCCTGGGGCTGCTTGCGAGCAGAACAGATGAACAGCGTGCAAGGGGCACAAGAGAAAAGAGGAGATAAATCAGGAAGGCTGGCGTGCTTCACATGGAGGAAAGGGCACTGGATTAACAATAGTCCATCACTAGTATCAGTGTTAACCCCAACAGCAGTCCCATGGACAACATCCGCTACACAAGTCCTACACAAGCATGCAACGGCTGCTCTGGGAATCTAAAACATAGTAAAAGGAGGTAAGAGTTATACCTCTGCTCCTTGTGGTGGTGCATTCCCCCCGCCACTCCACAATCTCAGAAACTCCCGTTAAACCTTGGCCTTGGTGTAATAAGTCAGGCAGTGAAGCGTCCCTTTACCTTATCAGGAACTCTTGCATAGCTGAGGTTGGGGAATGTATTGATCGTACCAGAAACTTCCGCTGCCTGGCCCAAGTGGAGGAYGAGAGTGGGGATAATTGTCATCCCGATACCCTTATCTTGAGTACTAGTCGTAGCTCAAGTGGAACGATACCATTGTTACTGAAACCCTGAGAGTTTTGACGGATGACTGAAGTCAATCACCTTGCGACCCTATAAACAGTGGTCCCAAGTGAGGCCCTTTCAGCTCTCCTGGACCGCAGCAGGCTGCGCCCAGAATCTCCAAGTGGAACGCTCCTCAGAGTTCACGAACTCTTGAGTTTGCGATATTCGGAGGACCGCTGCCGACTGGCAGGGGACCTGGGCTGCAACACTCCTCAGCCAAAGCACTCCTCAAGGCTCAGCCCACTGGGAAATGCCAAGACGTTTGACGTGAGTATTTCACTGAACTCAAGGGGAATTTTTAACAGGTATCCCTTTGTATATTTATTTTGTGTGTGTGTGTGTGTGTGTGTGCGCGTGTGTGTGCATGTGTGTGTGTGTGTGTGTGTGTGAATTGATGGAGGTACCCACTAGCAAATATAGTCTGCTAAAATCTTATGATCTATCTTAAGATCGGGAATGAACCTTAGACTGCTGCTAAACACATAATAATCCTTTAGACATAAACCGTTGACCAAGTCTGGGACTAGGGGTAGATCCAGCTGGGTCTACTCTGAACCTTGTGACTCAACGGGAGGGTCTCCTTACCCTTTTGTATTAGACATAATCCATTGTCCAAGTCTGAGATGAAGATTGGATCCAGCTGGGTCCTCTTTGAACCTTGTGACTCAACGGGAGGGTCTCCCTTAACCTTTTCGTCCTCGTCCTCTGTATAAATCATTCCAACTCAATTCTAACACAATGTCCTGGTTTCAGCTGGGATAGAGTTAATTTTCTTCCTAGTAGCTGGTACAGTGCTGTGTTTTGGATTTAGTAGGAGAATAATGTTGATAACACACTGATGTTTTAGTTGTTGCTAAGTAGTGTTCACACTAGTCAAGGACTTTTCAGCTTCCCATGCTCTTTTCCTTTGTACGCTTCATCCATGTAGTAAGTGATAGAGTGAACCTTGCCATCAAACTCTGTTAAGTCGCAAGACAAGACTGCTTTAAAGACAGGCTAATTAGCCTTAGGAAAGAAGCTTTCTTGCCTAATGTGAAGCCATTCATCTTAGTACCAGAAAAGGTTATTTTTCATTAACTTGTCACTTTTTAAAGTATGTCAACAAATACTTTCATCTCAAATACAATGATATTGTTGTCAACGCATAATACCAGCCAAGACAGGTACGCCTTTTAAGTGCTGTAAAACTACAGATCAATACAATCCAGATATTCCCCCTCTTATCCTTAAAAGAAGTCCAAGAAGTTTATCTTTGCTTGATTTACTAACAACCTTACATTTTCAATAGTTGTACAAAAGGTCTCATAAATGTTAAATCAGATTTGTGGATGCTCAAAAAGAAAAAAACTTAAAAATTCAATAAAATCCTCTTTCATCAGAAAAATTCAATACTCTTCATTTCCTTTAAAGGGGCTTTTATAGCTGAATGCTAAAAGCCTTTTATTGCATCTGACATCCTGACGCAGCAGAAGGAAAGTGACCTGTGCTTCCAGCTCTGTATTCTTTTTCCATCTGACTACATATTTTACACAACAGTACTTCCTTTCTGCACTTTAACCAGTCAAACTGGTCTTAAAATGCACAAGCCTTATCCATATTATGCCACCTTTCAGTAACTCACCTGCTTTCTCAGACAACCTGGATTTGTGAAAACGCATTTACTGCATGTCCTGCCAAGTGTAACTCATTCATCTGTTTCAGTAAGCCTCACAACTCATTTTTCATGTGAGCTGCACTTGGGCTCTGAGAACCCTACCATATGAAAGTCACCTCCCTGGCCAGCCTCCAGGTAAGCAGCGCTCCACCAAAGCCTGAAACAGCCTAACAGCGGGGATGCGTTGCATGGGCAAAACGCATTTTGCCCACAATGCAATACATGCATGAAGTCCCGAGTATGCATTGACTTAATCTAAAACAAGATTTTAACAGGATTTCCATCATACATCGTATAAAAGAAAAGCCTTAAAAACAGAAGCTGGAGCAATCATATCTTCCATAATTATAGTCCAAATGCTGGACTTCACAGAAACCACGAAGATCCATTATTGTAGTATATACCAAATATAATTCTTGATGATTACTCTAATCATCACTGATTGAAGAGATAATACAGCCACACAGAAACCACCACTCAGTTAGCTTCATATTTGGGGATGGGGTAGCACACTTTTTGAAGGAAAAAAGAACATTTTAAGAGAAACAGGGCTGGGAAACTTGTTAAACTGACCAAGATGTACCATAATGCCGAATCAATATAATGTTGAGGTAGGAAAATGGGTACCAATGCATGAACAGCTACTTTTAAGAAATACCATTAACATATTTTGAATTATAATAAACCGATTACTCTTTGAGAAATACACTTGTATGGCAGGTTCAACTAATTCAAAAGGCAATGTGTCACAAGCTAACAGAATGCCTAAATTTTACGATGATTTTTTAAATTCATCTTACAAATTTGTGCCAATTCTTGCTTGCAAACAAACAGGAGACTATTCATTGTACAGTCAAGCCTTTTTCATTGCTTTCTTTCATAAAAAAATAAAATCAATGGGGAATTTCAGAAAATTATTTCTTTATGGCTTTGTAAATCATGACAGAAAAAGTTAAAAAAGACTTGCAAGATGTATTGCAAAGCATGATCAACAGTGTTTCTTCCCAAGCTCAGGAAGGGGTGGGGAGTAAAGACTTATGCATGCACGAAAACGTGTGCTAGAACATTTACTGTCTTTCAATAATTCATGAGGACTAGAACAGGATTACATATCAGAAGTTATCATTTAGATACATTTCTTCAGTCACATCTTTTGAAGTGGTCTTGAAATAGCAGAGACACAGAACAGAATTGCATGTACATGAAATAAAACATTAGTAAAAAAAAGCAGCAGTACATTGAGGAAACTGAAAGCTAAAATAATGAACTGTGGAAACAGTTTCATCTGACAGACAGAAAACCTAATAGGTTATGAAAGCGGTGAGGATCATGTAACATGCAAGGACAAAAGAATGGGTAGCACTTCAGTATTTGTTTTAATGCAGAATATAACAAGCTAAACAAACCCACCAGCATGTAAAAACAAACTTTCAACTTCAGTAAGTTTAAGACTTTTGAAAAAACTAAACAGTGGTTCTAGAAAGATCAGCATGAGAGAAAATCTACAACCTAATACTCAAAAATAGCAAGGAGGGGGAAAAAAGGGCAATATGTCAATTCAAAAAGTCCTTGCAGAACTTTGCTGACCTAAAACACAATAGAGAGAGAAATCTGTTACCATGACCAAGGAAAACACAGCTGAAGCTTCTGGGTTTGAATATTCAGGAGCTCCCTGGTGGGAAAGCTCAAACCCTACATTTGTCAGGTTTACAACCGCACACTGAAAGAATAACCTAGACAGAAGTGTCCAGTCTGAACCCAAGGGGGACAACGACTAGGGTCAACCGTTGCACACCAACCAACAGGATGAGACTCCACCAGCGCTTGTTCCTTCACATCTTCTCCTGCAGAGGAGTTGTGAGCATCGTCTCACCATACTGTTTTACAGCCCCAAAAGAAAACTGCTGACACCAAAACGATTTCCTGAATGCACAGACTGCTACAAAGCCTCAGGGAGTACTGAAAGACACTGTGTTCCCGACATGCTGTCTGGAGTGCAGGAGATGGGTATTCACACACACTGTACTTCCATTCAGATCATTACACACCAACCAGATCTTCAGAAATTCTTCCAGGGAGCTGCCAAATGTTAACAAGATATTATAGCAAACAAAATACCATGAAGTGGTCAGCTATTCATTAGCGGTTCTCAAGCCTTATCTATGCAGAACCCTTAAGAGACCAAGAATTAACTCAAACTGATTCGTTAAAGGATATGTTTAAAAAAAAACCCCAAAACCACCAAAAAACCCCACCAAGAACCAACCAATCAAAAAACCCCAAACAAAAGCCAAAAAACCCCAACCCTCCTCCTCCAAGACTGCATCACTATACATCAGCAAAGTCAACTTTTTTGTTGTTAGTGTTGTTTTTTTTTAAAACAGGACATCACATCCATTCAGTAATTCTTGGGTACCTCTGAAGTGACAGAAGCTGAGAGAACACTGTGCATGACTACATGTCAACCCATAGCTGCCTGGAAATGGATGCCATAGAAGACTGTGGTAATACAATAAAGCTATTCAAAGCGCTTATTACTTAAGAGAAGATGGTTATTAACAAACACACCAAAAATTAGGTAAACAGATTGAGGATCAATCCTAGAGACATCTACATGATTCACAAACAGAGTAAAATAGAAGGAGAGTGAAGTTACTATAAGTTTGTGGAAGAGGGTGTTTCTTTCCTAAGTTGAAAGTCTTGTTTCCAGTCAACTGAACAAGTACTCTTCAGATCAAAGGGCAAGACAATTACATAGGAAATTAATCTACAAAAAGAGGTTTAATACAATCATTGAGGCCAAATTTTACAGGTAAATGACTTCTGAATAGAGAGACTGATTGGCAAGGAGGTGGAACATCAAAGGCAATCACTGCAGTACAGAAAAGGATTCTGATGTGGTATACTGATAGTGGTGCTAGGACCATTTATTTGTGGCCGTTCAGCAGGTGTAATATTGTCACTTGTTCCTGTGTCAGAATGTGTTGACTGTTGAGGTATTTTACAAGCAAGAGATTCCTATAGGATAGGTTGTTGGGGGGGGGTGGGGGTGGGAGGACAGGAAAGAAATCACTTTTTCAGACAAGGAAAAAGGGTTTATCTTTGACTGAAAGAGTATCATAAACCACACCTGCAACTGAACACTTCCTATGAATAGTGAAAACAATTACTTTGTTATATACAGCTGTAGAAAGTGTGAAGCAATGAACTGAAATCACAACAACATAAAAGGACAGTTGTCAAAATGGCCAACATGAAAATGGGGAATGAAAGACTACACATTTTTGGGAAGGAATTATCATCTGATGGGAGGGGGGTAATGTCTGCTTTGGAGTAAGAATTAAGGCCCTCAGATTAAGTAACTTGAATTGCAATTAGTGAAAAACTATCTGTAAGTAGCCTTTCAGGCTGATAAGCTAACAAAGCGTTAAGCAAGGAAATACTGTCAGTTGAAGTCAAAGTTGGACAAGCTTGGTGGCATCAGATATATGAGCACTTGATGGCTGCAAGAAAAAGTCATAAAATTATAGTGCCAATGGTGGTGTTTGTAACAGACTGGTATGTAAATTCCCACAGGAAAAGGTAGTACAGTGACATGAACAGTAAAGAGCAAGAAAAAACACTTATAACTAAATAAGTGATACCATTTGCAAAGAACTGAACAGCTGGAACAATAATAGTCTGTTAAAAAAATAAAGGTGATAATATGCGATGGGGAATGAAGAGGACACAAGACTGACAGCTGTAATCACAACAATGCAAAGAAATCTAGCTGTGGAAAGAAGGAAATTATACATGTGGAAAGACAGAAGGCCTTTTCCGTTCCAAAAATCCTCTCATTAGCATCTCAGTAAAACTCATCATGAAAAAGCATAATGCAGGCTATCCTCAGAGCCATAGCCTGACTCCTGCATGTGGGCTGCTGGTTCCTTCTCTTCTAAACAACATTTATTTAAAAAAACCAAACAAACAAAAAAACCCAAACAACCACCCCACACCAAACAAACAAACAAAACCGTGCATTGAGGAGGGGAGGAAGAATCACATTTTTAAAGCACTAAAGGAAAACTCTAAACTCCGAAGTTTCATTATGGTACTAGGGTAGGTAAAAAATGGTTCGATTCCAGAAACTATAATCCTGTCATGGCATCATATTACTCAGGTCAGTAATGTGTTACTGGAGGCTGTAAAAGTAGCATTGGGTATCAAAAGTCTTGAAACATACCCTTTAAGTCAATTCACAGAGGCTTTTTTAGGTGACACGGGCCGTAACAAGAACTTACCTGGCTATTGTAAAAAGGAAGAAAGGAGCCTGATTTTGGAAGAGAGCAAGGAAAGTAAAAAATAAAAAAGATGGAAACTGGAAGTAGAGTAGATAATCAAGAGATGCACAGAAACTAATAAGGACACTGTGTTACTACTTCCCATGGCAAACAAATTTGATGATTTCAGACTGAAGTGTCGTATAAGTAGGGTGATATTTGGCTGATACTATATCATCTACAGATAATCTTTCAGAACACAGGCCTTCCGTCTTTCCTTACAGGTCCAGAAAATTATCTGGTCCAACTCCCCTGCTCAAGCAGGACCACCTAGAGCCAGTTGTCCAGGACTATGTCATTTAAGTTCAATTCAGTGCTTGGTGAGCATTTATCTTCAAAATTGTAAGTGTCAAAACACTGAGTGCACTATACAAACTGGTGCTTTTTTTTTTTTTTTCTTTTTTTAAAAAGGGGGTCTTTATTCTGTGTTCTTTTCCTCTCCGTTATCATGACCGGTCAAGTGGGAGACTAGCCAGCAACTGTCACGTATAGCTCTGTTACTGGTTTCTATCCAATTCCTAAGTGACACTGTTGTTCCGTGCTTGGCACACCAGGCACTGAATCTCCATAAATAATTATTCTGATGTCAGAAATGCAGGATTGTAGCTTCATTCAGAGAGTCTGCCGGGCACAGAGAGTGGGCAGATGAAGGATGCTTCTATTTACACACAAAAAGCTTTGTGATCAGCCAAGAGCAAAGAGAAAGGAAATACAGAGAGAGCATGACAATTTAATGATGATTTGTTCCTTTGGGGGGAAGAAGGTGGGGCTGAAGCACAATGGTGGGATGCAGAGATTACAGCAGTTTATATCGTACCTCTTTTGGAAATTAACAGTGAATATTTGCCCTCAGTTCCATCAAAACTACCTACTTTACATGCACAGCATGAACTTTATTAATACACGGGAAAGAAAAGGAAGGAAGCATAAGGGAAAAAAGAAAATATTGTCAACTAAATCAATTTTGAACGCTGAGGAAAATACACAAGAAAAACCTGTAAGGAGCAATGATTTGTCACTCTGTATTTTTATTTACATATACAGACACAAAAGAAAAAAGGCAGATACACCTATGGTCAAGGCAGATAAACCTACGAAGAGGAGTTTCTTCTCCAAAGCTGCTACCCTGCTGCTTACACAGGTGGGAAAACTGGCTTCCACTCAACTGCTTTTTCTACTACATGCACATGAGGCTGGAAGTTCATTCTTGCTGCATCCCTCATGCCCTGCAAGCCCATCTAGGCAGGGAAAGAGAAAAAAAGCTTGGATGACAACACAGTACTCAGAATAGACTAGCTGTAAACTCTTCTCTGAGTCATATTATACAAGTTACATCGCTCCTTGCTCTCCACTTATATTAGGACTATGACATCACTGAAGACTGAGAGAACCCCAGTGTATCCAGTTGTTCCCCATACAGAAGCTGCTCCTTAACTGTTCATCCATGCTGCTGCTCTCCATGCTTGCTGCCCTCTTCTCTTTCAACGGGAGAATCAGAACTGCAAACATACCCAAGACACTGGCACACCATGGGTTTATACAGTGATAAAATTATGTTCTCTCTTCTCTCCCTCTTCCTTTCCAAATCCTAACACCATGTTTCATTTATTTGATTGAGACCGAGTCCATGTTTTCTTAGAACTACCTTTTAAGAACAGTAATCTTAGTTCTATTTAAGCTTAGTTCTTAGATCAGGGTCTTTTTCTGGAACATAAGCCCATCAGCTTCATAAATTAACTCTGAAACCCAGGATAGCTGTAAAACATATAGAATCACCTCAATTTCACAACATCCTGGCTTACTTGGAAGTATTTCAGAAAAATATCATTTAATTAAGAATGCTGGCAGCAGAAACCACCTCCAACAATAGCTAGGGTGATTAAGGTTGGGAAGAAAAGATGAAGCACATGGACATACCCTTGTCTAGTTACTTTTATGATCTACGGAGTCCAAAGACTACAAATGAAAGATTCTGTTATCTTCCCTAATTAGAAGATGCTAAGATTCACTCTCTGCTTCTTTATCTGGGCTTAACTGGTGGCCCCAATATCTTTCTCATTTCGTCTGAAAGGTCAAATGTGTAAATGTGTTTCTGAGCTGCTTGACAAACAGAAGCAAGGCAGACCACAAATAAAAATTTGTTGAATATTAATGAAAACCAGTGTTTTGAACTCAGGAATAATAAAATAGATCCCTTTTCTGCCCCTTGAGGAAGGCACATGTGAGTGGGGAAATGAAAATATTCCTTTACATGCATGTGCATGCACATATAACTATCAATGTCAAACTGAATGTATTCCAAAGCTTACATTGTCTCCAAACCATGAGCTATTTACCTTTTTTCACTGATGCATTCATTTCACAGGCAAAACTTGTAATTTCCACTGCACAGAACTGCCCTTGTGAAAACGTATTCCAGTGAGATGGGGACGGGGGGAGGAAGATGTATGTAAGATTCCTGAAACTCTATAGCAACTCAGTATTTGTTGGGATTCCATTCAAAGAAGTCATATGAAGCCTTCAGGGAGCTGGCATGCAAACAGTTTCAGTTATGATAGTTTGTCATTCAACAAATCAAGTCAGTATTAAAATAATCTGACTGCAGCTTTGAAGTGACTTGCAAACATGTCTATTAGGATATGTTGGTTATTAAGCAAAGAAATTTTGCAATGGATATTAGATCACACTAAAAATATTATCTCTTGTAGAACAAGATGTGAGGGAGAGAAAGTGATTGGGGGAAAAAAATTATACTCATGAATAACAAGTCTATAACCAGACTATAAAATAAACATGCCAGCTTCAAACAAAGAATTCCCCTGGCTGTTAACGTACTAAATATTAAACACCCAGCTCACTTTAGTCATTTGAATAAAACAAGACTATGGAGAATACTAGATCACAAGTTTTGTTTAATAGTGGGTCACTTAGTTTTTAGGTTATTAATAACTTTGATCACTGCACACACCAATGGCATAAAACACTTTGAAGGACAGCCCTTTAGGTAAAATACACAGATCAGGATTCAGTATGAACTTCAATATTTTAAAACATGAACAAAATGTAGTTCGTCAAAAATTCAGTTCTGACTCATATATGGGAATAATGGATGTCTCGGAAGTAACATGCCAAATTCTAAGTAAGTGTTCAGAAACAGGAATCCACAGAGAATTAATAAAATAGAAAATATAGCCCAGGTATCTGTAGCTTACAAGTGGTCACTGTTAAAGCAGAAGTTCTCTTCGTGATGGCAAACACTAGCTGTTCATCTACCTTTCCTTTTTAAAATCAGGAACATGGGACTAGAAAGGACCACCTTCATCTTCTATCTCAGGCATCACTTCATACAATTACTCCACAAACTTACTGGATTTCACCTTAGAAGAACCTTCTTCTTTGGAAGGCTCCTTTTTTGAGTCTGGTTGTCCTAAAAATTTAGAAACTTTCTTCTTCCTATTTCAAGCCCCAATTTATTCATAGCAAATTAAATCATACCCTTCCTTCAGGTAATAGCATACAAGTGTGATCTTGATAAAAATCAAACTAACATGTCACAGCTTCCCGTATTTTCAGCAAATAGTTCAGTCAACCCTAAAATCTTGTTCCTGCATGCTGGAGTTAAAAGTTCAACTCAATGACTGCAACAGATGTCTACCCACATCCTTAAACAGACAACTGACTTGCCTGGTGCTGTCAGGGAAGTCTACAGATGCCTGACACAACACTGGAACTTTAAATATGCAGGAGCCTACGTTCCCTATCCAAGGCAAGTGACTTTTACATAGATTTCACACTAGAAGTATTTGTGTAAGTAAAGAGGAGGAAAACTGACAGCTAATACGGCTATTCCAAGATCATCATCTTGTTAGAGGTCTTTTGTCCACATTTCTTTTTCCTCTAGGTTTTTGGGTTTTTTTTTTTTGTTTTTTGGGGGGGTTTTTTGTTTTGTTTTTTAATATTTTGTCTTTCCCAATGACATTAAAAACAGAGAAAATGAAGCAATTCATTGCATGCAGGAAAAAAAGGGTTAAAGGTTGCAGCCACTTCCGAAAGTTTAAAAGGCTATGACCTTAGCTATTAATAATATTTTTAATTTCTGTGATGTTTTAAGACTGACTACAACTTTCACATCTACATAAATATACACATACACATATATGCACGCCTATATATATTTTTATATGCACAGACTTGTAGAAAACTAACACTGCCATTTTTATTATTTTACTAAGTAACTCAAAGTGTAGTTACATCATTTAACATATCCAAACGTAACAGATTTTACTGGCAACAACTGCATACAGCTATGAAAAGGCTTAACGTGCACTACACAGAATGGATATACCTTTTCCTGGTGAAGATGCATGGTTACATCTTACAGTTGAACTTCTTTGATGTTATGACCTGAATCCCTCTACCCTTCCCGAAGGCAACCTTAAAAACGTGTTCTCCCAGCTCCCAAAAGACATGCTCATCAGGTTGTTAGATTAATACTTTACTCACCAATGCTACTCAGAGAACTGCTGCTTTCAGAATCAGAGGGCATTATGGACAGCACACTGTACGTAGAACCTAAAATTAGAAAAAATAAAGACAGTATTATTTTTTTTTTTCCTCTCCCTAAACCAAGCTAACCATTCATTTTCTTGATACTGTAGATGCCAAACATGCCAAATTATTGAGAACACACGTCACTAATGCATAAAAATCTAATAGGAAAAATATAATTTGTAAATGAACATCACACTACGTGCTGAGTAGGAAACTATTTTAGATTAAATGGTAAAAATGAGTTCAGCAAAATATTGAACTAATACAATGGTTATTTCAGATACATCAAAAATACAGTTTCTTCTCTACATTATGAAGATTATGAGTGATATCTGCAACCATAGACAGAATCTATTTGGTTTCTTATCTTTTTACATGTACCAGCTCCTATTTCATTGTGCAACCGATTTGTATTCTCATCCTCAAACTTCCTTCACTTAGAAATTTCATTTCGTTGGTAAATAAGTTTTGCTTGCACCCATTTGCAACTTTCAGTATCTGACCTTAAAAGCAAGGACCTACAAAGCTATCTGCTGTTACTGACGATAGCAACAGCAAGTTTTTTTCAAGTGTTCATAGATCAATAAACAGAGGCGCCTTTTATTTTAGTTATTTTAGAAGTATGCTAGATTTTACTTACCAGAAGAACTAGAAAAACAGATCCTACTTCAAAATCCTACAAACTAAACAGCTCCACCATACCTCACAAACAGGATAAACAGGTCGCAGTGAAGACAGGGAGTGATTATGTGCAAGATCAATTTGAAATCTGGTCCCTTTTCAGCCCTAGCCAGGATGCGAGACCTGTCTTCGCAACAGCCAAGCTCAAAGGCAGTTTCAATACCTTCAGGAGCTGCCTTTCCTATAGTCCTCCTTCTTATGTTTCAATATTTGTTTCTTCCCGTCTCTTTAAAATTAAGAAATAAAAGCTGAGAAGCAGCATGAGATTAAACGCATGGATCTACCTTTGAAATAGATTAAAGAAAGGACAGGCTGGAAAATAAGAAAGAAATTCTAGTTTTTGCTCATCTCCTCTGCTTCTCACTAGGAAAAGACATGACATCTGTAACTACCATGGTGTTAGATGAAGGAAAGACAAGATGTGATAAAATAAGTGTACTAACAACACAAGCAGTAACAGCAAAGTGAATTAAAAAAAGCAAACACACTTAGGGCCCGATCTAGTGAAAGTGACATGGACCCCAACTTTAATGGGGTGTGTTTATTTATCTTCACAAAGAATGAGGCTCCTACACTCGATAAAAGGAGTGATGTCTAGGAAAAAGCAAACTTAAACAAGTATTTGAATGTAAGGAAAACTCCCTCGAAGCAAATCCTTCGGTTCTATTAGCAGACATTGCAGAAAATGAGTACCAGAAAAGGAACTCAATCCTGAAGTAGACTGTTTAGCCTGACAAATCCCTGTGAAAAATGACTCAAAATATATTGGTTATGAATAATTCTAGTTGATTGTATGGGATGTAAGTTTTTTGTTTTGTTCTGATTTTTAAAGAAAACATATGACAAGCACGTCACTGACACACTGGCTTCAGAAGAAAAAAAAAAACAAAAACAAAAAAACCAAACCTGCTGCGTATTTTTCCTTCCATTTCAAACATTTTCACTTAACAATTTAAGCTATGTTCCCATTTCATTAAAGCTTATTAAAAGCAAAATAATTTCTGCATTAATTAAAATCAAGCTCTTTGCATATTCTAAACTCGTATGACTTGCAGTATTTCCTGTAGTCTGGACTAGAAAGATTAGAATCATAAGGGAAGCTGAAAAAGCAGATCAATATATTAAACAAAGTAGGACATCTTTATGACAGACAACATGTACCAAGATCGTATCAAAACTGCATGGGACTCAAGCACAATAAAATCTTGTGCCAAGAAGTGACACTTCATTATACTCGGCAATTTAAGGCAAAATTGCCCAGTTCCTCTAAAAGATTACATAGGAGTCCCATACCTAAACAAACTTTTACTGATTGTTAGCTGCTTTTGCTTCTTTTTAAGAGTGGAGAAAGAAAAGATTCAAAATCTCATCATCTTAGCTGATCTTGCTTTTATTTATCTTTAAGAAGCACTGATCCTCTCTGTCCTCTCTTCCTGCATTAAAAGCCAGAGCCAGGACTTAAAACGAGTTAAATTCTGCTCTCTGGAATAGATAGAAAAGTTTTGTGAAGCTGTCTTCATCAATGGAGACATATGACTCTCCCCAGCAATGTTCTTAAAACATGAGCTCAGATGTGTAAATGCAAGATCCGGTATGCATGGCATGTTATCACAAGAAAATGTACAATTGTGAAGAGGGGAGGAATCATCTGACCCATTCATAATACCTCACTTCTAACAAAAAAACAAAACAAAACAAAAAATCTAGTAGCATGTTTGGCTTCCAAGGCTGTTTGTGGGTATGTTTGGTTTTGGTTTGTTTTTAAAACTACACAGGATGTAAGTCCATTATCTGTAACACGTGCCACCTTTGGCATCAGAAGCAGTACTAGTAAGCATCAGAAACAATAACCAGAGGACTCTACATAGCTTTCACAATATTAAAATTCATCTTTAGATACTGAACTGATACACATCCATGTATTCAATTCAGGCTAAAGTAGCATCGTACTTGACGTATTCTGCTTCAACAAACTAGCAATACCTCCGTAGTACCTGAAAATGCTCTAAGACAGCGTTTTCCCACTCTATAGGATACCTTCTCACAAAAATGAAAACGCTCAAAATCACCCCAACAGGAATTCAGATACAGAAAAAAAGGCACAAGCTAGTTTCTATAACCAAAGGCACTAGAACACCCTGTTTATTCATGAGCTACACAACCATGGTATTTTAAGAAACTTGTTGCAAAACCATCCCCCCTCCCGCTAAGCAATTTTCCACTTTATTTTAAAACTTTCTGACTGTCCATCTTGTCAAATTGCACAAAAAATAAGGTCAGAACACAAAATTCAACAAGAAGCCATGACTGCTTTTTCAGGTTAATGTTTAAAGTGCTTCACACCTAGGGGTACACACGCCTTTCACCATACTTTTCCAAATATTTGTCTTTCATATTTTTCCACTAGTATTCACCTCGCATGCCAAAGTCCCCCAGTACAAAAACTTGCTACAATCGATTTCAGTTCACTGACTCATAACAATTGCTGACATATTCTTTAAGTTCAAAATTACAGCTTGAAATGACAATATTCTGAGAAACACAATAGATACTACTCAATTTAAAAAAAAAAAAAAAAAACCAAAACCATATTTGTCCATTTCTCTGTGCATGAATTATTGTGACAAAGCTATGTTACGATTTATTAAATTTCTTACGACAAAAAAAAAAAAAAAAAAAAAAAGTGACCTGTCTTTTACAGATACACATTCGTACAGAGAGGAAAAAGAGCATAAGTATCCTGTCTTTGCATGGCAGATTTGCTCTCGGGGCATTTCTTTTTTGCTGATCCAGATTTAAGCTTTGGATCAGTTCCTGGTTGCATTAAACAGCTTTGGCAGAGCAGAGATTTAGGAACTGCTACAGTATATATTTGAGAATCTTAAGAATCCCATTTCCTTCTATTTCCAACAATTAGAGCAAGTCAAATTTCCTTAAGTTATTACTGTCTTTATTAGTCAGGTGACAGGACGGCCACTTAAAAACTTGCAAATTCAGAACAGGAACTAGTTGCTTAACTGTGGAAGCCACCTCCAGGGACAGCAGAGGAACTGGATTCTAGTTTGCCTACATCTTTCACACAATGCCCACACAAAACCAGTGATATATCTTTTCCTTGTTAAGACAGACAATGATGGTGGAGGGGAGGGGGGAAGAAGGGAAGGAAGAAAAGAAAGAAGAAAGAAAGAAAAAAAAAAAAAAAAAAANAAAAAAAAAAAAAAAAAAAAGAGTTACATGTCCAAAGAAGACACCAACTGTCTAACCAAGCAATTTCCTCATCAGCAATGCCAAATCTAGACTGATGGAATTAATTAGCCCAAAATTAAAACAGAACATTTCTCTCCTCTGTCTTTCTAACCTTGGAATTGTGAAACACCACGTAACACTGGGCATCACCTGTACTTCAAGTAGTACAAAGAAGAGTACAATGTCAAAAAAGACAAGCCAGCTACTCTCAGAGTAAAGCCTCCAAAACAAGTTTGCACTTGGTACCTTCTGTAAGAAAGCAGCACAAAGGATCAAGTAAAATTTCTTCTAGGACTAAATGCTAAATTACTGAATGACTTCTGAGAAAAACACACTGTGTTCAAATTTCACTATGTGGAGATAAGCTGAGTGTCAGGATTGCCATGGCTGCGTAGAACCTTCTCATCCTCCTCCATACACATTCGTATGCAAGCTCTGCTCATGGCTCTAAAGCATAGTGTACGCAAGGGGACTGTAGTGGCAAAATAAGATACAGGGACTCAGCTTTCCAAAATTCATTGCACATAGGCTTTCAATTCATTAATTTATGGTTTTTTTCCAAAATACGTATTTTACTCTCAAATATTTACAAAATTGAATTTATAATTCAACTGAAAGAAGGCTATGTCATCTTCCAAAATTTGCTATATTAACTAAATGACTGTGTAGTAATAAGAAAAATTACTCCCTCAGATACACACCTTCAGCACAGGGCCAAAAAGAGGCAGGTATATTGAACCTGTTTCAGTGTGCGAAGAACCAGGGTTTAATTCAAGAAGCATTAGGTGTTTCATCTCACCAGATGGGGAGTGCTCTGGTCTTAGCTGCACAGCTCTTGGCACGTCACTCATCTTTAAGGATTGCGTGAAGATCTGCAGTATGGCTGACTCCTAAATTAACCATGTTTCCTAACTAGGAACACTTAGCTCATTGTAGGACCGAGCCCAGAAGAAGTGCTCTGCCTGCACGAATTTCTTCTGCTACACCTCTGCTTTTAAGGATGACATGAAACAACTCTCCATGCTCCCCTGCTGCAAATTTCCATTGTTAATTAAATTCTGCTCTTCCTCCCCCCTCCCTTCCCAGCAGTGACTGCCAGCTGATTCAACTTCTTGTCAGCAAATGATTTTTCTGATGGAGGTCCAATGCACCGGATGAGAGGGCAGCGTGACAAACATTTGTTTATCCACATCTCCATGCACCAAACCAAACTGACTTTGGCAGGACTCCTACATGCTGTGGGGGAGCGAAAAAGTTGATTAAAACTGGAAATTACCCCGATTACAATGTTCCCACTGCCTTTACAACAAACAAAAATGCCCAAGGAGCTTAAGATCACATGGATCTGCCATGCTCTATCTCTGAGGCTATTCTTACGCAGCCCGCATAGCCAGATTTGTCAGAAACCATAAGACACAGTCATTTCTTGCAAGTTATGTGACGTTCAGATGCTAAATTCTGACCTCACACAAAACCTTCAATTGGGTATTTGCTTCCATCCATGTCATATTTATTTCAGATGTTTCACAGTCATTTACCTTTAAGGATATGAGTAACTCCAAGAACAAAGGTACAAACTTAGCAGTAAAGGTAAAAGAGTAGTAGAGGTCATATCAGCAAAAGTTTGCTGTCTCTTCCCCCATCTGCTTTTAAACATGGCTTTATTACTTACTCTGCACACCTACAGTTCCTTAATACTGTGACCTGCAGCATCAAATCATCTTATTTTTAGGACAACATGAAAACTACATGAACATTAAATGGCTTTTTAAATAATCAAGCAGCTAAAAATTTACAATTTTTATTTTGCAAATGCCTCAGCCTATAACAGTTTCAGAGAGACAGTGAGGGTCAAAAAGTTTATTTTCCTTTTACAATGGAGAAAACATTTTACAACAACCTATTTATGAAATATTAAGATAGTAATATTAAAAGTATGGTTTTGAAAAAGATAGATACTTTAGTGCTTAAGCCATCTTTCAATTCTAAGCAATTAAGAATAAACTCTTGTTAAGGACAGAACAGTTCACACATGAACAGGGACTTTGGCACCCTTCTCTGAAACATTTAGTAAAAACCAGCACCAGTGACAGAATAACAAGTCAGGCTGATTCTGATTTAGTATGACAATTTCTGTGTAGGTTTAGATTCAGAAAAATTAAAGTAACCTGCCAGAGGCCAGAGACATCAGTAAAGAAGCCCTGAGTTCAGATGCTTAAGTTCCTAGATGTCAGTCATACAGTCCAGCACAGCATTTGATCTTCAGCTGTTAAAAACAACACTAGACATAAATATCTGTAAAATTCCTATTTTCTTAGCAACATCTGTTCAAAACACTTCATAGTAGAATAAACCCACAGATTGATATTCCTAAACATGCATTCCTAAGTATACCCTCTCTAGCAACATCTACACTCATTGCTATAGATATTTTTTTCTTCAGCCAGGAAGCAATACAGTGAGTTATACCAAAAAGAATTTACAACCTATCTTTAAAAGAAATCTAAGTCACTGGACCATTGTTGTGCATCTTACTACAATGTGAATTATGAAAGGAAGCAGACGCTGGTGCTTTCAACAAAAAAAAGCAGAAGAGTGGCAGTGAGAAAAATAAGAGGAAAGGGCAAGAGACAAGAAAATGAGGTAGTTCATTTTTCTACATTATCACTTTATCATTAGGATACACTTGCTGCTGTCCACATACTTCATCAGCGTTATTTGTTCTTGTTTACCACATTMTGAGCATTGGGTCAAATCATCCTCTTTTCACACAAAGAAGAACAAAAAAGATTTAAAATCTTTACAGATCTGAATTTGCATAGCTTGATTCACAAAATACACATGATGACAGTGCTTCAGCTGACAGCATTCAAGCTATTTTGCCATGGACATGATGCTCTAATAATGCCTTAAAGAGGCGGGACAGAAGCAATTTTTAAGAGCCAAATTACCATGAATTTTTATTAATAGGATAGCAGCTATTACCAACTGGTAATTAGAAGCAAAGAGGTACAAAAACTTATGACTGCTTAAAAAACGAACAAAGCCACATGCAAGTATATCAGGTCAGCTAGAAATAATGCCCCTTGCTACCTTCCAATCTTTCATTTCTTTCTTCGCAATTTATAAAATTGCGAAGAAAATTTAATCTCTTGCACTCTGTGAAACCACATCAGAAGTGTTTAAATATATCTGCTGGAGCAGTAGGACCAAAGATGCAATCATAATTGCTACTGCTATTACTTATTCAAAAAGTCCTGCAGCAATTCAGGTTCTGAACCAGAAACAACTGCCTTAACCTTTGTCTTCTTGCTTTTTGACTGGGGTGGCTTTTAACTCTACTTTAGTGAGAGCATTTTGTCTTGACAAGTCATTTGTCTCCCACACTCCATTTCAGCTGAGGAGAACTGCAACAGCAAATGACCGTGCCCTCCCTCTTACAGCCCTGAATTTCCATTAGGTAGTGCAGCGAGATGGGTGATTATTTTTCAACACTTATTTTAAGACTAACAGCAACATACCTAGCTACTGTGAAAATATCAGCATGCAAACTTATATTACTCAGATTCTGGCAAAAGAACAACTTTCGGATTATAGAGCTGCACCCACTGCCTTCACTGCTAACTTTCTTACAAGAGAAATGCATGTTTTTGTAGGCTGACACTCAAAAGGCGGAGAAAAGAATAACTGCCTCCCGATTCTTTAACCTCAGCATTTAGTACAGATACAAAAACGCTGCATTTAAAAGTAAAGCCTTAGTAAAACTGCAATGCAGGTAGGTGAAACAAATTGTCACATATTTCAGCTCGTGGATTATACAAGTGGTCCTTGCATTATTATCAAAGCAGCAGTGCTGTCTTCTGTTCTACAAACATGATGTGGTATTACAGCTGACTACCTTACCAAACAAATGCAGAAATTGTTTTTATGAATTATTTTTAATATAGCTGCTTTAACAATGCCAGTTAATCTATTCTGGGAAAATCCATCTCCATTCCACTGGTAAAAAGCCCAGGGTATCCATCTTGCTTCTAGCCATCAGGAACATTACATGTTTGCTGGATTACGTATGATAAACCAAAAAAAAAAAAAAAAAAAAAAAAAAAAAAAAAAAAAAAAAAGGCAAACATAATAGCATTTTACCTTTTTAACAAGCTTCCTGCAATCTCAAACTCTGTTTCTCTTAAAGTTATCTTCTTAATCTAGATTACTGACTAAATTATACATAAGAGGATATAATTAATTTTGTTTATTAAGGTAGAGAGATGTAAATTTTCATTAAACCTCCCAGATTACTAAAATGCAGCAGAGGACGTCACCAATCCCTTTCCCTCTAGGAAAGGAAATCGGATAACCTAGGGCCTAAACCTACTTGGCAAGCACGTGCTCCATCAGTACTCCACCTGCACAGTGTCCAGCAAAATGGCATTCTGACCATTGGCTGGATATTCCAGGTATTGCTGAAGGGCCCAAGGCTTCTTCAGCTGGGCAGTGCGGTGATGGCAGTCACCAGAAAGCAGCAGGCCCTCATGGACCCACATGATCTTGAGCACAGTGCTCTTTGTCCCGACAGCCATCGATGAGATGCCATCTGACAGGGAGCGGCTACAGATTCCTCTACCTGTACACACATGGCAGTGAGAGGGCATCGGCATACCACCCATCTACCCCATGCAGGGAGCATCTGCAAACTTCACTTCTTTGTTCTCTGTATCCGTGCTCAAAGCACATCCCAGTAAGGGCCTACCCTTACACCTAACCTGGTCCCATTTGGTCCCAGCTGCCTATTCCTCAACACTGTCCGAATAGATTATGGTAACTCAGACCCATCTATTTCTAAAAAGTTTCTCATCTGCCCTGTATCTAGATAATGATTGGTTTCCATCTGTCAGACATTTAGAAAGTGTCATTTTCAAGGCCACTACTCAGTCCTTCTGGTCCATTTTCTAAGTTTTATTGCCAAGTACAGGGCAGATGAGAAGTTAATGCATCTCGGCAAATAAGTTAAGGAATTGTCCAAGTACATTGCTCTTGCTATGAATGGTCTCTATCCACAGGAACTCACACTTCAAACCTGCTGAACCTGATACTGACTACTAGAGCTCTTCTGGGCTGTAAATGCATGGTATGTGAAGAGCTAATTGGGCAGCTCCAGACACTGACACTGAAGAAGCGGAGATGCAATCTGGACTCCTCCTAGGCCATGACTGAAGGGTGGTATTGCTCACTACAACCAGAGAAAAAAAGGTGAACTGGGAAATATGACAAATCATCCAGAGAAGTCCACCCCAACCCCCTTTATTGCTGGGGTACAACATTTTCAAGAACATCAACAAGTTGAGAACTGAGTGACAATTCTTAAAAACAAGGAAATATTATACATCCATTTTTAATCTGGAGGAAAAAGGGATAGAGAGATGATGCACCAAGTCACATGTCATTATTTGGGCTGGGAACAGACACCTCTTAGAATATCCTTCCCTTTCATTAAGCTTTGACAGAAATAGTATTCCTGGATACCTTCAAATCTCCTTGCTAGCGTCTTTTAACCCCAGATAATAATATATTCACATCTATTTTTCCTAGCATGCTAACCAGTTCTTAAAGTTTGAAGAAAGACTTGTTGGTCGTCCATTTTGTTATGCAGCACTCCTTCCAGGGAAAGCTCACTTTGCAAAGTTATTTCCATATCTGGAGGCAATTCTTTACATCAAGCTATATTCCAGAAGCTTTGCAAGCAATCTGACTAAGATTTCTGGAGGATGACACCGCCTGCCATTTGCAACTGACCCTAGAAGATTTAAGTGAGAGGAAATTATGTTCAGAAAATACCCACACACTATGCAGTCAAAAGCAAGAAACTGTTGTGGGATGAAGGTGGTAAATACTAGATCCCTACAAATGCATTCTCAATCAGCAACAGTTGCTTTACCAAATTTGCAATGGTGACAACTAATAAATTTGAACTTCATTTAGTTTGCACAGATATACACAGAGCTTTGTAGCATATTATTTCATCAAATAATTGTACAGTCAGGTAATATGAATGGCAAAACAAAACTTAAAAAATAGCATTATTAACTCTACAACTAAATGCTATATTTAAAATTTAATTTAAATTTTGGAATTAAATCAACGTAACCACCTAATTAGGTTTGTAAAGAGGCCATACCGTAAAAAAACCTACATGGAAGAACAAAGGAAAAAGCAACTACAGGTATTTAAAATTGCAGACACTGACATTCAGCAGACTAGAAATCTACCAGGTAACAAGGAAAGCAAGCATTAATTCCTCAAGATGAGCCTCTTAACGCATCCAGTCCTTTCATTAATTCACTCTATCTTGCAACCGGGTATTTCCTCTGCAGAAGCAGCCAAGGGCACGCCTGGAACTGCGGGTAACGAAAGCGTCCATCACGTGCCTAACCGGAACTTTTTTCTAGCAATTCAAACTTTGCCCATAACAAACAAGCATTAAGGTTCAAACTGGTTTTTTAGGACAAGTCATCAAGAACACACATGTACCTACACCCATCCATAAACGTAG
The DNA here is from genome assembly GCA_035582835.1 of Phoebastria nigripes. Lineage (NCBI taxonomy): Eukaryota > Metazoa > Chordata > Aves > Procellariiformes > Diomedeidae > Phoebastria > Phoebastria nigripes. Next base: position 1,046,028 of record JAYKAV010002185.1, on the reverse strand, counting down.
TCTAAATGTAAGAACTGATCTGCTTCAATGATAATGGTACAGCTAAAGCCACATATTCTGCAGAGACTTTTAAACAAGGACAAAGGGGTTTAACATAGTTCTAGCTTACCCCTGTACAGCAGCAGAATTAGGCACACAAGGAAGAAAGCACCTCAACACAAACATAACCACAATCACACCAAAGGGTTGTCCTATTTCCAGCTCAGGAAAGAAAAAGGCCGTGTTTAGGCCAGTCCTTTGTGATTCCAAGCAGAGGAGTAACATATCAAAGTCCAAAGGCTTTTTTCCCCTCTCCCCATACTATCTACCTTATCTAAACTCACCTGCATACAATTTAATCTTGTAAAGCTATCTTCTCTGAATATCCTTCTGATTTCTACAGCCCTAGCATATTGACAAGGACCAAACTTCTCTTTCTAACAAGAAATAGAACAAAGTAGTTGGAATGCTCTTCTCAAAAAGCAGCCCCTGTTACTACTCAAGAACTAAACCAGCAACTGATTGAAGAAGTTATGGTTACACAGTATCTCCTCATATGCTGTTCTCCATATTAAATGCTATAAATAATAACTAATCAGGAAAACTTATGAGCCTGTTGTTGCTAGCCTGAATTCCCCGATTTCCTACAACTTACAAACCAGCTCACATCTACTGCTCGTAAGGATTGCAAGAGATATATCAATATAACCATCCAAACTTGGACCATGTGGGAGTCAATACTCAACACACCTCCTGCAAAATTCAAGTGGCATCATCAGATTTGACTTTTTCAAACCATGCACCTCTAGAAAAAGTGATTCATGTTACTTGGTATGAAACCWGGCATAATGCTCAAGTAACCTCCTTTCAACCTTGAAAGGAGATGCATACTCCCCAACTAAGCTCTAAAAAATGAATTCTCCTTATATTGCTCTTCATAGCGTGCTTCAATATTCAGCCTCTAAGTATCCCCCCTTCAGGAAAAACAACAGCAGAAAACATCCCGAGATGGTTTCATTAAGGTATGCCAGAGAAGGGCTTTAAATTCAACTTTGTTGTGTGATTACAATGGAAAAAACTACATGCACTTCCATACAGAAGAGGGCTCGTATCCAAGCTTCTTCTGTCTTTCTGTTTACAGTGATTGTTACTTGAAATGGTAATTGAAAAGATATATCTAAGCTAAATCGTTTAATCTAAGATTTCTTGTCTCCTTGGCAAGTTTATTTTTTTCCCCAACACTYTACTTCATTTAAGAAAGCGAAAGTAAGGAAGACTAAAACATACAGCTTTTTTTCCCCTCCTAGTGCTGTAGAGCAGGAAATCCTGCTGCCAGCAGTAATTCCATACTAAATACATATATATTTATTCTGTAGCCACAGAGTCCAAGGCTCTGCTCAGTAAAAGAGATGTAAGTCCCTGTTACCTACAGACTTCAGGCCTGAGTCCTCTTCAGGTCATCTACAATTACAGGAAGGCCATCAGAACTGTGTAAATGCTACTAGCACACAGCAAGTGCTGCAGACAAATGAAATGTTGAATCCACGGCAAAGTGACTGAGACCCCTCTCTAAAACTGGACAAACTGGAGCAAATATTCTGTGTCCGTCTATACGGGATCTTTCCAGAAATGTGCAAGTTTTCACAAAGGTAATAGCTTAACCAGACAACTTTTGAAAGTGCCAAGCACTGATATGACCTCAGAAGAGGGGGTGGAGAAGGTAATGATATCAGTTAAGAATATATTTGAACCATAGACTGTACTTTTTCAGAAGACAAACACACAGATATAAAAAAGAAACTGCACCTACGCCCTCATTTAAACAACACAATTAAGTATGTCCTTAAGTGCTCTGCTGTACTGAGTGATTATTACAGAAATCTATTACCTATGAACTATTTACAAAAATAATTTGTTGCAGAAAACCCCAGGGGTAAACACTTCATGCCTCTTCTGGTTACAGCTGCACCACCCACAGGAACTTTTCATCCCTCACCAGAGGTAACCTTCGGCTGTGATGATGGCAGCAACAGGCTGATAACCTCCTCCACTGGCACAGGCACCGCCAGAGCGTGTGTGAGCAGACCTCTCCCTGACACACACAGGGAATAACACAGGAAAATGTTGCTTCAGCTTCCTAATGGCAAAAGTAACACGTGTAACTAAATACAACAAAAAGCCATCTTCCTCCACGTACCAGGGTGCTCATGTATACAAATGCTCACTCTACCTGGGAGCCAAGAGCAGAGAATGCTGGAAAAAAAGGTACCCATCTGGAAGCAATTATAGCACGCATTCCTCCCTCCCCCTTCTTGCCTCTTCTCTGCAGGACATGAGTGCTGCTACTTTTCCTTCTCTCGTGGTCATGGCAGGGCAAGGAGGAGACAGTGTCCTCAGCCTCTGCTGTGGCTTGACAGAGCGGCGAGGCAGCCCTGCATGGCCACATGGTGCTTTGCAGCGCTGAAGGAGTTTGCTTGCTTAGACATAGATATTCCCAGGGACTTCATCTTTTACGTAATTCCTTGATGACAGACCCTGTTCGGAGCCTAAATCAATTTTAGAGTCTAGAGAGGATCTTTCCTACATAGCAAGGGTATCAACATGCTAGATGGGCCTTTTAGCCTTTTTAAGATTATTATTTTGGGAGAAAACAACTGCAACAACTCTAGCAAGTCACAGAGTGGCTAATGACTTTAAAATGGCTTAGCTATGACCTTTTAAGCCAATAGGTTACCAAGCAAGCAACTGCAGTGAGCATACAAAGAATAACTGGGAACTTGAGGTGCCAGTGACAGCCCGGCAGATCTTAGTAACGGGAAGATTTTTATAAGCCAAATATTCACTGTAAGATCAATTATAAGGAGGAAAAAAAATGCCTGCAATACAGGCAGCCAAATGCTATCAGCTCCATCAATTCTGGAAAAAGTTTTAAAGCTTATTACACTGACGATGTATCTACAAAAGACTGAAATCACACTCCTACCAGGAAGCGGTAGCATTAGCATTACATGACAGCGCACACTGAGCTTAATGGAGTGCAGCAGACCTCCCTGGAGTCTGCAGAAGAGACGCAGGCTAAAAATTCAGCAAATGTGCTCGATGTCCAACATGCTACTCCAAATGCAAATACAATGCCCTAGTCCACTAAGACAGTGACAGGAGAGAAGACAAAAGAAAACAAGACTACAACACTGAAGAAGTAGAACATGGCATATTGGACAGCACAAGTCAGAGCTGTTGAGGGGAGAAAGAGTGGCCTCCCACCCGAGAGGCGTGACTGAGCCAATAAATGATTCAAGACCTGTCCTGCTTGGAAAGTCACCTGCCTGTCACAGAGCTGTGGTTTCCCCTCAATCTTCTCTCACCTATATGTCCCAGAGTAGAGGAGCAGATGAGGATGCTGCCTCCCCATCAGCACCACTTGTCAGGTGTGAAGGTTGAGCGAGGACAGCTTTAACATTCAGGTTCAGCTACTGGTGCCAGCACAGACATGCCTTAAATAAGCGTACCAGGTGGTCTGGAGTAGCAGATAGACTGTGTAACACTTTGCAACCTCTTCATTTAACCATATAAACATCCACATTTTACTGTTTCCATATCAGCAACAGAAGAGTCAGTAAAAATTGTGCCTCCTTAGGTAGCCTTGAAACAGGCTTTGTTGTGTAGGCTTAATGGCAGGCTTTGACACCTCTTCTCCTCTTTAAACCTCCAGTGAGCCAGCCTTCTTCACATCTTCCTCCCTGAACAGGTTCTGAAGATACTGGGGATGTTCCTAAAGGAGATGGTGTCACTGAGAGCAGCTGCCATCAGGATCACGTTTTTCATTTTGTTCCCCATTTCAGCAGTAGCCATGAGAGCAGCAGTGAGGTCAAGGGTGTGCAGGGGACAGAAAGAGCATGAGAACGGCAGTGGGTTTAAAGAAAAAGGAGAGAAGATGGGG